>JBBBDQ010001951.1:7500-150000 GCA_037127315.1 Ascarosepion bandense
AATGTTGTGTAATAGTACTCTGATCAGAAAGGTGACATGTAAGTCTACGGGAGAGCGTGGTTGTAGTAAAACCAATATATGCACTAGATTTTTTATTAGTATCAGAGATGCAATCTCTGAATGGGCATGTAAATTGGTACACTACATTGGTTTTTTGTAGAGAATTTAGTTTAGTGCTAGTTAGGTTATTATAGACTATGAGGTCAATTGTTTTAAACTTTTTATAATATATAATGAGTTTAATTTGATTATTACTTTCCACTGGTTTAATATTTCTACGTATTATGTTTTTGAGATTTTTTTTATCTTGTTTATAATTATTATGTATTTGGTTGCAATAGTATAAGTTAATAGTGTTATGCTTATTTTGATGTAAACAATTATTATTAATATTATCATTATTGTTAGAGCTATTGTTAATTTTGTTGAGATACATTTTAATTTGTTGATCAAGAACGGAGTTAGGAAATCCATTATTGACTAGTGTTTGCTTAATGTTGTATAATTTTTTATAAAATATAGATTTGGAAGAAGATATCATTTGTGTGCGTTGAAGTAAGTTTTTTTTATAACAGCTAACTTATATCGTTGGGGGGCATTCACTATTATAATTAAGAAGACACGAATTTATGCTAGTTGGTTTCCTATATAGAGAAGTAGTAAATTTATGTGTGCTAGAATCAATGAATACATCAAGGAATGGGAGTTTGTTATTAATATTAAGTTCTAATGTAAATTTGAGGACGGAGTGACTTTCAAATTTGTTTTTAAGATATTTAATTTGATCGATATTCTTAGCTAAAACAAAGATGTCATCTATGTATCTTACATATATAGAGGGTTTATTGTTGTCATTAATTATTTTATTTTCTAGATTTGCCATATAATAATTAGAAAAGAGGGGACCTAAAGGAGATCCCATCGCAATACCATCTAGGCCAAAGGATTTAAAGACTCTATGGATTAATTTTCTGGTTTTATCAACCTTAGCTCCAGTAGATTTATCAATTATCATCAGTCCGTCGTCCCTATACAGTCCTATCCTGCTCGTTTATATTTCCTTGGAAATTAAAAAACGAAAATAAAACACCTAAGGTCAAATGGAAAATTCTCAAAAAAGCAAGAACAGCAAAATCTATAAAAGAACCATGCTTTCTTTGCCTTCAAGAAAAAATAGAGATCCTTAAATATATAAATAGTAACAAGCTCTTAAATCAGAGACACGAAACCACAGTAAACTGCAAGCACATTAGGGACTTAACCCTACAATCATGCTAAGAAATCCAAAGAGTTCGATTGATATCCTCATTATAAAAGATAACAAATGCTATAGAAAAAAATCGATCCAATAAATCCTTAAAGGAAGGCCTATCACTAAAGCCTACACCAATAACCTTACTTAACACAATAACCTTACTTAAATACAAAAATATTCCGTACTAGAAAAATCAAAATTAAATAAATGGCTCCCAAACTTGAAAAAGAATCAAAATTCAAATATTCAAAATCAAGATTAAATATACTACTTCAGAATAATTATATCATACCCTACAATCACTTAAAATTAAGATTAAACATACAACTTTATACAAAAAACTGATAAAACGCTAATTCGCATTTACTTCCCAAAAAATACAAATTTAGATTTCTTGAAATAACTTCGCCTAAATACAATTATACTCCAAACTTGAATATATATAAAAAAAAAGGAAAGGAAAAAGAGGAAAAAAGAGGAAAAGAAGGAGAAGAGAAAGAAAAAGAAGGAAGAAAGAGGAGAAGAGGGGTATATATATATATATATATATATGTTTTGTCTTTTTGTTTTTTAAACCCTATAACATAAAAAAAAAATATTCCATACCGAAAAAATCTAAATTGGAAAGAAAAAACACCCCATCCCTATCACGTCTATGAAAACCTAGACACAGGATCAAAGTAAATACATGAATTAGGTCCACTAACAGCAGACATCAACCAAATGATAGCCAACCATAAAAATGACCACTCAACAGCGCCCCCTTAGAAATCCTAACCAAAAGATATACCCAGCTGATAAAAAGATAAAACATACATTCCAACAGATACTACCATTAATCAACAATTTCACACTTACACACCAAATTCCTCAAAAGTCTAACGATCAAAACGAGACATTCACTTAATTACCAATAACCCCAAACCAACCCCCACGACAACAACGAACCAAATATAAACAGAGAATGATTCCAAACCTTTATTTCCCTTGAAGAAGTGTTTAAATCCAAACACTGAAACAAACATATGATTGTAGGGAAGAGGACATATATAGAAGAAATTATGTATATGTTCTAAAACATAATTTATAATATATATATATATATATATATATATATATATATATATATATATATATAGTACTGTGCAAAAGTATTAGGACAAGAACTATTTTATCTCTTTTGATGCATATTGACAGAAAATAAACAATTTAATTAAAGTAATTTTATTTGATTTACCCAACAAATGTTTTAATAAGAAAAAATACTTGCTGCAAAATAAATTTAATGTTTAGCCGTTTGCTTTGATCACAGCTTTCATTCTGTCAGGCATTGACATCACAAGCTTCTTCAATGTATCTAATGGTATCTCCTGCCAAGCAGCTTGTATTTGTTCCCAAAGTGTATGTTGCGAAGTAACATTAGATTTATCAAACTTTTTTATCCAAAATATCTCATAGTTGTTCAATAGAGTAATTTCAAGATAACTTGTTTAATAGAAAATAGGAAAAATTAAATAGAACTTTTCTTTAATATATTTCTTTTACACCTAGTTTTAAATGTTCAATATTTATTAGCAATTTACTTGGCTTTTCGCCCTGTATTGGAATTTCATTAAGGTTTTTAGAAAAATCACCCCTGTCCTAATACTTTTGCACATTACCGGTAGTATGCAAAAGTGTTAGAACAGGGGTGATTTAAACTTTATTTTGATGCCTCATAAAAGATAAAATAGTTCTTGTCCTAATATTTTTGCACAGTACTATATATATATATATTTACGCTCTCACACCCTGATTGAGCACTCTGGAAGAATGGTAGACTTTGAAAAACAGTAGCTACTCTAGCAACTACGCATCGTTCATTCAGCAATGAATTAGAACACTCTCAGCTATTGGCTGTATATAGTGATAATATACAGGCTAAAAAGTCTGCCTTCTTCTACCGAGCGCCCATAGCTCAGAGGTAGAGTTGCCGACTGACGCCAATTAGGTGGGTTTCAATCCTGGGTTAAAAGCAATAGGATGTCTAACCGTACTGATGAGCTGTGATATAGCGAAACAGATCTGTCTGTGGGTGACTATATATATATATATATATATATATATATATATATTAACTTTGAGCTATTTTGCTAAGCAAGAAAGAAAATTATTTGTTTCTGACATTGTTATTTGTTGAATCTGCAACTCTTTATAAAAGAAAGAAGAATTCCTTATATTTCATTCTTGAATCTATCTTGCACGGATAAGTTGAATTTTCTCAATATTATTGTTATATTGCTTATCTACTGACCCGAAAAGTTTCTCTGAAAAGTTATCTCATTCTCATTTTCAAATAGCTTTGAATTTTTAATTAGAAACCCACTAAAAGTTACTCATGTTTAGAATAAAAGAATTTATCTCGATATTTGAAACGACCAAAAGAAGCTGATGACAACGCGAACTTTATTTCTTCTGTCAGTGTACATGTGATGATACCGAGCAAAGCGAGGGACCGGATGTTTGCACCCTCACGACCAGAAAGCAAATGACCAAAACTTGTCAGTGCGCACCCCGGCTCTACGCAGATGTTCCGGTTGAAAACTAAAAATTAATTAAATATCAAATTCCAGTTCACGAGCCTACGCGAATTTTATTTATCGGTAAATGGGAAGCCCAGAATCAAATACGAGTGTGAATTCCCAAATGATCTGCTGCGATCCAAAATGGCGAAATAAAAAGCCGATACAGAAAGCATCGCCAGAGAGAACGAGGGAGACAGACGGACATAGACAGACTCGAGAGAGACGAGTGTAATTAGTATCTCCCTTGACCGAAGTCAAGCGAATTACTATGCTCGCCTCTCTTCCCTATCATCTTATCCTTCGTGTCTCAAAACTACTTACCGACCAAAGGAGCGGATATATCAAAGACATTCCTAATTTACAAGGCTCCTACATTCATACGCACAAATTCTCTTTTCAGCATTTTATTGCCTTGAACATTTTAACGTCCGTTGGACCTGTCCTTAAAGGATTACTTTAATTGTAAAAACCTTAATTGATATTTTTATATATAAAATGTTGTTTCTAAACTGAATTTGCTTTTCTTGATTTATAACCTTTTTATGACTTATAGGGGGCTATCTGCAACGAGGCCAAATTCCGTTAATCTGCAACAACATAAACTACTCTCCTTTAGGACGCCTCCTCACTATATACATAACGCTTAAGAGGCTTTCTTGTTTTCCGCTTTTGCCTGTCAAGTTATTTGAATGACTCGAATCATTTCTATAATTGGAGTAGATAGACTAAACTATCGCCCGGTTCACACTCCACCCACATCTATTGAACAGGTGAAGAGGCTCATCCCTTGTTTCCTGTTTAGGATGCGGTTCCCGGTTTTCTCTTTTCCAATCTTTTCACTCTTATTTTTTTTTCCAATTGGAGTAGATAGACTAAACTATCGCCCGGTTCACACTCCACCTACGTCTACTGAACAGGTGAAGAGGCGCATCCCTTGTTCCCTGTTTAGGATGTGGTTTCCGGCTTTCTCTTTTCCATTCTTTTTACCCTTACGTAGCCCCCTGCGCATCAGTGGCGTTATCGCCTTGCTTGGGGTGATATGATTAAAAAAAAAAAAATGTTTATTCCCACCGCCGCCCCCAAATTGTTAGAAACCAAGAAAAGAGTGCTGGATTGCTTAGTGATATTCATAGTTTAGTGAATGCTGGACAGTTTTCTCACGGATGGGGAAAAACTTTGGACATTGGAAATGTGGTTCTAAAGGATACTTATTAAAATCCCATGAATAGAGCGAGTAAGCGACAAGGTTTTCTTAAAAATTTTCTGGTAGCAGAAAGACTTCTACACTGAATCAAGAAAAGGCACCTGGAATTCCTTGGACCCATAATGAGAAATGAGAGCTTGAAGAACGAGACACTCACGAGGCATACTGAGGGCAAAAGAGAGAGGAGAAAGTAGCACTACACTTACCTGACATGCTTGTGTGACGGATGTCGAGAACTTTAGCAGAGGGGGAAACTGCTATGGGATAGAAGAAATAGGAAGTTGTGGAGAGCGATAATCGTCAATCTATTGAAAAGACGCAGCACATGTAAGAAGAAGATTTCGAAATAAAAATTCTTTGTTCTATTCGGATTTTTAACACCATTACCTTTTTACTTAGCAGTTAATGTTACCAAAGACGCGGTGCTTAAATTGGTTTTGCGTAATTCTTGCATATTTTTTGTAACAAGATCTCCATAAAATATTTTGGCTGGTTTATTCTACTGTCATCTTCAGTTAAAATATATATACAGGTTTCATTGAAAATGACAGACAAGGTATTATCATGAAGTTTTTATGTAAATTTTCATATGTTCGTATAATTCTTTTTTCTTTTCCGAACTCAAATTATATAAGAATTGTCAAAAGCTTTTGTACTTTCGACAATACTTTTAGCCATTATCAAGAATTAATTTTGTTTTACGTATAAATAAACATGTAGAAAGTTTATGCATTTGTTGCCCAAATACACAATATATATATTAGTCATCCACATATAAGCCCGTTTCGCTGTATCACAGCTCATCAGTATGGCTAGACATATCCACTTGCTTCTGGCCGGGATCGAAACTCGACCGATTTGGTGTCAGTCGGAGTCTCTACTCCCTAAGCCATCGCCGCATGGCATCAGAGAAGGGAAATTTTAACGTCTTGTATATAAGCAGTGTATACAGACGCCAGTCACCGAGAGAACTCAATTTATTTCTGAAGAGTCACGCATATAGCCGAAGTGGAAAACTGTTTTTAAAATTTTCTTCTCCAGAGAGCTCAATCGTAATGACAGCATAATATATTAGTCATCTACATACAAGCCCGTTTCGCTGTATATATTACAATGATGTTCCCCTTGTAAAAAGTCCAGGTGTCACAAGGAACCGACTATTTAGTATGTACGAGTTACTACTGAAGTTCCAATAGGTACTCAAGGCACATGGTCTGAGAGATCATCTCGATTGGTGAACGATCAGCGATGATAGAATGTCACTAGTTTGTGTTCGAGGTACTGAATGTAAACAACCAGTTTTCCTATGACCAATTTGCTGGGTCAGAGGGAAAATAAGCTGCCAATACCTGATCATCTAGGGCTTTGGGAGTGGCAATATCATCATAGATATTCACAAATGATCGGAAATTACTCTTTGACAGATAATTTATGTAAATTACAAAGAGAGTTAGACCAAGAAGCAAACCGTGGGAAACATCTGTATTGATAGCTTGGGCCTTGAAGGACTGGCCATTAGCAACAACCTTCAGGAACCTATCCGTTATGAAAGACTTTATCATTGAGAAGACTCTTTCAGTAATTCCATAGAGAGTTTGTGCCGTAATGGTTTATCCGCCAAATGTATTTGAAATATCTAATGCACTTGTTCTCGAGATGAATTTGTTGACTAGTGCCTCACTGATTCTGTGAGTAATCGCAGTTAGGATATCAGCAGTGGACTGGATCGATCGAGACCCGTACTACTTGTCGCTCAATAGTTTGTCCATATTGAGGTTATCAACAGACTTTTTGTTAATTTTACTTCTAAAACTTTGCTAATGACACTAACATGACTCATGTGTTTATACATTGAAGAAGATGAGCAATCACTCGAATTCATGACACTTTTCACAGCCTTTCGAAGGTTTTCTTCTTCAAGCAGTGGTTAAATAATTTCGCAAAGAACGGGAAAAACCCCCGTTTAATATTCTTACGAACAATCGCTGTAATTTTTTCTTGATCAGTGGCCTTTTTAGGGTTAAGACTTTTGAATATTCTTGAGACTCCTCGGGCTGTAATGAAAATATTACTGAGATTGTGCTTAGTGAGACGGGAGAAGTCGGGAAGGGGATGATCTTTGTGTTGTATCGTAGAATGAAGGGATAGATGTCACATGGTACAAGCCACAACGCAACATTATATCTCTGTCTCTCTCTGTTGTATTGTGGAATGAAGAGATGCACAGAGAAATGTAGATAAACTACTTTATTAACAGAATGGTACAACCAAGATGTATATACAATATTTACAGTCTTTCTCAGTAGTAGGTGTTACTTTTCGAAGTCTGATAATGACAACCCCCGTGCAAAGCGCACATTGTCTTTTATACATCCGGGCGACCGGATGTCACATGGTACGAGCCACGACACAACATTTCGTTATCTAACATTGAGTTATAAGCAAAAACTGAGGCGAAGAGCCTCGCCTTATCTGATGATGGTGACATTATTCAGCTGCTCAGGATCGACATAGTGACCCAACATTCTAAGCAGTAGATTTAGCTATGGATTCAATATAGTGGTTCCATTTGAGGTCTGAGGAGAGAGTAAGGCCGAGAAGGCGTAGTGTGTTGCTCTCAGTGAGAATCGCTTGGTCCATGCTTATAGGAGGCAGGAGAGGTTGCCCGCGATGGTTGACAGACAACAGCTTGGTCTTAGACGCATTGAATTTGACAAACCACTTCTTACCCCAATTCACCACAGAGTGTAGATCCCGTTCAAGATCAGCAGCGAGATTATGTCTGTCCGCCACGACAGGTTTCTTACTGGTGCGGGAGTATATTGTGGTGTCATCTGCGTAGATGCCTACTTGGGAACTGATCTCATCTGGGAGATCGTTGATGAAAATAAGGAAGAGCGTCAGGCCCAGGATAGAGCCCTGTGGGACACCAGCATTCGTGCTGTAGGATGAAGAGGCATGTCCATTCAAAATGACCTTCATTTTGCAGTTATTTAAAAAAGATTGGATTAGGTCAAGCAGGCGCCCGGTAATACCGTAACTCCGTAGCTTGCATAGAAGGCCAGAGTGCCAAACCCCGCCTTGGAGAGGTCCAGAGCAACCGCGCGAGCCTCGTCAGACTCATCAAGGGCTTGGAGCATGTACTCCGTTACGGTTGTTAGCAAGTCGGTCCTGGACCTGGCAAAGCGGAAGCCATATTGCCGGTCAGAGAAAGTTTGTGGGCAGTAAGATGTTGAACTATTTCAGAAGGATCTTATTACACTGATTCCTGTGATAGATATTGTAGTAGTCGTTATGGTGAGCCCTGGTTGGAGTGCATTTACATTGGCAGAATCAGGGGTGGCTGTTCAGTTTTTGATTAAATGGCTTCTGGGATATAAACATCTTAATTCCAGTAAGGTTCCATGTGCAGAAGTTTTGGGTCAGTGTGTTTGAAGAATACTCCGTTCAAGCTCACACTTGACAGACTCTCTGACATCGGGCGGAGAGGAACCCAAACGACGTTATGCCGGAGGGCAGAGTCTCGCCTAGGGAAAAAATAGACAAAAGCTGGATCTACGGAAAATCTTTGCCTGAGCGTAAAATTCGGCCTTGGGCCACATCACGACTCAGTGGAGAGGTCTCAGATAAATACCTAGAAGAATGCTGACAGGGGGGCTATTGCTATGTAAGTATTGAAGCTGTCCAGGTTTGTTCTCGCAAAAAAATTATTCTATGGAACAATAAATAAAGTGATCAGTATAGTGAGGTTTCGAGAGCGTCATTACACTCAGTAGCTATCTGGCCATTGAAGCACGAGGTGCTTAATAACTGACATGTCTCCAAAGTACAATTCTCAAGCTGCTGTTGGGGAGGGCCTTCTTACCTGCGAAAAAGCCAAGAAAATCATTGAAGAGATCAGTTAGTTAAGTGCCATACCTAATGGTATATATATATATATATATATATATATATATATATATATTATCGATTTTCTGCACTATTCTAACAATTGCAACCTTGAAACTTCTGAATATCGTTTCTTATGTCTTTGTCTATGAGTGTATCAAATGTGATTAAAATCGGATCACTCCTTCTATAACCCGATTTTTTCGATTATCGACTTTCGATATTTATTGGGGGTACGTCGACACAAAACCTAGCTAAGAACACTCGCAGACACTTATAGTACAACTGTGTAAATTTTCAAGAAAATGGGTTCAGCCGTTTCAGAGTCTATAGGTAACGGACACACACACAGACACACACACATACACACACATAGACAAAGTTCCATTTATAAATAAGTTCAGATGATATGGTATACAACTGTCGAGCTTCTTGCGGACCACAAAGCCAATGAAATCATTGCATATATAAATACTTTAAAACCTTGCAAAAGTACGCGGGGTCTTAGACGACAATGACAATTTCCGGTCACAACGCAGGACTCAAAAGAAACGCACTGGTGTCACCAAGACGCCGAAATCCCTTGTCAAGAGGAACCCTAGCAAAAGCACAAGGAAAATCGTCTAGGAAATGTATGACAGACAGTCCCTGTTCGTTTTGGTGCATTTGCTCGACAATTGATAGTGAATTAGCCTGGTTGATAATTATCATTGAATTTGATTCGCACTGAGTGTACCATAACTGTAAACCTTGTAACAGAACATGCTAATTGCAACAACTGCTTTTAGCAAATTAGATTTATGTTGCTCATTGAGAAGTACTCGAAAAATAGCCAAGGAATTTTTGATTAGCGTTAATTCTTGCTGAGATCAGGAGGCATTAATGGAATTAAGTGGATTCGAAGAGAAATTGGAAATAAACAAGAATGTCGCTAGGTTTTTTTAATTTAATTCCTTCTTGGCAGAGAAATGGAAAAAAGTATCAGAGTCACGTTTATTTATTTTGACAGTAAATCGACTCTTAAGCAATAACTTCGTCAGCATTTTGTCAGCGCATTTATCTGCTAGACAGTTTATGTAAAAATCTATATTTTTATTGCAACTTTTCATCTCATATATTCGCGCTGCATGTATGCAAAGCCAATATTTATTGAATATAAAAATTTAAATGGTCCTTTTGATCTCGATAACGAGAAGGGTGGTTACATTTATCTGTCGAAATGGGCATAAGAAAATTTAATTTTTATATGTAATAAATATCAGTGCTAATATCTAATATTAATAGCATCCTTTGGGATTTACCACGAAGTCGTCGTTTTGTTCTTTTTGACCAGTATATATATATATATATATATATATATATATATATATATATATATATATATATATATATTGGTCATAACTGGAAATGGTAACAAAAAATAACCGCAAAACTGTGTTGCTAAAAATTACTGTAAATCTTTTTTCTCTGATTCAAATATAACGATTGACAAATTGCTAGCGTTACCATAACTCACACCCCTGAAGATGATATATATATATATATATATATATATATATATATATAGTGTTACGAGGATGCATTGATATAAAAATAAAATTAATAATGTCTAAAAAGTTATAGTAAGGGATTTTATTGAGTCCTACTTGTTATTACAAAAAAATTTTAATTCATGAAGTAGTTGTTAAATAGAGATGGTTTTCGAAACGTGCATAGTGATGTTTGCATATATATATATATATATATATATATGCAAACATCACTATACTCGTTTCGAAAAACATCTCTATTTAACAACTACTTCATGAATTAAAACTTTCTTGTAATAACAATTATGACTCAATAGAATCCCTTACAATATATATATATATATATATATATATATAATCGTTTCACCCCAAGCCAGGCAGTACTGCCACTGATGAGCAAGGGGCTACAATAAATGAGAGTAAAAAGAAGGAGGAACAGGTTACAGGGGGACAGGGGGTGTCAGAGAATGAGTAAGAGAAGGATAGAAATACTGATGTGAAGAGAGTTACATGGTGGCACCAGATCGAAAACGGAGAAGAACAAGATGCAGGGGGGGTGTCGGTGGGAAAGGATAAGAGAACGATGGGAAACAAGGAGATAAAAGATGGCGATTGACGTTGCATATGTGTGTATGTATGAGTGTGTATGTATGAGTGTGTGTGTGTGTCTGTGTGTGATATTGCATGACAAAGCAGTGACCAGATTAAAGATGGATATGAAAAGTCATAGCTACAGAAATGAGAATTGTGATCGATACGAATTCGTTTATTACTATCTCGATCGAACTGTTATTTATAATCTTTCGTTTGCAAACAGCTGCTGGTAAAGTAGATTTTGTTATCATCATAAAATAGGTTTATTTTCGGACCGGAATTCACTGACAACCATTTATTTCTCCATCAGGTTTGCCACTTTTTCTATCCGCAAAGGATTTTTTTTTATCTGAACACCATTTTTTCGTTGTCCATATCGCATTTATAAACGATAGAATCGTGAACGACTGTTCATTTTTAATTCAGAAAACTACGTCTTAATTATTTGTCAAGCCGGCACGTTTCCATTTTTTTTATTTTTTTGAGTCATAAACTAAAGAGAAAAAACATAATTTACAGACAGTCGTCAGGTCACAAGGCCCTTTTCCCCCTTTTATATATTCATTTTTATTAAACAATATATACTAAACAATAAACATATATATATTAAATAATATATATTAAACAATAAACATATATAAATATTAAACAATATATATTAAACAATAAACATATATATATTAAATAATATATATTAAACAATAAACATATATATATTAGACAATAAATATACATTCTTAAGCAATATATATAAAAAATAAACATATATGTAAGAAACAATAAACATATATATTTTTAAACAATATATATTAAACAATAAACATATATATATTAAACAATATATATTAAACAATAAACATATATTTTTTAAACAATATATATTAAACAATAAACAGATATATATTAAACAATAAACAGATATATTAAACAATAAACATATTTTTAAACAATATATATATTAAACGATATATATTAAACAATAAACATCTATATATTAAACAATATATATTAAACAATAAACATAAATTTTTAAACAATATATATTAAACAATAAACATATATATATGAAACAATAAACATATACTTTTTAAACAATATATATTAAACAATAAACATATATATATTAAACAATATATATTAAACAATAAACATATTTTTAAACAATATGCATTAAACAATAAACATATTTTTTAAACAATATATATATTAAACAATAAACATTAAACAATAAATATATATATCTTAAGCAATATACATTAAACAATAAACATATATATTAAACAATATATATTAAACAATAAACATATTTTTTAAACAATATACAATGAACAATGAACATATATATATTAAACAATATACATTAAACAATAAACATATATGTTTTAAACAATATATATTAAACAATAAACATATATATATGAAACAATAAACATATACTTTTTAAACAATATATATTAAACAATAAATATATATATATTAAACAATGTATATTAAACAATAAACATATATTTTTTAAACAATATATATTAAACAATAAACGTATATATATTAAACAATATATATTAAACAATAAACATATTTTTTAAATAATATACATTAAACAATAAACATATTTTTAAACAATATGCATTAAACAATAAACATATTTTTTAAACAATATACATTAAACAATATACATTAAACAAGAAATATATATTTTTTAAACAATATACATTAAATAATAAACATATATATATTAAACAATATATATCAAACAATAAACATATATATATATTAAACAATATATATTAAACAATAAACATATTTTTAAACAATATGCATTAAACAATAAACATATATTTTTAAATAATATATATTAAACAATAAACATTAAACAATAAATATATATATCTTAAGCAATATACATTAAACAATAAACATATATATTAAACAATATATATTAAACAATAAACATATTTTTTAAACAATATACATTAAACAATGAACATATATATATTAAACAATATACATTAAACAATAAACATATATTTTTTAAACAATATATATTAAACAATAAATATATATATATATTAAACAATATATATTAAACAATAAACGTATATATATTAAACAATATATATTAACACTAATAAAGAAAGAATGAAAAATGACAACAAGTCTTTAACAATAACAGCAACAGCATCAGTCAAAACATGACAGGCATTAATCAGCAACACTAATCAGCTGGCTGGTTAAGTTTAAAGCTCCAAGTTCACTACAACGAAATGGTTTGACACGTTGTATCGTGAATTTGAAAACATAGTGATTGTGAGTTCAGGAATGTGTACTTGGACTCACTGGAAACGGGAGACTACTAAGAAGTACAAAAACGGTTCTCGACAAAATCCAAAGAACGATCTGCAATGTAATCGATGCGGACTCAGTTTTTCGACTTCAGTCACTTTTTCACTGATATGACGTGGCTTCCCTCGGTCTTTTCTACAGATATTTTCATGGTAACTGCTCAAACGAGCTTTTTCCCTTTGTACTACGACCACATGAATTTCAGATTGGCAACTAGGTCCCACCTTTTTACCTTTGAAATAGTGATATATAACCGCTTCTTCTACCCCAACAGTTTCTTTTCTCGCACTTCTAGCCTGTAGAACTCTTTTCCATTTACTTGCTTTCCCGATTGTTAAAATCTCTAAAAATCTAAATGCAACCCCATTTACCATCTTCTATCTTCTTGAATAGCATTCATCTTTTATCATTTCTTCAACACCCTCAGTACCCATTTTTTTCACTACACCTCCTGAGCACTAGTGACGGCCCTACCTTGTTTGGGGTGAAAAGATTATAAAAAAAAACAAGAATGAGAATAGTCTACCCCCCCCCCCCCATTATTTACACTGTTCAGACTGTTGTCCTCATCTCTGTTGTAATGTTTACGACATTTCAGACATTGTACCCCCTGGTCTACTTCAGATGCTAGGAATTTTGAAACGAACCCTTTATTTTGATCACTGGAGTATGTCATTCTCATTCCACGTGTGATGCCACTTCCGGATATCATTTAGTTATCTCCCTTTAACTTAACATTTTAATTTATTTGTTCAGCACTGTTGTAGCCAGGTATTGAACTCACAACACTTAATTTCAAGTTATTGAAACTAACCAACCTCTATATGCATTAGGCGATGTGTCCTTGAGGACAACAATAGTAAACATGTCAATAAAGATGAGAACATCAGTCTCAACAATGTAATCCTATTTTCAGATGGCTGGTATTAATTTTTAGTGATTTTCAAGATGAGAAGATATTTCCCTAAAATTGAAGAATACAATTATTTTTGTCGAGAAAAGTAGCCAAAGTGATAAAAAATGGAAAATCCAGATTCAGAGTGCAAAGGGTGAAAATTACTTTTGTTGCGAGAAGTAAGCGAATTTATCAAAGCTAACTTTTCCAATCTTTTCACTCTTTTCTTTTCTTTTTTTCAATTGGAGTAGATAAACTAAACTATCGCCCGGTTCACACTCCACCCACGTCTATTGAACAGGTGTAGAGGCTCATCCCTTGTTTCCTGTTTAGGATGTGGTTTCCGGCTTTCTCTTTTCTAATCTTTTCACTCTTTTCTTTTATTATTTTTTTCAATTGGAGTAGATAAACTAAACTATCGCCCGGTTCACACTCCACCCACGCCTATTGAACAGGTGAAGAGGCCCATTCCTTGTTTCCTGTTTAGGATGTGGTTTCCGGCTTTCTCTTTTCCAATCTTTTCACTCTTACGTAGCCCCATGCACATCAGTGGCTTTATCTAATTGCTCGTGGTGATATGATTAAAAAAAAAAAAGAAGTTAATCAAAGTATCTTCCAATTGGTTTTCATAATTACATGTAGGCGATTTTGATCGTTATGCGCTCGAGAAAGATCGAACAACAACAACAACAACAACAACAACAACAACAAAAATGAGGACAATAGTCCGAATACAGATAATATATATATATATATATATATATATATATATATATATATATATATTTTTAATCATCTCACTCCAAGCAAGGCATTCCACTGCCACTATTGCGCATGGGGCTACATAGGGGAAGGTAAAGAGAAAGAGTGGTTAGACATAGGGAATGTCAGGAGGAAGGTGACAGATGAGTAAGGATAGCGAGGATGAGGGTTGGGCAGATGGGAAGAGTGTTTGATAGAATGGGAGCAGGTTAATGTGTTAGGAGGTGTCTATTGACCTTACATTTAAACTCCTGGAGATTGTAGCCGTCGGGGAGCCAATCGTTTGGAAGAGAATTCCACAGTCGTGAAGTGCGAGGAAAGAAACTGTTGGAGTAGAAGTTACGGCTGCATTTTATCGGTTTTACAATGAATTTCATTTTTCTACATTATCTATCTATCTATCTATCTATCTATCTATCTATCTATCTATCTATCTATCTATCTATCTCAATTTTGTCTTTTCGTATCTATCTATCTATCTATCTATCTATCTATCTATCTATCTATCTATCATGGTGCCCTACCTACATTGGAATGAACTCTTCCTTTTCATGCATACTAACCTGCGAGACTTCCTAAAGGAGGCAGTCGAGACGCAGTGTAACTTGACACTTCGGATGTACACTTCTATCTGTTGACCAATAACACTCTTATTTTGTATATGTTCTGTTATTCCAATACACTGGTTCAACCTACCTTCTTCTTTTTGTATCTTTCTTCCTGTCCCTAACAGGTCACTACATTATCTATCTATCTATCTATCTATCTATCTATCTATCTATCTATCTATCTCAGCCTGTCTATCTATCTATCTATCTATCTATCTATCTATCTATCTATCTATCTCAGCCTGTTCATATCTATCTATCTATCTATCTATCTATCTATCTATCTATCTATCTATCTATCTCAGCCTGTTCATCTATCTATCTATCTATCTATCTATCTATCTATCTATCTACTATGTATTTATCTATCTATCTATCTCAGCCTGTTCATATCTATCTATCTATCTATCTATCTATCTATCTATCTATCTATCTATCTATCTAATTTGGTTATACTATAGCAAACATTACTTTTCAGATCTCATGGAATTGTGAAACTGCTGGATCATCTATTATGGAAGATGTTTATAAAAAGTAAAAGGTCAAAAATACAAATAAGCTTTCTCTATTTTTACAATATTCAAACTAATAAGACGAGATTTTCATTACCTTTTTTTAGTGAATCGCACATGAAAACACAACTGGAAGCAACACAAGAAAATGATTAACATAGCCAAGCAGTTTTCAGCACTTGATTTCTATATTTTCAATATGTAACTACCTTCTACGTCATATAATGGTTTACAAAGAAACTTTGATTAGACTGGGCTACCTGACTATACAGTATCATCAAGTAGGAAACTTAGCAAAACATTTTTGACTCTCCGATCAAAGTACCTTTTTCTTAAAGTGCACAGTCCTTACTTTTTTATTTATTTAGAAAGACTTTCATCTTCTTGGTGATCTTAAAATAGTTACTTTCTCACCAACGCAATGTGGCTTCCCTGTGTCTCTTCTACAAATACTTTCACAGCTTCTGCTCCGATGAACTTAGCTCACTGGTGCCCCTATATATGAATTTACTCGAGCCACACGATTAGCAACTATGTCCCACCATTTTATTGTGAAATCAATAAATTGTAAACGCAAATTCTACTCCATCAGCTTCTTTTCTCGCACTTCCCGCCTGTGGAATTCCCTTCCATTTACTTGCTTCCCCGTCAGCTATAATCTCCAAGAATTTAAATGTAAAGTCAATAGTAATCTCCTATCTCATTAACCTGCATCCTCTCTCTTAGGCTGTTTTCTTCGTCCACTCCACTCATATCAGTATTCTCGTTCTTCTCTTACTCACTTCCTGACACCCCCTATAACCTGTCACTCTTTCTCATAACTTTCTCTCATGCTCCTTTCTCCATCCACTCCACTCTCATCAGTATTCTTATCTTTCTCTTACCCACTTCCTGACACCCCCTATAACCTGTCACTCTTTCTCATAACTTTCTCTCATGCTCCTTTCTCCATCCACTCCACTCTCATCAGTATTCTTATCTTTCTCTTACCCACTTTCTGACACCTCCTCCAACCTGTCACTCTTTCGCATAACTTTACTTTTATGTAACCCCCTGCACAACAGTGGCAGTAAGATTCCTTGCTTGGGGCGATATGATTATAAAAAAAAATTATTATATGTAGAAAATAGCGCTTATTTCCACACATTTTCGATGTTAAATATAACTAAAAAATACGCCAATTATAACAGTTTTTAAAATCTACAGACTCATATGATAGCTGTCAAAATACAATTAAAAGAGATATTTTAAATAAAGTCATTTAAAACTAACTCCCTCTAAGGCATCTAAATAAGAAAATTTGGATTCCTTATCCATCCAAACAGGAAAAGAAACAAGTATTATATAACAAAAAAAAAAAAAAAGAAAAAAAAAAAGAAAAAAAAAAAAGAAAAACAATACACAGTTTTAATATTGTGATAGTAAAAGTGGCAGGAGAAGTATGACGACTTTATGTGTAGTTCTTGAGTATTAATTATGTCCATGCTTCTACAACCGCCTCTCTCTATTTTACTCTGCTCTTATCTATCTATCTATCTATCTATCTATCTATCTATCTATCTATCTCAGTTCATATCTATCTATCTATCTATCTATCTATCTATCTATCTATCTATCTATCTATCTATCTCAGTTCATATCTATCTATCTATCTATCTATCTATCTATCTATCTATCTATCTATCTATCTATCTATTCATATCTATCTATCTATCTATCTATCTATCTATCTATCATATCTAGTTCTATATCTATCTATCTATCTATCTATCTATCTATCTATCTCAGTTCATATCTATCTATCTATCTATCTAGATATCTATCTATCTATCTAGATATCTATCTAGATATCTATCTATCTCAGTTCATATCTATCTATCTATCTATCTATCTATCTATCTATCTATCTATCTATCTATCTTATTCTTATGATAGCACATCATTCCAGAAATTCAGACAGAATCATTGAAATCGATTGGATACTGCGTGTTCTCTTTGGGGAAAATCATTTTCTCTTGTTGCCATAACTATAAAAAACAAATGACGAAAATCAACAAGAGCTGACATTAATTTTTGGATTTATTTAAAAAATTGAAAATAAACTCAGTGAATCATAAATGATTTTTATATTACTTTCAACAAGTCAAATTTCCGGCATTTACGCCATTCGGAGCATAGCTCACAAAAAGAATTTGATTTTTTTTCAACAATGTGTGTCATATGTACAGAAAATATACTGACTTCACAATCAATTTTCAAACTGAATTTTCTTTACAAATGTGATATTATTGTTTTAGAGGAGGTACGGGCGAGTATTAGATAGCGGCTCAGATTGTGGAATAGGAGAGACCAGTTCGAATTCCAGTTGAGTTCATTACATTCACTTACGCGAAAGTTATTAATCCATCTCGCCTTCCTTCTATGGGTAAATAGCAGGAAAGACTGGGTTCTATAGCCTTGGTTGGGAGTCGGTCTAGGAAAAGGAAAAACTCTGACTTCAAAACCAGCCTCACCCGGATGAGAAAACGGTTTGCGTAGGATTATCATCCCAACCTGTAAAAAAGACGGTTACAAAATCATCGACAACAACGAACTAGCCCACAATACAGTGCGATGGCTAGGAATGTTCAATGTCTAATGCTCCACTGGTGGAGATGGACTAAGATAATTATCACTTTAACGAATTATTTCTGATTTGAATCATCATCTTGTTTTATATTAAAATCTGGCAAAAATTCTAAACTCACATTTCTACTCCCCAGGGGTCACTGCATATTTTTACGCCATAAAAACAGAGGGTACTACAACACAATTTTAACGCCACTAAAGTCAGGTTATTACTACCAAACCGTTTTGAACATAGAATAACCAAGATGAGTTCGAATGAAATCGTGTTCAATGTCAATATTAGTTTTACATTTTAAAGTGCTTCTATAGGTCACAAATCCTATATAATCCATCGAACAACTGAAACACACAAAATAAATTGTCCACCCGCAAAAAGGCGATTCAAACGACTTTTTCACAAGTCAATGTGAAAAATCATATTCTGAATCCTGATTAGTTATCAAATCGCAAAATTCAAAATACGTCAGAGAAACGGTTTTTCCACAGCTAAAGAAAAAAATTCCTCGTCGGAACCACCCCACGTAACTGGATTCAATATTTAAAGAGGTCCCCTAACCGGTCACAGCAGGCAGTCAAGTCAGTCAGAGGAAGCGGTTAACTGACACCTTGCCACGATGTAAGAAAGAAACCTCAAATTGACTCGCCTTTGCGGCCAACTCTCTTTTCATCTTTTTCACTCCACGCCAACCCATGACGCAGGGTACGTCACACTTTCATTCGTCCTCACTTTCAACGCCCTCTTCTTCATTTTCACACCACGCCGCTAAAGAGGACAACACACAACAAAATGGATACTTGTCAAGTACCACTCCTTTATTTGTTTTGCCTTCTTTTTCTCTCAACCTGTCGCGACCTACTAAAAAGAGGAAGGAACAAAGCTTTTACAATCCATGAACTTCAAACTACTACTGACAATTTCAACTACAAAACAGCATGCATTTTCTCAATGAACTTATATTCATTTCGAATTCGAATTTCACTTATATTTTCCTTCTTACACTTTTGTCATTCTGTAAATAAATCATTGCTTTAATATACACACGAAATATTTTATCCTTTCATATTTCCACCTTCAACCTTCTGATATTTAAATTGTGGGGACTTCAGGCGTGTTTGACACAAGGCCAATTAACCAAACATTACCGAGCCCCCTACACTTCACTTGTGATTTATTCAAGACGACATAAAAATATACAGAGTTGATATTTGAAAAAAATATTTCTATAAAAACATAGTTTTAAAACTGATTTTATTTAATTAAAATTAATAAATAAATATTTGTCGCGTCAGTATTTGTCTATGTTTCTGAGATGAGGTAGTATTTACAGTATTTACATTATTCGGACTATTGTCTTCATCTTTGTTGCCATTTGTACAACGTTTCTGTCGTTGTACGCTCCGGCCTTCTTGAGGTGTTAGGAATTTCGAGCCCAACCCTTTATTACAATCCCTGGGGTATATGAACTCCATTCCTTGAGTAAAGCCTCAATTGGAAGTCATGAGTTATCTCCCTCTAACCCTGCAAGTTACTTGTTCACCACTGCTGTAGTCTGGCATTGAACTCATAACTCAAGAGTCAAATCAGGAACTAACCAACGTTTATAGTCACTGGGCCATGTGTCCTTAAGGATAAAACGAATCATAAGATAATTTTCGTAGGTTGCATAAAAAACGAAGCATAAGATCATTGATGTGCGAATCGAATTTGTGTTTCTAGTCAAAAAGTATCGAACAATTCGTATCTCCACTTATTAGGTTTGTCTACAGATGCATACGTTAGCTTTTCTTGTCTCGAAAACAATGACTCAAAATTATTTATCTGAAATAAATGCAATAGATTTTTCTTTAGATGTTTTCAGACTAGAGGTTGAATAAAGAAATTTAGAAATACTAATTCTTATCTATGTTTTTCGGACAATATAAAGAATTTGCACAGAGAAAATTAAATTTAAAGATGCGTGAAAACAAGAAAAAATAATTCGCATCTAAGTTTTGATGACTAAGAAAATTGCTTCCAGATTTTGAAGCTATTAGAGAAAGAAAATTGGTGTTGCATAAGCGAATAAAACAGAAGAAAAATATTGAGACTTTTTAATAAGATAAGTTAAATTTTTTTTGACGCTGGTGGAAAACAAAGTCTGGCCTTTTGGTAGAGGTGGACTGTTGGTTTTATTGCTAGAATTTAAACATCTTTTTCTACATGAACAAAATACTATCTATCTATCTATCTATCTATCTATCTATCTATCTATCTATCTATTTCAATCTGTTCATATCTATCTATCTATCTATCTATCTATCTATCTATCTATCTATTTCAGTCTGTTCATATCTATCTATCTATCTATCTATCTATCTATCTATTATAGTGCCCTATCTACATTAGAATCTATCTATCTATCTATCTATCTATCTATCTATCTATCTATCTATCTCAAACTGTTCATATCTATCTATCTATCTATCTATCTATCTATCTATTTCAATCTGTTCATATCTATCTATCTATCTATCTATCTATCTATTTCAATCTGTTCTATCATATCTATCTATCTATCTATCTATTTCAATCTGTTCATATCTATCTATCTATCTATCTATCTATCTATCTATCTATTTCAATCTGTCTATCTATCTATCTATCTATTTCTAATCTATTCATATCTATCTATCTATCTATCTAATCTGTTCATATCTATCTATCTATCTATCTATCTATCTATCTATCTATCTATCTATTCCAGTCTTCATCTATCTATCTATCTATCTATCTATCTATCTATCTATCTATCTATCTATCTTGTAGGTATGGATGAAATAAAATTCTGTATCAAAAAACACTATTCTTAAAAAAGTGCTCAATACAATGTAGAGTGAATAATTACCTTTTAAAACTCTTCAACTTGAAATCAGCACCATCACTTGATAAGTCACAAGTAATGTCGAAACAAAATGCCTACTTTTGTAGTGATATTATAATATATGTATGTTATAAATTCTAAATAGATAATATCTATCTATCTATCTATCTATCTATCTATCTATCTATCTATCTTATTTTGATATACTTTAGCAAACATTGCTTATTTAATCTTATGGAATTGAGAAGTAGCTGAATTATCTATTATGGAAGACATTATAAAAAGGAAATGACCAAAAACCCAGATAAGCTTTATCTATTTTTACAATATTCAAACTAAATTAGTGGTTAGTCAGCATCTTTGCCTCAACAACGAAATCGTTTTGATGCAAGGAAAAATTTATGAAGAATACAAGAAAATGTAACTGGTTGTGGAATATAGACATTTGCAAGTCTTATAAAAAGAAAATTTTATGGATTATTCAAATTCCTTACATTCAAGCTGAGTGCTGTATTTATTTATATCATGTAAATGTGGTTTCAGAAAATTCAATATTTTTGTTGTCAATTGAAATGTTTTTAGACTGGCTTTTGTAAGAGTTTATAAATGAACTCTAACCTCAATCGGAAGTCTTCATAAAAGTTTTCTTACAAATACAGGTATATGTATTATTGTCAGTGACACTATTATTTACTCTTGACCACCGACAATCCTTTTCTTCGTGATTTTTAGTTAATTCTTATAGTAAGAACATTAGCAATGTATTTATATTTTGTTTATAATCGTATCGCCCCAAGCAAGGCAATATACTGCCACTGTTGTGCTGGGGTTTACATAGGAGGAAAGTTATGAGAAGGAGTGACAGAGTACAGGGGGTCTCAGGAAGTGGGTAGGAGAGGGATGAGAATACTGCAGAAATGAGACGAGAGGACGAGAAAAAGGATGCAGGTTAGTGAGATAGGAGATGACTATTGACTTTACATTTAAATTCTTGGAGATTATAGCTGACGGGGAAGCAAGTAAATGGAAGGTAATTCCACAGGCAGGAAGTGCGAGAAAAGAAGCTGATGGAGTAGAATTTGCGTTTACATCTTATTGGTTTCACAGTAAAAGGGTGGGACCTAGTTGCTAATCTTGTTGCTTGAGTAAATTCATATATAGGGGGCACTAGTGAGTTAAGTTCAACAGAGCAGAAACCGTGAAATACTTGTAGAAGAGACACAAGGAAGCGACACTGCGCCGGCGAGAAAGTGACTGTATCCGAGAATACAGTTGTTCTGTCTGTAACGCCCGCATTAATTTTTAACCATTAAAAATCTCTTCCAGATTTTCAATACATTCTTACCCCAGAATCCAGCCCTTTTTTCAGATGTCTCAATTACAGGATTTTCTGTCAGCACCACTCACACTTCTGTAGTCTGCTTGCAGTAGTAGCATACAAAACCGGGTCGTCGCCCTTTGGTAAAAGGAATGGGGCTATCGGTGACTATTGTCATAGGCTTCAGGAGATTAAAGCCCAGCTGTTTGGCTTTTCCTTCTGCTCCTACTAACGATACGCCACTTCCTTTCTTGATTTTCTTTATTCACACTTGCAAGTGACATCGAGTTTTCGGGTAACGTGGGACAGGATACAACCGGAGGTTTGGCCGCAGTGGTTCGAGTCTCTGATAGGTCCATAACAGGCGCAGTAGAACTATCACTATCGACTAGAGGGGTATTTAAGTCGGCTGCGGAAAGAACTCCAGAAGCCTTTTTCTTTGCTGTTTTCTAGATATCGCGAAAGTGCTCGACGGTTGGCCCTCTGCTGGTCCTCTGCGCATGCTACAGGGCTACAGTAATTCTGAACAATTGTTTGATTTAATCCGATCTTGAAGGTTGTTTTGAACGGGCAAGCTTCCAGATACTTTCATACGAAAGTAGGCGACTCTCAAGACTCTATCCTAGGTCCTATGCCTTTGTTTATTTTCATCAATAATCATCCTGATGTAATCAGTTCCCAAGTAGGCATCTATCCAGATAAATTCAGTTTTTAGGAGAGAAAATATAAATTAAATTGTTTTTGATTAATTAATTAATTAATTAAATTTTTAAATAGTAAATTTGAACCCCTCTACCTTCATCTTCCTTTCTCCTATTAATATCTACCTTTTATGATGTAAGGATACTTAGACTAACTTAACCCCCAATTTTTTTCTGCAAGTATGTATATACATCTTTTTTACAGCACCAAAAAAAAAAGAAAAATTTTTATAAAAAATTAAAAAAATTTTGTTTTTCAAAATTTTTAAATAAATTTTATTAATTTTATTTTTAATTTAAATCTAGGTTTATAATTAATAGATTAATTTAATTAAATTTAAATAAATCATATATCAGCTTTTTCCCCCAAAATGTTTTTTCTGAAAATATTTTTTCTAATACTTTAACCCATTTATAAACGCTAGTTTTGTCAATACATCTCTAGCGTCTCTATGAAAAAGGAAATTTTTCATTTTTTTCTTTTTTTTCATTTTTCCTCCCTCTTTTTCCATTTTGTCTAGCTCACTTCTCAGTCAAACACCACTTCCTATTTCTTCCGTTAACCTCTTCCCCTTTGTAAAGCTAGACAAAGCCAAACTTTTTAACTTTTCACTTACAACTCAATCTAAAAGTAATGTTATCCAAAATCTAAAAATAGACATTAATTGCTATCTAATTTTTGTGACGTAAATTTTTATACTTCAGCCGGTAAATTCTTAATTTTTCAAAATTTTTTGATTTAATTTTTTGATTTAATTTTGAAATTTGATAGTTGCCGATGAGATGTGAAATCTCGCTTAGGGATTTCATCTTGAAATGATCATTCAACGGTTTTGAACTTCGAAATTTATTTTATTTTATAATTAGCTCTGTAATTTTAATTACATTGAGCCTTCAACCTGTATCATTTTTTAATATTAAAATGCTAATATTAATTAGGATCGGGTGTTTAGGATTTACATTCCTGCTTTTCCTTTTGGATTAAAGTTTTTTTTTAAATATATATATATATATATATATATATATATATATATATATATATATATCAGCATGCAGTGTGGGTAAGGAAGAATCCAAAGGACTATCCTGTACATACAGTGGTAGGATAACTCTCGAAGAGAGCTCTAAGCATATATGCATATAAATACATATAGAGCAAATATATGAAAAACTAAGACAGACACGTTAATTCATCGTCAATTTCATGGTGAATTTCATATATATATATATATATATATATATATATATATATATACAGTTAAATTAAAAATAGAATGTCTTCTCAAATACTTGGATCTATTAAAATAATGTTCAAACAAATAAATTATATATGTCAGTTGTTTATCTTTTTTTCGCCGGCCATAAAAAGAAAAAGAACGCAGACTTTACTCATAACCTTTTTAATCTTCCTACATACATGCATTCTGCTACTATCAACCAGAAGCTATAAATTTCTGCTACTATCAACTAGAAGCTATAAATTTCTGCTACTATCAACCAGAAGCTATAAATTTCTGCTACTATCAACTAGAAGCTATAAATTTCTGCTACTATCAACTAGAAGCTATAAATTTCTGCTACTATCAACCAGAAGCTATAAATTTCTGCTACTATCAACTAGAAGCTATAAATTTCTGCTACTATCAACTAGAAGCTATAAATTTCTGCTACTATCAACTAGAAGCTATAAATTTCTGCTACTATCAACCAGAAGCTATAAATTTCTGCTACTATCAACTAGAAGCTATAAATTTCTGCTACTATCAACTAGAAGCTATAAATTTCTGCTACTATCAACTAGAAGCTATAAATTTCTGCTACTATCAACCAGAAGCTATAAATTTCTGCTACTATCAACTAGAAGCTATAAATTTCTGCTACTATCAACTAGAAGCTATAAATTTCTGCTACTATCAACTAGAAGCTATAAATTTCTGTCGAACATTTAACTACTTACATTTTCTCGTTGAACATTTAACTCATATAAATTAATTAATTACATATATTTTCTCTTTGAACATTTTCTTTTTACAAATATGTTATTCTGTTTAGTAAATACAATTTCAGTTATTTTACAAACTAGCAGTAGAGCCCGAGCAGAATATTTATTAATTGTAATAATAGCTCTTATGTTATGAATCAGTCAGTTAAGTGCCATACGTGATACACGCTTGGGCAATCATGTCTCGAAAGAGACATGACTGACTGGGCAGAAGATTATCCCGCAGTAGGTTGCCATTGCTTTCTGCGGTAGACTGGTTGCCGACCAAGGCTATAGAACCCAATCTGTCCTGCTATTTAACCCATAACTAGAAGGAAGAGACGGATTAATACCTTTTCCAAGGGCATTTGCGCATAAGTGAATACAATGGATTTTAACTGGAATTCGAACTCGGCTCCCCGGCTTCTCGTTCCGAGCCGATATCCACTGTACCACAACGCACATCCTTCATGTTATGAATACTTGTCCCAAATCCATAATTTTTGCTTTACTTTTTTCATGTCTCCTCTGATACTAAATGTTCCGATGGTAAAATCTTTTTGTACAATTAGAGGCATTTCTTCTTCTTCTATGTACCCTGTCCTTTCAGGACGTAGGCGATCATGGCTTTCCACGTCTCCCTATCCCTGGAGGCTCTTAGCATGCTTTCTCCTGTTACACCACCCAATCCCGGCTCTACCATCCTCTAGCTCAAGCCCATAAATCTAGAATATAAATGGATAGAAATTAGCGTGGCCACAAAATGAGGGATCAGCTAATATATTGATTATAATATGGATTTGATCCCCCACTTTATATACACATTATAATTTCTTTTAAACAGTTGGCATATATATTCTTCTTCTATGTACCCTGTCCTTTCAGGACGTGGGCGATCATGGCTTTCCACGTCTCCCTCTCCCTGGTGGCTCTTAGCATGCTTTCTCCTGTTACACCACCCAATCCCGGCTCTACCATCCTCTAGCTCAAGCCCATAAATCTAGAATATAAATGGATAGAAATTAGCGTGGCCACAAAATGAGGGATCAGCTAATATATTGATTATAATATGGATTTGATCCCCCACTTTATATACACATTATAATTTCTTTTAAACAGTTGGCATATATATTCTTCTTCTATGTACCCTGTCCTTTCAGGACGTGGGCGATCATGGCTTTCCACGTCTCCCTCTCCCTGGTGGCTCTTAGCATGCTTTTTCCTGTTACACCACGCAACCCCCGTTCTGTCATCCACCTGCTGAGGCCCTTCAAATATGTTATCCGCTGCTCCCCCTGTCTATTTTTCCCTTTATCTGGCCTGTTAGTATCAGGTTTTCCAAGCCCTCCTTCCTTATTGCATGTCCCAGGAACTTCAGTTGTTTCTTCCGGATGCTCAATATTAATTTTCTTTTCGTTGCCATTCTTTTCAACACCTCATCATTGCTCACATGCTCGGTCCATGATAACCACATTTCTGTAGAACAACATTTCTGCTGCTTCAAGTTTTTCTTTCATCTTCGATGATATTGTCCAACATTCACTGCCATATTGAAGGACTAACATCACATGGCAATCTAGTACTCTCTTCTTTGTTTCTAGAGAAAGTTTTCTGTGTCTTAGTATTTTACTAAGCTTCTGGAACGCGTCCTTCGCCATGCCAATTCGCCTTCGGATCTCTGTGTCGCACTTTCCATCTCCTGTTTGAACACTTCCTAGGTATTTAAATTTTTGTACTTGCTTGTTTCTAGTATCCCCTACCTGTATTTGGCATTTTAGGTTGTTCTTTTTGCTGATGACTATGTTACAAATTTGAAAATGAGAAGTTGCTAACTTTTAATGGTTGACAACCGGAGACATCTACCTGCTCCGCCAAAACATTTCTAGCGAAAGGATGTGCTTTGTGGTGTAGTGGATATCAGCTCGGAACGAGAAATCGGAGAGCTGAGTTCGAATTCCAGGTGAATTATTTGCATCCTTTGGGAAAGGTCGTTTCTCTCTCCAGGTATTGGTTAATTGACAGGACAGATTAGGTTCTGTAGCCTTGGTTGGCAATCAGTCTAATGCAGAAAGAAATGGCAACCTACTGCCGGAAAATGTTCTGCCCAGTCAATCATGTGTCTTTCGAGATATGATCGCTCAAGCGTGTATCACGTATGGTACATAACTAAGTGACTGATATCATTAAAAAAAGATTCCCTATTCTTAGGAATATCTAGAAAGGGTATCTAAACGTAACGTTTGTCGAACACCATTCCTTACAAATGGTTGTAATGAAAATGACGCAATCATGTGATACAGAAGAAAAGAAAACGATCTTTTTAAACAAAGTATTATTTGATCCATATCTACTCATTTGATTGTATGAACGTGTTTCAATGAACATATAGCAAAAGTCTCAGTTAATTATAAAGATAGAAATACTCCTTATTTTAACGAATATCAGTGAATGTAATTGGCCCATATAGGTTGTCAGACATGATGCCTAACAAAATGTTGCAATCAGAGTATTGTGAAGAGAAGATGCAAGGAAAACAATTTTTAAATGAATATTTGCTCTAATTAATTCTTATTTTAGAGGATTTATAGTGAAAAGCTCTTTTCTTTGTAACAATCTTTGTCTTTTGAATAATATTAGGGAATGGTATTGATCAATATCTGTTTTCAGTAATCATGTCTCGAATATAATTGCTGAAACAGTCAGTCAGTTAAGTGCCATGCGCGATACACGCTTGGGCGATCATGTCTCGAAAGAGACATGACTGACTGGGCAGAAGATTATCCCGCAGTAGGTTGCCATTGCTTTCTGCGGTAGACTGGTTGCCGACCAAGGCTATAGAACCCAATCTGTCCTATTATTTAACCCATAACTGGAGGGAAGAGACGGATTAATACCTTTCCCAAGGGTATTTGCGCGTAAGTGAATGCAAGGAATTCAACTGGAATTCGAACTCGGTTCCCCGATTTCTCGTTCCAAGCCGATATCCACTGCGCCACAACGCACATCCTGAAACAGCAGAACTTAATGTATGAAATAATACAGACTTGTACTTGATTTTTTTGTTCTCTTTGCTCAGTTGATTATTATCTTTTCAAATTGTCTAAGCTTTTAAGCTTTTAAGCTTTTAGTTTGAATTAAATATTTAACAATTGCAGATCAGTTGCTTTATTTAAAAAAAAATTCTCACTTCTAAAAGAAGAGAGACTTTTTCTTTTTTTTCTTTTTTTTATAAAAATTGAATATTTTTATGCTAGGTTTGGTTGCATTGTTTTTGAACAGTTTAATCTTTTTTTCAGATAAAAAAAAATCATCCTGAATAGGAAAGTGAGATTTTTATCAATTTGTTCATTAGATGTTTTTACTCTTTTCTAACAGGTTTTTACTCAAATTATTCCATTTTTACAAAACATTTCTTTTTTCATGGGTTTCTTATGAAAACCAAATTATCCGCTTACTGATCGTTGACTATTTTAAGATGGATGAAATAAGTTTGGAAGTTTGGCAAATGATAGGTAATTATAGTTATTTACTTGTGACTATTTCAATCACTGAGATAATTACATGCAATAGAAATGGTTCTTATGAGCTTATAGATTCTATAGCATGATGAATAACCAAAGATGTGAGCTACAAATAAGAGACGTCAGAATGAAGGAAAATGGAAACAGTGACCCAGAATTCCGAAGGCACAGATCAAAAGATACCTACCAAAAGTAAATAGAGCAAATAAATGAATTAAAAATTTCGGGGTTAAGTGACTCTTAACCAGAAGGCTGGTTATTCCGGTGGCAGGAAAGCGTCACAGATGAAGTCAGTTAAAAGCTTCACGTTGGTTGGTGATAGGCTGTCGGTGGAGATTTCTTTTTAATCATTTCACGCCAAGCAAGGCATTCCACTGCCACTCTAGCGTAGGGGGTTACATAGGGGAAAGTGATGAGAAAGAGTGACAGATTATAGGGAGTGTCAGGAAGTGGCTAAGAGAAGGAAGACTGTGGTCATAAAGTGAGGGATCAGTTTACATATTGATTGTAATGTAGAATTGATTCCCCACTTTATATCCACATTATAACAGTATAGTTTTTTTTATATAATCATTTCATCCCGAGCAAGGTATTCCACTGCTACTATAGCGCAGGGGCTTACATAGGGGAAGGTGCTGAGAGAGCGATTGGATATAGGAAATGTCAGAAGGAGGATGATAGACGAGTAAGGAGATACATAGGAAGTGTTTGAGAGAATGGAAGCGAGTTAGTGTGTTAGGAGGTGTCTATTGACCTTACATTTAAACTCCTGGAGATTGTAGCTGTCGGGGAAGCAAGCACGCGGAAGAGAATTTCACAGGCGGGTAGTGCAAGAAAAGAAGCTGTTGGAGTAGAAATTGCGGTTACATTTTATCGGTTTCACTGTAAAAGGGTGGGATCTAGTTGCTAATCTAGTATCTCGTGCAAATTCATACCTAGGAGCACCAGTGATCTAAGTTCATCGGAGCAGAAGCCGTGAAAGTATTTATAGAAGAGGCACAGGGAAGCCACGTCACGCCGGTGAGAGAGTGACAGCAGACGGTCAGCCAAGTCGGTATCGATCACATTACAGATTCTCCCTCCGTTGTATTTTGTCAAGAACCCCGAGGAGAATAGCAGGGGCACCCGACCAGATGTGGCAGCAGTATTCAAGACACGCAGTGAAATGGAGTTAGAAAGCCAGAGATGTACCACATGTCATTAAACAAAGATGTACCACACGGCACTAACCAAAGATGTACCACAATGCACCAACCAAAGACCTACCACATGATACTAACTAAAGGTGTGCCACATGTCACTAATCAAAGACGTACTAAATGGCACTAGCCAAATATGTACCACATGGCACGAACCAAAGCCTTGCTACATGATACTGACCCAAAATGTAACAAATGTCACTAACTAAAGATGTACCATATGTCACTAATTAAACATGTACAAAATGTCACTAACATAAGATTTATCACGTTTACCAACTAAAGTTGTACCACATGGAACTAACTAAAGATGTACCACATGGTACTAACTAAAGATATACCACATGGTACTAACTAAAGATGTACCACTTGGTACTAACTAAAGATGTACCACATGGTACTAACTAAAGATGTACCACATGGTACTAACTAAAGATATACCACATGGCACTAACTAAAGATGTACCACATGGTACTAACTAAAGATATACCACATGGTACTAATCCAAAGATATACCACATGGTACTAACTAAAGATGTACCACATGGTACTAACTAAAGATGTACCACATGGTACTAACTAAAGATATACCACTATGGCACTAACTAAAGATGTACCACATGGTACTAACTAAAGATGTACCACATGGTACTAATTCAAAGATGTACCACATGGTACTAACTAAAGATGTACCACATGGTAATTAATCCAAAGATGTACCACATGGCACTAACTAAAGATGTACCACATGGTACTAACTAAAGATATACCACATGGTACTAACTAAAGATGTACCACATGGTACTAACTAAAGATGTACCACATGGTACTAACTAAAGATATACCATGGCACTTAACTAAAGATGTACCACATGGTACTAACTAAAGATATACCACATGGTACTAACTAAAGATATACCACATGGTACTAACTAAAGATGTACCACTTGGTACTAACTAAAGATGTACCACATGGTACTAACTAAAGATATACCACATGGCACTAACTAAAGATGTACCACATGGTACTAACTAAAGATATACCATGGTACTAATCAAAGATGTACCACATGGTACTAACTAAAGATGTACCACATGGTACTAACTAAAGATGTACCACATGGTACTAACTAAAGATATACCACATGGCACTAACTAAAGATGTACCACATGGTACTAACTAAAGATATACCACATGGTACTAATTCAAAGATGTACCACATGGTACTAACTAAAGATGTACCACATGGTACTAACTAAAGATATACCACATGGCACTAACTAAAGATGTACCACATGGTACTAACTAAAGATGTACCACATGGTACTAACTAAAGATATACCACATGGTACTAACTAAAGATGTACCACATGGTACTAACTAAAGATGTACCACATGGCACTAATTCAAAGATATACCACATGGCACTAACTAAAGATGTACCACATGGTACTAACTAAAGATATACCACATGGTACTAACTAAAGATGTACCACATGGTACTAACTAAAGATGTACCACATGTTACTAACTAAAGATATACCACATGGCACTAACTAAAGATGTACCACATGGTACTAACTAAAGATATACCACATGGTACTAACTAAAGATGTACCACATGGTACTAACTAAAGATGTACCACATGGCACTAACTAAAGATATACCACATGGCACTAACTAAAGATGTACCACATGGTACTAACCAAGCACAAAGGTGGGAGTCAGTGAATAAACAGCCCAATTGATTGGAAACAGAATCCATGGTTTCATTTTTTACTTTTTCTTGAACATACGCTGGCCGAACGTTTTGTAGTTTTTGTTCACACCAACAGAGATTTAAATCGAAAAATATAGCGGCATGATGCTATCTAGTTGTGGAGGACCCAGGTTGTATGTCTACACGATTTGAAAACGGAAGTTATAATCTTTCAGCGCTGTCAATCATAGCAAAAACATTTACAGAAGTTTATTTTTTTGTGAGCTAGGAACGCTCAAAATTTCAAAACGATAATTGATTTTTATCCAATCCAAAAGTAGGAATCGGCAAATTTAGCCGTCAAAAAAGAATAGAGAGAAAAATAGAGAATGTGAGAAAGATATTCAAGAAGTGGAGAAATAAATGTAGAATATAAAAGCTTTATCTGCCATTATTGGTGCAATTAGAAGAGTTTCGGTCGACACTGAAATCTTTCAATAAGTATTGGCTTATAAAATCACCGATTACATAATAATAATAATAATAATAATATTGGCAAACCAGCCATCGATTATCGCCGTCAGTTGCTTAGAAGTAGTGGTGTTAAGAGGAAGACAGAAGACCTTATCATGGCAGCACAAGACCAATGTCTTCTAACTAAAGGCTAAAATCAAACAACCTGGCTTAAATCCTGCCTGTTACTTATACCATAAATTTGATAAAATTGTTAAGCGCATAGTATTAAGGTGTCTAGTCCTTACTGATACAGAATACATTATTAGACACGAAAGATTAGGAAAATATATTGACTGTCTGTTCGAAATATGGTATTGACATCCCGAATACATGGTATAAACACCAACCGAATGATGTCACGAATAGTAATGAAATGACTATAGTGTTGAATTTCCTAATCCTCACAGAAAGAAAAATTGATGCAAATAGACCAAACATAGTCAAAAAAGATAAAAAAGGAACTTGCCAACTAATTGATATGACTTGACCACAAAACTCCAATGTTTGTAAAGAAGATTTTCCAAAGCTCAAATTAAAAGGAAATGCAAATCTAGTTGGAAAAAAAAAGGAAGAGTATCAAAACTTGAGTTATGAGATACCCCGTGTGTTGCTCCTGATGTTATGAGATTCCTTGGAACTAGAACAGACAAAATGGCAGAAGCATCTTGTTAAAATCTTCGTGAATTAAGATAGGCTACGGTTGTGCGTTGTGGTGCAGTGGATATCGGGTAGCCGAGTTCGAATTTCAGTTGAATCCATTGTATTCACTTGCACGCAAATCCACTTGGGAAAAGTATTAATCCGTCTCTTCCCTCCAGTTATGGGTTAAATAACAGGACAGATTGGGTTCTATAGCCTTGGTCGGCAACCAATCTACCGCAGAAAGCAATGGCAACCTACTGCGGGATAACTTTCTGTCCAGTCAGTCATGTCTCTTTCGAGACATGATCGCCCCAAGCATTTATCACGTATGGCACGTAACTGACTGACTGACGGTGTATATCTTGATCCGAATCCCATTTATTTTCTAGCTGTCTGATTTTAACCAACGGGGAATGTTCGCTATTGCTTGACGCGCTGTGTACCTATCTTCATGAGTAGGTGTAGTTGATGAATCTCATGTCAGAAGAGTTGTTGTTTTATGGTTAAATGATTAGGCAGCGAAAGCGACGTGGATCCTACAAGGGGAACGCCTTCAGTCGAAGACCCTCTGAGAGAAACGAGTTTTCTAGTTTTTTAATTGGACCCGACCTGTAAGATATATGCATTGCTCTTACCAACACTTGTAATTATATCGCGTCCATTTGGTTGGGATATATGTATTTGGAACACCCTTATCAAAATGGGTGTTATGATGCGTACATTGGGGTTCCTATATTTGTAACCATGGAAACCTTTTCTTATGTACTACGGTCAGTCACTCAATAATAATTATAATAACAAAAGCACTCATAGACTACAAACCTCCGCCAAGGCAATACCGACATCATCTCAGCGATTAACAAGAGATGATTATTAAAATGAGAATAATTGCCATAAACTTGACCGCTCTTAATAAAAAATTGTTGTGGGACCCAGACTCACGTCAACATGGACTCACCCACTGCTATATTAATAGGTGTGTGATAGCAGTAGTGGGGAAACCGACTTTAGCACTGTGCGCATTACCGCAATCGACTACCAAGGACTATACTGGATTCGTAAGCCCTGCTTACTGTACCTTCTTCTTTGTAACCTTTCCTGTAAATGCATCTTTCTTTAACCTTCAACTCGTGTTCCGTGTTATATTTCTGTGGATCCAATTTTGGCTCCACATAAAAAATAATTAGCTCGGCAGTTCTCAAAATTAAATGCATACTTAAAATGAACCATGAAAGATACAAAAAAGTAGTAAAAACAACAACAACAACAACAACAACAACAACAAAAACAAAACAGAAAACAAAAACCAAAAAACTCGGACACTTTATCCGGTATCGGATCAAATCCAAAATCTAATCAGTTTGTGCCAGACATGAGACCAATCATCCCTGAAATTTTTATTCGAACCCAACCAGCGGATTTTGCATTATAGTTAATGGCCCATTTATTTGCTATTATGTTCATGAATTTTCGAAATTCAAAATAATAATTTTATCTTTATAAAAAAATTTATAAAAAAAAAAAGTTTATAAAAATTAATGGTTCTAAAAGATGCTACTTATTTTCTAAGATGATAGCTAATTTTTAGTTGAATTTCATTTTCATATCTGACAAGCATTTTTTCGCTGTAGTCATTGTTTATATATATATATATATATATATATATATATATATATAGAGTAAGAAATAAATAATATAAAAATGATGCTGCAAAAATTGTGGAAGAGTTCTTTTGTACTTTTTAATATTACGAAGTTGTATTTTGAAACATTGTAACACTGTATTTGTTCCTTACGCACACACGTTAAACCAAGTATCGACGAACCTTGGATTCTAACCCCGAAATATTTGTTTTTATATTTGTTTTCTTTTCTTAGGAAGGGCCGAGAAAGAGAGGAAGAAAGAAATAAGCGCTGGGGTTGCCAGGAGATAGAAGAAAGGCAAAACATAAGGCATTCACGAAAATGACATAGACTGATATGATAACAATTTAACAATGTCTAGCTAGCCTTGCGAGGGGAGAAAATTCTGTTTCTTTCTTCCTTCCTCCCATTCTCTCTCGGAGAAGGAAAATAATGGGTCGACTGAAAATGGAAATTAGCTGTCTATTCTGGAAAAAGACCACCCACGTAAGAACGGAATTGTAATTAACACCGACAGGTGAATGCATAAAGTCAACAGAATCTCGTCTCCAAACTTCCAGAATGGCAGACATCGGAGCAAAAACCATAAGCGGGTGATTTAAGCCAGATACACAAAATTGACACTAGAATTTTATGGAGAAACATTCCGATTATTTATCACCCCACGTCATATTGAAACGGTTTCAACAAAAAGGCGACGGATTTTAAAATCAAGTCTGAAGAATCAGATAAGTCAGAGACGAGAGAGAGACCCATTCGGAACGCGGTGAGTGAAGACATGGAAAGATTCTCTCTCTCTCTCTTTCTCTCCACTTGCGCTAGTAAACGTGTACAACGCTTCTAAGCAGGATCCAAGAAGAGGAGAGCATCAAGACTGTATTCCCTCGAACGACAAATAAACATAGTAGCAGCAAGTAATTTGTGAACTCTAAAAAAGTTGGATGGTATTTTCTTTTAATTCTTTGTTTTACTCTCTCTCTTTTGGTGTAGAACTCATGTGGTTGTTGAATATTTTGCTTATAATTTTGATCATGTGTAAATCGCCTCATTTTATAAATGTTTGGAATGTAGCTTTTTGTTTCCATAACCTTTTAGATTGTAGTATTGGCAAACTTAAGTAGGAGGAGTTTAAAATCTACCCGTAAAAAAGAAATTTCTTTTTAAAGATTTTTAAGTGGTCTTAAAATTTTGATCAGGCGTGTATATATATATATATATATATATATGTATGTATATAATATTTCCATAATTCTCACTGTTCTTTAGAAAGTTGCAAATCACAGTTTTACTGCGATTTACCTTAGCTGCGATCGTCTGCTGTGACAAACCTTGCTTATGGAATTCTAGAATTCGTGAACGCTCAACTTTGGTAAGTTTGCTTGCTTTAGGCATGGTAACACCTTTACGCAGTGATTGCTAATCTCTAACTGAACTAAAAACATTGGAATTACCATAGATCTAACAATTTATACCCCTGGTCTTATAATTTTGATCATGTGTAAACCGCCTCATTTTATAAAAATGTAAATTTCTAAATAAAATGTTTGGAATGTAGCTTTTTGTTTTCATAACCTTTTAGATTGTAGTATTGGTAACCTTAAGTGGGAGAAGTTTAAAATCTATACGTAAAAAAGAAATTTCTTTTTAAAGATTTTTAAGTGGTATTAAAATTTTGATCAGGAGTGTGTATATATATATATATATATATATATATATATATATATATATATATATATAGTATTTCCATAACATTTTTAAGTGGTCTTAGATTTTTGATCGGGAGTGCATATTTTATTTTTTGTTTTCTATTGTTACAAAATTTAAAGAATGGACAATGTCACGAAGCCATTTATGACCTCAAGTCTCTGGTTGGGACCTGGAAGGAAATATATTAATAATAACAATAATAATAATTTAGCAAAAGTTTATTTCTACTGTCTGGCTTTTCACGTCAACGACATATATTATCTTTCCTGCGATTTCATATCACACCACCGCTCTCACGAAGTTTAAATATTTTATTAGTTTTTATCTGTAAGAAAATGTGTTCTGCAGGAAAATAGATCAACTGACATAATGTCTTCTTTCACACGATACAGATCTGATTTTTCGGGTGAGATATTTGTTATTATTACTATTAGTAGTAGTATTAGTAATAGTAGTGTTAGTAGAAGTATCAGGAGTAGTAGTAGTATAAAAGGCCGTAAGAATTCTGTTGTTCTTTGCTTGATTAATTTAATTCAATAGGAGATACAAATCTGCACCAGGCAATTATTTAAGGATTTTGCTAGAGAAAAGAATAGGGACATAATCGCTCCGCGCGCGTGACGAGGAATGATTTATAGGGGGGACTCGGCTATGCTTGTCACAACCGAAGTCCTCACAATTTAAAATATCAGAAGGTTGGATGTTGAAATGTGAAAGAATAAAATATTTAGTTTATATATTAAAATAAAATAATAATTTTTTTTTTTAATCATTTCACCCCGAGCAAGGCAGAAATGCCACTGATCAGCGGGGGGGGGGCTACATAACTGTAAAAAGATTAATTAGAAAAGAGTGAGGAGTACAAACTAGTTAGAAAGGAGCAATAGAAAGCTGAGAATGCAGGTGCGATGACAGATACATAGGTGGAGAGAAAGGGAAGGATATACGGAGGTGGTGAGAGAGCTAGAGTCCAATGGTTAGTAGATGAGTATTGACATTGCATTTAAATTTCTGAAGGTTGTAGCCGTCAGGAAAGCAAGAATATGGGAGAGAGTTCCACAGGCGGGAAGTGCGAGAGAAGAAGCTGCAGGAGTAGAATTGTCGTCTGCATTTGGCTAACCTGACTGTGAATGGGTGGGACCCAGTTGCCAGTCTAGTTGAACGAGTAAACACCTGTTGAGGAAGCACCAGTGACTTAAGTTCGTCCGAGCAGAAGCCATGAAAGTATTTATAGAAGAGACAAAAGGAGGCCTCATTTCGACGGTGGGGAAGTGACTGCAGCCGAGCCGCCAGATCAGTACCTATCACATTACAGACTCTCCTTTGGAGCCTGTCGAGAACACTGAGGAGAACGGCAGGGGCGCCTGACCATAAATGGCAGCAGTATTCCATGCACAGACGGATGGTTGACTTGTATATATGCAGGGTGGATTCAGGCGGAAAAAACATCCTGGATCGACATAGTGACCCAACCTTCTTAGCAGTAGATTTAGCTATGGATTCAATATAGTGGTTCCATTTGAGGTCTGAGGAGAGGGTAAGGCCGAGAAGGCATAGTGTGTTGCTCTCAGGGAGAATCGCTTGGTCCATGCTTATGGGAGGCAGGTGAGGTTGCCTGTGATGGTTGACAGACAACAACTTGGTCTTAGACGCATTGAAGTTGACAAGCCACTTCTTGCCCCAATTCACCACAGAATGTAGATCCCGTTCAATGTCAGCAGCGAGATTATGTCTGTCCGCCACGACAGGTTTCTCACTGGTGCGGGAGTATATTGTGGTGTCGTCTGCGTAGATGCTTACATGGGAACTGATCTCATCTGGGAGATCGTTGATGAAGATAAGGAAGAGCGTCGGGCCCAGGATAGAGCCCTGTGGGACACCAGCATTCGTGCTGTAGGATGAAAAGGCATGCCCATTCAAAACGACCTTCATTTTGCGGTTATTTAAAAAAGATTGGATTAGGTCAAGCAGGCGACCGGTAATACCGTAACCCCGTAGTTTGCATAGGAGGCCAGAGTGCCAAACCCTGTCAAAAGCCTTGGAGATGTCCAGAGTAACCGCTCGAGCCTCGTCAGACTCATCAATGGCCTGGAGTATGTACTCCGTTACGGTTGTTATCAAGTCGGCCGTGGACCTGACAAAGCGGAAGCCATATTGCCTGTCAGAGAAGAGTTTGTGGACAGTAAGATGTTGAACTATTTCAGCATTGATTATGGCCTCGAATACTTTCCGAATATCGGTAGAAGACTGATAGGACGATAGTTGGATGGGTCCGAGGGTTCATCACAATTCTTAAATACAGGAACGACTGAAGTGAACTTCCAGCATGCAGGAAAGCGGGAAGCAGAAAGGCTGTAGTTAAACAGTTTAGAGAGGACAGGGGAAAGTTCAGGAGCACACATCTTAAGGACTATCACCGGGATTCCATCGTCTCCACTCGCCTTATGGGGGCCGAGTTTTGAAATTACTCGGGATACTACTGTCGGGGTAATATATACGTCGTGCAGTTTGGCTTCAGTTCTAATAGGGAAGTCGGGTGGGTGTACTCCAGATGAGTCAAATGTGGAGTTGGATGAGAATCTGCGGGCAAAGCACTCAGCTTTGTCCGCAGATGACGTGAGAACCTCAAATTCATGGATTAAAGGAGGTATTGAGGATTTGCTATTGTTCTGCACTCGTTTGCAAATCCTCCAATAGTCCTTGGAGCCGAACTTGCGGTCAGCTATGCGCTGTCGCATTCTCTCCGCAAACAACTGTTTGGCGTCATTTAGGGTTCTCTTGCACTCATTGCGAGCAGACGTGAACAGGCGCCTATTGTGATCAGATGACTGTCTCCGGAATAGACGGAAGTAATGGTTCATGTGGGCAATGGCGGCTGAGCAGGCAGGGGAGAACCACGGAGAGGAATGAGGTTTTAGGCAATACTTCCTGGTGGGTATGAAGGCATCAATGCCAGCTTTCACCCATGACGATACCTCAGAGGCACAATCATTAGCTGATAGATCGAACACTTTTCCCCAAGGGACGTCGCAGAGGAAATCGCGAAAGGCATCCCAGTCAGCTTTTTGGTATAGGTAGGAGGTCCTATAGGTAGGGGGCTCCTGGGGGGAGTTAGAGTGTAAAGAAATACTGAGAGAGACAACAGCGTGGTCGGAGTTGCTGAGAGGGCAAAGCTGCGAGACTTGACAGGCGTCAGGCGCAGAGGTAAAACATATATCTAGTAGTGAGGACTGACCAGAGGGAGTGTTTGGGAAGCGAGTGGGGAAGTCCACCACTTGCGTAAGGGATTGGGAAATAGAGAAGTTCATGATGTGAATGTCCGCTGGATCAGTAACAGCGTTTTCAAGCCACTCAGAGTGATGGGCGTTGAGGTCTCCGAATACAAATATGTGGGCGAATGGGTGATAGGAAATAGCCTTATCTATGTCGTCAGCAATGCTATCTAGTAGGGAGCAGTCAGGAGAGGAGGGAGAACGGTAAAGAAAGAATAGGTAACTAACCGAACTGAGGAGAGATAGGCGGAGACATATGTATTGGTGGTCAGTAGATTCGAGTGAAGTCACCTTAGGTATGGGGAGGTGTTCGCTGACCTAGATACCCAGCCCATAACAGAATAATTAAATTGTAAGAAGAAAAATAAAATGTTAATTGAGAAAATGCATGTAGTTAATTGTTCAAAGAGAAATGAAAGTATTTAAATGTTCCACAAAAATTTAGAGTTGATAGTAGCAGAATGTGTATATGTAGAAATATTACAAAGATTGCTGATAAAATCTGGTTTCTTTCTCCTTTTATGGCCGGAGAAAAAGTGAAACGGAAAGTTAGGCAATTAAGGAGATTGTACTTATCGGAGTCCGTTGAAGTATCTTGTCGTTGTTGTTGTTTTCTTTGACGGTGTGTGGGTGAAGGCGAAGAAAATAACATTGGAAAGAGAGGAAAAACGAATATGTGACGTGCCCTTACGTCCGAGTCGTCAAACTAAATTTTTTTTAGTCATATTGCGACAAAGTCCTTCAGGTTCGCTCCCATGTCGAACTGAGCTGACCAGTCAAAGGACGTGGTTTAAGTATTGAAATTTACCACGTGACTGCGTCGAAACCACATACCCATTTTCTAGGTGTCAAGAAAAATTGACCGGTGTCATAAATCAATTTGCTATTTCATATCCTATCAGGATCCAGAATATTATTTTTCACACTGACTTGTGAAATTTGCTTTGGTCTGGGTTTTCTAAAATATTTTTAGTCGTTTTGATCTATTTTTGCGGGTGTGCAATTTTACTGTTTTCATTTGAGTTAATTGTTAGATGATGTAGGATTTGTATCCTATAGATTCTATAAGAAAGCTAATCTGCCTGAAATTCAAACGTGGATGGAGATTTTGATGCGCCTGAAATTAAACATATTAAACATTTAAATCTTTCCTTAGTTATTTTCCTTTCCGTTGATTTCAGAGCGTTTTCTTCGATGTTTTCTGACACGAAAATCAATGTCTGGATTTATGAAATCATGGCGTTTGAATAAATCCTGACCAACAAACTACCATTTTTAATAATTTAGAAAATTTTAGCGTTATATTAGTGTCATAATATAATGTGATGCCATAATAATATAACAGTGCTTCAGATTATTTTAATTATGTTATGTTATATTATATCTAAACTTATTTACAAATAGAATTTTCTGTGTGTGTGTGTGTGTCTGTGCGTGTGTGTCTGTTACCTATAGACTCCAAAACGGTTGAACCGATCTTCTTGAAAATTTGCACAGTTGTACTATAAGCGTCTGCGAGTGTTCTTAGTTAGGTTTTGTGTCGAGGTACCCCCAATAAATAGAGAAACTCGATAATCGAAAAAATCGGGTTATAGAAGGAGTGGTCCGATTTTAATCAAATTTGATACACTCATAGACAAAGACATAAGAAACGATATTCAGAAGTTTCAAGGTTGCGCTTCTTACAATAGTGCAGAAAATAGATTATATATATATATATATATATATATATATATATATATATATATAAGGCGAGATGTTTGTGTGTGTGTCTGTCTATCTGCCTGTATACCTGTATTTTTATCAGCCCTTTATTTTAGTTTTTGCTTCGGGTTTGGCTTTAAGTAGGTATAATTGTAGTTCTTAGTGTCGGCCATGATACCATTTACTCAGAGGATATATTCAGCCTTCAAAATTCAGTTTACAACGAAAAAAAATTATTTGATATCGATGCGAGGAAATCAAAATTTGAATTATATCCATCCATTTTTCTTTCAGTCTACGGTTTCGCTTTAACTGGAAACAACTATTGCTTTTTAGTCTTTCGTGCCAACATCCAAAGTGTCTGAGCTCCAGGACCATGGATTAGTTTTAAAGCTTTCATTACACCCGAGCAACGCCAGGCTATACTGCTAGTTATAATATAATATTGAAATGTTTATTTTTATAACTTTTATAGGATAAAGTAATGACTCCTCCGATTTAAAGTTGTAAACCTCTCCTTTAAACATTGTAAATGCCTCGAAACACATATTTTGCCATCGGAGCCCTTAATGATGGAAGAACTATAATTGAAAAAAGATTGGCTTGGGACAATGAAAATTATAATACTGAAACTAATCAAGAAACCAAAATCAAAGAACGAAATGATATTAATATCGGAGTTTGGCAGCACGTGTTAATAGCTTTGATAACAGGCATTAATTATTATGGAAATGTTTTTGTCATAATATATAGCAATGACATACACAGACATTGAAGGAATCACTATATTATAGACAGTGAACAACGATACTAGAAAAACTATCACCAAAATTCAAGAATTCTTCCTAAATATTTTGAAGAGATTAGAAGACCTAGACATTGCGTGTTAACAAAGGACAGCGAAAGCAGTACTTCTATGACTCTGTAGGACGTAGGCGATCATGGCCCTCTACACCTCGCTATCCTTTGTAGCACTTTGACCTTCTCCTGTTATCCCGAAAAAATCTCGCTCCGTCATCCATCTACTCAAGTGCCTCAAGTATGTCACGCATTGCTTTTTTGTCTCTCCTTCCCTCTATCCATCCATCCATCCCGTGAGCATCAGATTCTCCAAGCCCCCTTCCTCACTACATGTCCCAGAAACTTCAGCTGTCTTTTCCTGATGTTAAGTATCAATTTCCTTTTCGTACCCATCATCTTCAAAACCTTGTCATTGCTTTCATGTGCTAAATTATGAGAACCAGCATCATTTTTATACGTTCTGTCCATAGTATCCTCAGCATCCTTCTGTAGAACCATATTTCGGCTGTTTTGGCTCTTTCCTTCATCTTTGATGATATTGTCGAGTATTCGCTGTCATATTGAAGGACAGACATCGCATAGCAATCCAGTACTCTCTTCTTTGTTACCAGCAAAATTTCCAAGCCTCCAATTCTTCACCAAACGTCCCAGAAAACTTCAGCTGTTTTCTTTATGTTAAGTATTAATTTTTTTTCGTACTCTTCTTCTCCAAAACCTTGTCGTTGTTTACATGTGCTAAATTATGAGAACGAACGCCATTTATCACACGATATTTCCATGGTATCCTCAACATCCTTCTGTAAACCACATTTCAGCACAGAAGTTAAGCAACGTTGAGCCTGGTCAGTACTTAGATGGGTGACCGCTTGTGCCGTAAGCGTTTAGTGACGGATGTGCGTTGTGGTGCAGTGGATATCGGCTCGGAAAGAGAAATCGGTGAGTCGAGTTCGAATTCCAGTTGAATATCCTGCATTCACTTAAGCACTGGTACCCTTAGAAAAGGCATTAATCCGTCCCTTTCCTCCAGTTATGGGTTAAATAACAGGGTAGGACTTGGGGACCCTACCCTTAAAAACAGACCCCAATGAATCTTGCTACTCGAAAAGGAAAAAAGTATTACTAGACACAAAACTTATATAAAAACAATAAATTGTTGAAAGAAAAATTGTATTACCACCAATAAATAAATAAAATTTATTTGGCAATAAATGACCCGCCGAGGTTGATTTGCCATAAAACAACATCTCAGCTACGTTTAGAAATCCACCATCACCATATCTGTTTACTTGCCATGAAAACCAGAATCCAAAGTTTTTACTTTTATATGGGCGCGAGCATTTTTACACACACACACACACACACACACACACACACACACACACACACACAGGAAATATAAAGGGTGTCCATAAATTAACAACAACTTCTAAAGTTTATCGATGTTGTAATGGAATATCCGACACTCCCTATCGCTTATGTGGACTCTCTATATTACTAGCCATATATAAGCTGAGTAGACATGCGCTTAGTTTCAGCAGTTACTATCCTGCCACCATATTGACTATTTTGCCGTAGTGTATTATCTTTACAATAAACCTCTGTTCTTTCATCTACGCACGTGTTGCTGTTCTTTCACTCGAGTACCATTTTGTCTGTTTGTAACCTCTTTAAAGGATACAACAGTGGCGGCGAAAGATTCGATTCCAACTCACAGCGAGAAAGACCCAAAGACAATATTTGTAAAACGTACAACAGTAGTAATTACGGATTTAATCAAAATACTCAGTGAAATTACTTGACAAAAATGGAACAACTGACAAACATTACACGTTAGTTTGCCATTACAACAGCGGCAGCAATTACAATTACAGCAACAAGAATATTTTGAAAGATCACAAACACTTTAACATGAACTGATGCAATTGCGAAAGCAATAAGCGGAATACCCTAAGCTTTTGTGAAACCGTAATACCTAAAACAGAAGAATAATGTTGCAGATTTTTTCCCCTTAAGGAATATCGAATTCGTTATGAGAATTCAAGTGTGATCCAGAAAATGGAGTAATTTTACTTATTTTCGTAGGTACGAGACGATCTTTTCAAACGATGTGAAAAATGGTGTGAGGAGGAGAAAATAACGTTGTTAGTCAAAAAAAAAAAATTAGGTGCAGAGAACACTAAATAAACGAACCTAATTTTACGTAAAAAGCTGGAGGAAATCTCGTTCGCAGAGACAAAGATTTTGTCAGGAATGTTCGAAAGAGACAGTTTATTCCATACTTTGTGGTGGAGACTTACCTCGCCGAAGCAAAAGAAGGCGGTTTGTTTGCACGTGCGTTCGGAGACGTAATGGAACCGCGAGGCGAGCTCATGCGAGGCAGTTTTTCGAATGACACGGCGCATGCGTCATTGGTGAAAGTGAGGCTCTCGGAGAGTGGGAAATTACGAGACCAAAAAACACATAAAAAGAGCCTACTTCTGTTTCGGGTCACTTTTTGCTATTTACGACTCGAGAAGGCTACACCGGTGTTTGGGAGACAGCGTTTTGCTTACGGTGCGCAGGAAACGGAGTCCCTGGTGAAGCAGTGTTCCGGGTTCTACGAGTAGCAGCTGGCGGAGTGGTTATTAATTCGGCTACGAACTACACTCTGAGAAGACACAAATACCCACAAGCTATTTCGGCATCTATTACGATTTCCATTATGGACGGCAAAGTCTTTGATGTCCGGTTGATTCCTGAGTTCAGTGGCGCTGCAACTGATATGCCAATCGTCGAGTGGATCGAAAATGCAGAGTTGGTCTGCGAACTCTGTGCTATGGACAAAGTTGAGCGGATTCTTCCATTACGCCTCCGAGGCGGTGCTCTTGCCGTATACAGGCAGCTCAGCAAGGAACAGAAAGCGGATGCGGAGCAAATTAAACGGGCCCTCATGACCGCGTATGCGACAGATGCATTTGATGCATACGATCAATTTGTTACTCGGCAACTTCGCTCGGGAGAAACAGTGGACGAGTTTCTGGCCGAACTACATCGTTTAGCTCGGCTGGTTGAGGGATCGTTGCCCGAACGATGGATGATATGTGCGTTTGTTTCGGGGTTGCCACAATATGTTAGACAGCTTCTTCGTGCCTCGTCCAGAATGGAGACCATGACATTGGAGCAGCTTTTGACTCGAGCACGGGCTATCATGACCGACAACGGAAGCTATAAGGAATCGGTCGCTGCATCCACTGGCAAAACACATTCGAATTCAGAGTTGCTCCCTGATAACTCGCGCAGTGAGACCTTTTTTTTGCTACAAGTGTTCTGGACCCAACCACATGGCGAAGGATTGTATGCAGGGACGCCAAGTGAGGTCGGACGGTCGAGTGCGGAAGTCTCACCGTGAAACCCGATGCTTCAGATGCCATAAACTTGGACATACATCATCAAGATGCCAGGGAAACGCCCAAGGGGGGGAGACGTCAGCGCCAGTCTCCTCCCTGAGCAAGTGAGAATCAAGAAATTGCCCGCCGTAAAAGTGCTCGTGGATGGGCGAGAGTGCACAGCTCTGGTGGATTCCGGCTGCTCACAGACGCTGGTGAGCAAAGCTGTGTGTCGCCATTGGAGACAGAAGGAAGTAGGAGTACTGACGGCCGACGGGAAGACTTTGAAGTGCCGGGGGCACGGCAGAATAAAATTGGAAGTTGAACAGTCTCAGCCCGTGAACATTGAGGTCCTGGTCGTGGATGGACAATTGTTGGGTTTTGACCTGCTTATTGGCATCGACGCGATCAAACAGCTAGGAGGTGTTCGCCTGACGGAATCTGGTGAGGCATACTTTGGAAACCTGGATGGATGTGCCGCCATTTCTATCGATGAGCCCGATTTCAGTGTGACATTCGATGAAAGGCAAAGAGCGTGGACTGCAACATGGAAATGGGCAAGTGGTCGCTCGCCCGGCGAGCTGACAAATAACGTGCAAGAGTACACTGTGCCAGACCATGCCCGGGATGCGTACGAGAAAGAACTCTTGCTATGGCAACGTAACGGATGGTTGCTGCCATATCCCGAGGAGGAACTTGGTCCACCCAAGGGTCTAATTCCCTTGATGGCAGTCGTGCAGGAACATAAGCAAAAGGTCCGGCCGGTACTCGACTACCGAGAATTGAACGGATTTGTAGAAGCATTCACTGCCGATGCCGAAGTGTGCGCACAAAAGCTCAGAGAATGGCGACAGCAAGGAGTTGATGTGTCGCTCTTGGATCTGCGACATGCCTATCTACAAATTCACATTGACAAGAAGCTGTGGCCATTCCAAACAGTTATTTTCAAGGGCAAGCGGTTCTGCCTTACACGATTGGGGTTTGGACTAAATGTGGCACCACTCATCATGAAATCTGTCGTCGACGCTATAATGTCCCAAGATCGTGTGATCAAAAGTGCCACGTCGGCTTACGTTGACGACATTTTTATCAATGAGAGCCTGATTTCTGCATCGCGCGTTCGACAGCACCTCTCAGATTACGGCCTAGTCTGTAAAGACCCAAAACGGCTACGAGACGGAACTAGGGTCCTCGGTCTGCAGGTGTGGGGAGAGAACGGTACTCTCCGATGGAAGCGGAGTGGACAGATCCCGGAAATTCCCGACGTGGTGACTCGTCGACGTGTGTTTTCCATTTGTGGGAAACTCGTGGGCCACTTCCCCGTGTGTGGCTGGCTAAGGGTGGCGACTGCATTCATCAAGCGCCGAGCAAGTGCGGTAACCAAGAGATGGGACGAGGAAATCAGAAATGCCAATCTGCTTCGTATGCTGGAAGAGACGATGACCAGAGTGTGTGAAATGGACCCTGTTGGAGGAGACTGGTGCATGAATGGCAACGAGATGAAGGTCTGGGTGGATGCAAGTTCTGTGGCCACAGGAGTGGCGTTAGAGGCGAATGGAAGCATCGTTGAGGATGCTTGTTGGTTGCGCCCGACCAATGATGCCAGGCATATCAATCTGGCTGAATTAGATGCAGCAGTCAAAGGCATCAACCTGGCCCTTCAATGGCAGGCTACAGTGTTGCATCTGGTCACCGATTCAGCATGCGTACATCGGTGGATATCCGACACCTTGACTGGGAAGGCACGTGTGAACACTAAGGCGGCTGGTGAAATGCTAGTGAGACGACGCTTAGGAACACTGCGGGCATTAATGGAAGAATATAAATTGACCATGGATGTCACGCTGGTGAAATCCTGTCAAAATCGCGCAGATTGCCTCACCAGAGTGCCACGCAAGTGGTTGAATCTACATAAGGAGGGAAAAGAGCCAGTCCCGGAGAGTTGCGCTGCAATGAGGTGCCGACTGAATAAAAGTCAGGTGGTTGACGTCCACCGAGAAAGTGGACATGCGGGCGTGAAACGAACCCTATACTTCGCCAGACTTATCGACCCACTAGTGTCGAAGGAAATCGTGCGATCGGTTATCAAAGCCTGTGAAGCCTGCCAGTCTATAGATCCGGCGCCAGTTCATTGGAAAAAGGGAAAATTGAGCGTGGAAAACAACTGGAGTAGAGTAGCAATGGACATAACCCATTACAATGGCGTGCATTTTTTAACGCTCATTGATTGCGGTCCCTCCAGGTTTGCAATTTGGCGGACATTGCGTCGACAAGATGCACATAGTGTCATTCACCAGTTGAAGATGATTTTCTTTGAACGGGGCCCACCAACCGAGATATTGACTGACAATGACCCTGCGTTCACTTGCAGACACTTTAAAGAGTTTGCAAACAGCTGGGGTGTGCAGTTAAGATTCCGATGCGCATATTCACCGGCTGGTAATGGAATTGTGGAGCGCAGCCACAGGAGCATTAAGACCATCGCAGCAAGGAAGGGTTGTTCCGCGTTGGAGGCCGTTTATTGGTATAATGTCACGCCAAAGGACGATGTCTCACCTTCCACGGCACCGGCTGACGTGCTGCATAATTACCACGTCAGAGTAAAAGGCATTGAAGCCAAACCCCCACCAGAACCACAGATTATCGGAGGGAGATATGAAGAAGGTGACGTTGTCTGGGTCAAAAATCCGCACGGCAAATGCACAACCAAGTTCAGGACCGGGCGGGTAACCGAAATTGTCAGCCCCCTGACAGTGCGAATTGATGGGGTACCACGCCATGTCAAAGACCTACGGCCATTTTCAGGACCATATGCATCGTCGGGCGATGAAACCGACACAGAAGAGAGTGAGCGATTTATTTACTTGGGGTCAGGTCAACCAAGTGATGGCTCCGATGGTCCACTAACAGCGGATGCTGACGTGCATGACGAAACCTCAGGTGACAGCCCATCTGAGGACGAACCTTGTGTCGTACCCCTCCGAAGGAGCACCCGCCAGAAGAGACCCGCTCCCGAATGCACTTTTTGTGATGATGAGATCAGGGGGGAGTGTGGTGGAGACTTACCTCGCCGAAGCAAAAGAAGGCGGTTTGTTTGCACGTGCGTTCGTAGACGTAATGGAACCGCGAGGCGAGCTCATGCGAGGCAGTTTTTCGAATGACACGGCGCATGCGTCATTGGTGAAAGTGAGGCTCTCGGAGAGTGGGAAATTACGAGACCAAAAAACACATAAAAAGAGCCTACTTCTGTTTCGGGTCACTTTTTGCTATTTACGACTCGAGAAGGCTACACCGGTGTTTGGGAGACAGCGTTTTGCTTACGGTGCGCAGGAAACGGAGTCCCTGGTGAAGCAGTGTTCCGGGTTCTACGAGTAGCAGCTGGCGGAGTGGTTATTAATTCGGCTACGAACTACACTCTGAGAAGACACAAATACCCACATACTTGATGTGTTTAAGCATTGTTAAACAGAAGAATATAAACTTTATTATGCAGGCAATGTAAATTCACAATGTGAAATGCTTAAATTAGGCAACCTTTCATTTGATATGTTTAACCTACGTTCAGTGGCTTACAGCGGCGAAAGATGAAGACGTTATATCACGGATTCTGACAATTATGAAGCAAGACCCTCAAATTACGTGATAGGTGACTGAGGAATGCCAGAGTCTGATAAATATAAGAGAAAAACGCAGATCAAAGAAAAGAATATTTTTTCGAGTTCAAACGATAAAACCGTAATTTGCAGTATATAAGCCAAAATCATCCCAGTACCTGAGGTGGGGGGAATCGCATTTAAAATTTTTTTTCTTTTTTTTTTTTTTAAATAAGGTTTGCTTCGAGCGTAGCTATATCGGTCATAAAAGCTTTCACTGTTGATAAAAGAAAAGAAAGCAAAAATTTATATCAAATGTAAAGGTCTTATCCAAGAACGAAATTGAAAAAGGTGAAAAAAAAAAATTACGAAAATAGTCATACGTTGAAGTTATTGTTGGATGCTGGAAGCGAAATTTCTATTGTGAATCAACAATCATGGAAGAAAATGTTGTCCATCATTGACGAGTACCAAAAACAGCTAGAGGAGTGTGTGTGTGGGGGGGAAAAATCTAAACTTCACCAGCGAATTTAGCTGCAACGTATCATTTAGCAAGAGGACTTTCAAATCAAAATCTGTTCTTTCAGGTATGACGAATTCATTTTGTACGGATGAGATCATGCTTTTTTGATTCATGTGAATTACCTGTAAATTCATTTTGCAACAAAGCAGACGTGTCAAAGTAAATCTGAAGAAACTGAAATTTTATTTCTGTGCTGATAAACGAATTTTCATGCGTGTTTTCTCAAGGTTTCGAACAAAACACGAAAACCAATGTCAGATTCTAACTTAAGGACATTAGACCATTATTCAATCCAAAAAGGTATGTACCATGTCCAGCTTTAGATTCACTGCACCTACAGTGTATATAAGGAAAAAGAACAAAAAGTTCAGTTTGTGCAAATTTTTCAACCAGATTAAATGACTGTCTGAAAGACGACACATAACCGTTACATTCACGGAGGATATTTTCTCTAATCTGAATAGTGGCAAAGTGTTTTCTAAAGATCTGTCTGACGTTCATCTACAAGTGAAAGTAGATGAACAGTCCTCAACGTTATTAGCAATTAATGCACACAAGGTCCTCTACAAACTAAATCGTCTCCCGTCTGAGTTAAAGGTGGTTCCCAGTTTGTTTCAACAAATCAACACCCTGTTAGCGGGACTAGAATTTGACATGGCGCACCTGGACGACATCCTGCTAAAGAGCGAAAATCAACGAACAGCACAAAAACATATCAAGACAGTGTTCCAGAAGAATTAATATGGCTTCAAGCTAAGGTCAGGTAAATACGAATTCTTCATAAAGCAGATCAAATACTTGGGGAAAATTATCGACGAAAACTGTAGAATACCAGGCCCAGAAAGGGCCAAAGCTATTAAACATAGGCCACCACAAACAATGTCATTAATCTTAGTGCTTTTAAACTTGGCTAGCTATTACAATATCTACATTCCCAAAATGTATGATCTTAGTCCCACTGAATGAATGATTGAAAAAGGGAGCAAAATGGATAGTAAATTTTTTTGTTCCCCGAAGGCCTTTACTCCTTCAAAAACCTCCTTATTTCCGTGCAAATGTAAATACTGAACTCAAATCGATAATTGTTTATTGACGAAATTTATTTTTTTTTTTTTTTCAAGTTTACAACCAGAAAAATATCGAACCTTTCGCTGTTTATCTCACCCCGTAACCACGCTTCAAAAAATGTTATTCACTGCAGAATGACTTCACACATAGTTTACCGATTTTTCGACCAACTTATTTCCTTTTTGCAATTACTACGCGGAAATTGAGTTCCGAAACCAAACAAATCGAGAAGTATTTGCTAAAAGGAAGTAAACAGGCCGAAATAAGTATCCTACGCCTCAAGGCACTCAGCGGTGAATCAGGTATGAAAACGGTGGTAAGGGGTGAGATATAGTCCGATTTTTTCCTGGTCGATAACAGGAAAAAAGTTTTCTTCAATAAACAATTATCGATTTGATTTCAGCATATACATTTGCACGTAATTAAGGAAGTTTAGGAAAGATTTGACGGGGTAAAGGTCCTCGGGGAATAAAAGAAAAATTTACCAAATGGATTTGGTCTAAAGAATGCGAAGATGCTTTTTCAGAAAAAAACTGTCTGGTATCAGATTTATCGTTAGCGCATTTTGACCCTAAAAAAAAAATGTAGCATTTGATGCCAGCAACTGTGGGATCAAAGCAGTAATTCTACATAATTTTGGATATTGGACGACAAAGTCCACAGCTTCATGCTTTCAGAACCCTGCTTCGTTTAGAAAAAAATTATAGCTAGATCGTGAAAAAAGCCTGGCCATAATTTACGTGGTCAAAAAAATTTCACAGGCTCATCCATGGAAAGAAATTTGCACTATAGACGGACCATAGACCGTTGTTAAGTTTTATATCAAAGGGTATATCGTGCACACTGCTAACAGTTTACGCCTGGGAAATAGTCTTGATAAACTATGACCTTTTAGATGGTATACTTAACCTCTAGAAAAGTAGGACTCGCCGACGGTTTGTCTAGGTTGATTCCAAAACTTACTGAACCATTAGAAAACACGGCGATAGCTGCTTTAAAGGATGAAAAAGAATTATCAGTACTACTATGCAATACAATTTGGGAGTTACCCTTGACTCTAGAAGATATAAAATGAAGCTGAGAAAGATGAATTCATTAAAGAAATGAAGAAACAGGTATGGCTGAAAGAAAAACTAAAAAAGGACCCAAAATATTACCTTTCTAAATCTGTGAGCAAGTGCTATTATATGCAGACCAAATGATAATCTAAACTTATTTATAAATGGAATTTTTTGTGTCTCCGTTACCTATAGACTCCGAAACGGCTGAACCGATTTTCTTAAATCTACAGTTGTACTATAAGCGTCTGCGAGTGTTCTTAGCTAGGTTTTGTGTCGAAGTACCCCCCGACAAATATCGATAATCGAAAAAAATCTGGTTATAGGAGTGGTCCGATTTTACTCAAATTTGATACACCCACAAACAGACATAAGAAACGATATTCAGAAGTTTCAAGGTTGCATTTCTTACAACAGTGCAGAAAATCGACAATATATGTATATATAAGAAAAATTGAGACAGACGCGTTATTTCATGGTAATTCAGAAGTATAGGCCTTTATTCAACGAAGGATTCTACATCTTCGTAGTTTCTCTTTTAATATTAATTATTTTAATTCCATGTTTCTGTTTTTTTTTTTTTGCTGCATTTCTATTTGTTTCCCTTCCAATCTTTGTTGCAATTCGAATTGTTTTTTTAAGTTCAACAATTGCTGCTTGGAAATCCATGTTTTTCACTTATTTCTGTGAGGAGGGGAAAAGAAAAACGTTTTTTCTTTTTACGTAGTTGTGCAGGGAGATATTTCCTTTAACCTTGTTGCCACTTCGTATGACAACTGCAGTTCAAAAACGTGAATTCTTTGAGTTCTCTCGTCGCTTTTTGTGGTTGCGACTGCTGTTAAACAAAAATTCCTTTATCTCCGCGTCATTTTTTTAAAATATTTCGTCTTCACTTGTCGTGGGACGATGTTTTTCTTCTTTATAACTCCGTGTGAATTTGTTCTGAGTTTTCGTGGCCCCTTGTCGTGTGGGACGCTGTATTTCCTTTTTTTTATCGCTAAAAATAGTTATACGTATTGATCTAGGTTGGCCAAGTAGTGCCGAGGTTGTCAACGAGCGGCAAAACATCACCAATGAAAATTCAGACATGGCCTAAAATGGATGTCCCGTGAACGCGATTACACCTCTACTACGCTGGACCAATAAATAAATTACTACTACAGTATAACACGGATATGAGACCCGGATATAAGAGAACTTTATCGGGTCCCCGACAACTCTCTTATATCAGGGTTTACCTTAAAATCGCAGACAATTTTTCCAAGTGGCCGGAAATATTCACGTGTAGACATTCGCAGACATCATGAATTTACCAAATGATCTTAAAAGTCGTTTCGGTGTATCAAAAACTTTAGTGGCAACGGGACACAGTTTACTAGCAGAGAATTTAAGAATTTCTGCATTTTGTTCATGGACAAAATTATGACTTCTGTTTACCACCCGAGATTCATGATCCATAGCTAATCCGCTGCAAAGTCGGTTCTCTGTGTAGAGCCAGGAAGTTTTTCCCGCCTGAAACCATCCTGCACACATATATAAATCTACCATCCGCCCGTGCATTGAATACTGCTGCCATATCTGGTCGGATATCCCTGCTATCCACCAGGGGGCCCGTGACAAAATCCAACGAAGAATCTATAATGTGATCGATCCCGACTTGGCAGCTCAGATAGTCACTTTCTCACTGGCGCAATGTGGCTTCCCTGTGTCTCTTCTACAAATACTTTCACAGCTTCTGCTCCGATGAACTTAGCTCACTGGTGCCCCCTATATATGAATTTACTCGAGCCACAAGATTAGCAACTAGGTCCCACCCTTTTACTGTGAAACCAATAAAATTAAACGAAAATTCTACTTCATCAGCTTCTTCTCTCGCACTTTCCGTCTGTGGAATTCCTTTACATTTTTTGCTTCCCTGACATCTACAATTTCCAAGAATTTAAATGTAAAGTCAATAGTCATCTCCTATCTCACTAACCTGCATCCTATCTCTCTCTCTCTCTCTCTCTCTCTCATATGCTCCTTTCTCTGTCTACTATACTCTCATCGGTATTCTCATTCTTCTCTTACCCACTTCCTGACACCTCCTATAACCTGTCAATCTTTCTCATAACTTTCCTCCTATGTAACCCCTGCAAAACAGTGGCAGTAAAATGCGTTGCTTGGGGCGATATGATTATAAAAAAAAAGATCAAATGGGTAAGCAGAAAGATTCGTAGATACTTTTAAAAGAGTTGTAAGAAAGAATCAAGGCGTAGACACTGATGAAAAGTGTATACAAAAGTTTTAGTGGTTAAAAGAATTATTCTTAGTCTGATGTTTGAGAAAAATTCGGTCAGTGTTTGACAGGCTGTTGCCTAATGCAACGAAAAGAGTGGTAAAAAACAACTTTTGATCAAATTTTACAAGCCAGGAGGCAGTTTCTTTCAGAAATTATAAAGGTGGAAACAGCTTCTGGGAAGATGTAATTATCAGCAAAAACTTGGCAGAGACATTTAAATAAGTTATGGCCAAGACATACGAAAGATGTCACGCCTAGTGAAGAATTACCAATGGAGGTATTATATAACGCATTCAAAATACCAGTTCCTATATCTTTAACAGTCCCGATGGAAGTATCTCCAGCCCTGACAGTGCCAGAAATGTCAGCTTCCCGAAAATCGCTAATGCCTCAAATCTCACCAACACAAAAATTGATGAGACGTAACAAGGAAGAGGGGAAAAATCAAACAATTTTGTTCTGACTCCAAAAAAGAAAAAATATCGAGCAAAATTTTAATGGTAAAATTAGCTCAGGTATTGTAATGGAATGTTCCACATTCCCTATCGTCTATGTTGACTGACTGTATTAGTAGCCATATATAGTGAGCACAGGAGATACCTGTGACTTGCTTCGGCAATTACTAGCTTGGCAATAGATGCTCTGTCTTGCAGTAGTGTATACTCTTTACAATAAACCTCTCTTCTTTCATCTACGCACGCGTTCCTGTTCTTTCACTCGAGAACCAACTTGTTTCTTTGTAACTTCTTTAAAGGATACAACAATTCATTAGATTTAGGGTAGATTTTAACTCTAAGATCCACTTCTTTGCACTTATTATAATTTTAATTTATATATAGATTTCTCTTTTTTTTGATTAATTTACTTTTGTTTGTAATTTTAAGTCGATGTGAAAAGTTCTTATAATTGATTCCTGACTTTTAATGAAAATGACAAAACGGCAAGTCTGACTTCTTAAAATTTGAATATTTCCTTAAAATGTAGCGAAGTGTATTGATAGATCTGAACTTTTCTGGATACAATAAACCGTGAAAATTGCAGAAATGATTTATGGACACGAGAGAAAAGCCAATGTGTATCCTGTACAGATTATATAGATAGTTTATGGACACCTTATGGACAATTTGGATTTTTTACAGCGAGGATCATACTTTTTCGAGCGTCGTTAACTGGCGCTACAGATGCATAAAAAAGAACTGTGCCAAATAACAAAGTTGAGAACTTTCAACAGCAGCAACAACTAAAATGGATAGCAAATAGCAAATGTAATTTAAAGAGAAAACAATGACGTATTTAGAATATAGGTATTCTACAGTAGATTAAACTAAAGATTAGAAAGGAAGAACCCATTAATATTGGAAAAAGAAATAACTATTATTTAACTTGAGAAATCTGTTTTCTGATGTTTTGATAGAAATATATGATGAATTTCAGCAGAGGGTAACACTGGCTGCTCGGTCAAAGAATTCCTTATTAGGAAAAATCTATTATTATTATTAGTTTTGTCACGTGAAAGTTTCTGTATTTCTGTAGGGGACTAGCTTAAAAAATTCAATTCTTGGAACGATTCCGTAAATTCTATTTGTGGTTCAGTTCAACTTACAACAAAATCGTTTAGTGAATATTGTAAAAGCCGAATAAAAAGGTTGCATGCTGTTTTTTCAGGTGTAGGAAAATTCCCAAAGGCCAAAGCCAATTTACATCTAAAAGAAGGACACATTTCCGTGTTTAATCCTAAACGGGGCTTATGGCCTATCACATTGAATACACCGGTTCTCGCTCGATCACCGAAGTTAAGCAACGTTGAGCCTGGTCAGTAGTTAGAAGGGTAACCGCTTAGGAATACCAGGTGCTGTAAGGGTTTAGTGACAGATGTGAGCTGTGGTGCAGTGGATATCGGCTCGGAAAGAGAAAACGGTGAGCCGAGTTCGAATTCCGATTGAATACCCTGCATTCAATTAAGGACTGGTACCCTTGGAAAAGGCATTAATCCGTCCCTTCCCTCCAGTTATGGGTTAAATAACAAGGGTAGGCTTTGGGGACCCGGCCCTTAAAAGCAAATCTCAATGAATCTTGATACTCGGAAAAGAAAAAATGTATTACTAGACACAAAACTTATATAAAAACAATAAATTGTTGAAAGAAAAAGGTATTACCAGCAATAAATAAATAAAATTTAGTTGGCAATAAATGACTCACTGAGGTTGATATGCCATAAAAACAAAAACAACCAACCAACCTTATCTCAGAAATATAGACATATCCTGATGGAGACCGGAGCATACAACGGCCGAAACGTCGTAAATATGACAATAAAAATGATTAAAGTAGTCCGAACTTTGTAAATTGTGTAAAAAGTTAAAATAATTCATCTCAAAAGTACAGATAGATCCTGATAAAGGTCGGAGAGTAAAAAAGCCGAAATGTCTTGAATAAAACAATAAACACGAGAACAAAAATCAGAACAATGTAAATTGTGTAAATAGTTGCTATACCTAATCTCACAAATAGAGGCAGCCTGAGAAGGTCGAAGCGTACAACGGCCGAAGCGTTGTGAATACGACAACAAAGATGGGGACAACAGTCTCAACAGTGTAAATAGTTACAATCACTAGACACAAAACTCATATAAAAACAACAATAAATTGTTGAAAGAAAAAGGTATTACCAGCAATAAATAAATAAAATTTAGTTGGCAATAAATGACCCACCGAGGTGTTGATATGCCATAAAAACAAAACAACCAACAAATAATCTTAAAAGCTTCGTTCTATAAGTCGCAGTAGATTTGATTAACTATGAACTAGATATGTTATATACCCCTGTCGCATCAGGCATATATTTCTTCTTGAAAACACTTCTGTTTGAGCCTCACGTTGTCTGAATCAATGATGACTGGACAAGTGATGCAACCACGATGTTGATGAAAAGATATCGGCTAGGACCACGAGAACGACGGCAATTAAATCTTCACAACTTCGACCGATTTTACTATGTGACTACGACGGCGATTATTCACAAACTTCTAGCGCGACAATAAAAACTTTTCAAACACTTTCGGTGACGATTAAAACTTCTTAGGCGGCGATTAAAAATCTATAACTCAAATGTCATTAATCATTTTCGTCGAGGACCATTCAACCCGATCTCCTCACACAAATACTTTAAATAATTTCTGTCGGTGTTTACTAAACTCGACTTCTTCGTAAATCGATTTCACAATCACATTTCATAATCTTCTTCTACATCTTCTTTGTCTCTTTCGTCGTCACCGTCAGTAACAACAAATCCTATCACCAATAAACGCCTCTGTCGAAAGGAATAGATCGGAATCAAATGTAAATAAAGTATACATTTTATTTCCTTTTTTTTTTCAAACACAGGACATCCTCTCAACCAATTAGTGATATTTCTTCAAACATGCCGTAGAGTAATGGGGAGGTTCTTTTGTCAGAGTTATCAGCACCAACCCATCGGGGAGAACTGATTTTACTCAACCGTATCCTTCGACGGATGAACTCAAACCCCTTAAAATCAAAATTAAAATAACTACCATATATTTCTAACTGTCGGATTAATGTCACTTCCGCCCCATCCCCCACATCAGCTGTCTTCCGGTACAAACCTATCTGGGTCAGGAGCTGGCATTTGACCTCAGTAGACAAAATAAAAATCCCAAATCCGAAAATGTTTTCCTCATACGCACGTGGTTGACATTTCAACAAAAATACATTTTATTTAAATTTCAAACACCTGCATTCAGTCAGTCAGTTAAGTGCCATACATGAAACACGCTTGGGCGATCATGTCTCGAAAGAGACATGATTGACTGGGCAGAAGATTATCCCGCAGTAGTTTGTCATTGCTTTCTGCGGTAGACTGGTTGCCAGCCAAGGCTATAGAACCCAATCTGTCCTGTTATTTAACCCAGAACTGGAAGGAAGAGACGGTTTAATACCTTTCCCAAGGGTATTTGCGCGTAAGTGAATGCGATGAATTCAACTGGAATTCGAACTCGGCTCCCCGATTTCTCGTTCCGAGCCGATATCCGCTGGACCACAACGCACATTCTGCATTACTAAGCGCAAATACAATTCATTGTCAAAAATTTTATACTGCCCAAAAACATCGTACAGACGAAAATTTAACAGATGGACTTGTCATATGGATAGCGAGTCATTATACATCTGAATAACCGAAAGTTTGTGTGAAAAAAAACCCCAAAAAAACAAAACAAAAAAAAAACCAAACAAACAAAAAAAAACAACAACAAATAAACAAAAAATGACAAAAAACTGAAAACAATTCGTGTTTGCGCAGACTTCTCAACAGGACGAAATGACCTTATGACCTTATAACCTCATTTATGTCCTTTGTCGACAAAAGAAGAAATTTTCGCCAAATTAAAAGGCGGAAATCTTTTTAAAAGTAGATTTCTTCAGAGACCTATATTGTGGACCGAGCACGTGAGCAACAAGGAAGTGTTGGAGCAGATGCAAACAAGAAGAAAACATACAGGAAGAGACAGCTGAGGTTCCTGGTACATGTAATGAGAAAAGCGGGCTTGGAGAATTTAATACTCACAAGATGTATAGAGGGAAAGCGAGACATATTTGATACGCTTGAGTAAATGGATGGCGCAGCGGGGTTCAGGAGTAATAGCAAGTGAAAGTCAGTGAAAGTTCATGTCCTGAAGGGACATGGCACATGGAAAAAAAGATCTACGAATTGAAGTAAAAGAAAACTCCCAACAGTTATTAAGCATGAGTAATTCCAGCTGAATCCATTGCATTCACTTACGCACGAATACCCTTGGGAATGGTATTAATCCGTCTCTTCCCTCCAGTTATGGGTTAAATAACAGGACAGATTGGGTTCTATAGCCTTGGCTGGCAACCAGTCTACCACAGAAAGCAATGGCAACCTACTGCGGGATAATCTTCTACCCAGTCTCTTGAGACATGATCGCCCAAGCGTGTTTCATGTATGGCACTTAACTAACTGACTGACCCATAAGGTAGTGTATACTTTTAATAGATTCACTTAAAATGTCAAAGCGGCTTCTGGCGTTTTGCATGCGCATATTTAGATGCTTTTTTAATAACAAGGAAGACAAACCGAGAAACATTTTGATCACATAAAAAAAAGTCTTCAAGTGAATTGAATGTTTCGGATTCAGATTGAATGACGAAAAATGAGATTTTTTTATGGCTAGTATAAAATATTTGTGACAAATTGATTCGAATCGACGTAGACCAGATCCCTGAATATTCAGTGCCTTCCAAAATATACCTTCTCCGATGAACATTCCAGAATTGCAATCATTTTTGAGCCTTGTCAATTGATACAATTCTTTTATATCTAATATATATATGTATATAAATTATGGAGATATGATTAAAAATGGGTTAGAATTTTTCTTCAGAATGCCAAAGGCCTTTGAAAAAATAAAAAAAATTAACTTTTAATTTATCAATGACAAATTTCATCCCGAAGTTAGAAATTATTGTTGCATCATTTTGCCTAAATTAACGGGTGAAAGAAGAAGAAAAAATTTGCTAATGCTTCGATGAATAATTACAGTAAAAAATGATATAGTCAAATAGAAAAGTAGTCATTAGCAATTATTTTTTCCATCAAAAAAATCTATAATTTTATTCACGGCAAAAGTTTCCTTTCATAACCATTTTTGGGTCCGAAAAAAAAAACTTCCCGTGCCCATCATGAACTGACTACAACGTTGTGCTCCAATTTTATTAAATTACTAGCAGTATAGCCCGGCGTTGTTCGGGTGTAATGAAAGCTTTAAAACTAATCCATCGTCCTGGAGCTCAGACACTTTGGACGTTGGCACGAAAAACTAAAAAGCAATAGTTGTTTCCAGTTAAAGCGAAAGCGTAGACTGAAAGAAAAATGAATGGACGTAAGTCAAATTTTGATTTCCTTGTATCGATATCAAATGAGTTTCTTTCGTCGTCAACTGAATTTTGAAGGCTAAATAAGTTCTCTGAGTAAATGGTATCATGGCTGAGACTAAGAACTACAATTATGCCTACTTAGAGCCAAACCCGAAGCAAAAACTAAAATAAAAGTGCAGATATATACACACACACACACACACACACACACACACACACACACACACACACACCTTGCCATATATATATATATATATATATATATATATGGCAAGGTGTGTGTGTGTGTGTATATCTGCACTTTTATATATATATATATATATATATATATATATATATATATATATATGCACACACACATATATATATATTATCGATTTTTTGCACTATTGTAAGAACTGCAACCTTGAAGCTTCTGAATATCATTTCTTATGTCTTTGTCTATGAGTGTATCAAATTTGATTAAAATCGGACCACTCCTTATATAACCCGATTTATTCGATTATCGATTTTCTATATTTATCGGGGGTACCTCGACACTCGCAGACATGTATAGTACAACTGTGTAAATTTTCAAGAAAATCGGTTCAGCCGTCTATAGGTAACACACACACACACACACACACACACACACACACACACACACACACACACACACACAGTTCCATTTATAAATAAGTTTAGAAAATTTAGAATAAATTTTGTACCTTGAAACAACTAATATATGCACACGTTTTGTTGACACTAAATACTAAAATTCAAAACCTACCCTGCGAACACACTAATCACGGTAACAGAATTCGAGGCATCCATATTTTATATTTTGTGCAAAACCATCAGAGATTTACTAGTCAAGTTAAACGAAATAAAAAAGAAAGTTAAATAGGATTAATATCTTAAAAGCATGAATTAAAAAGATTAAGAAATAAGGTCTTGCCAAGTGGGGCAAATAAGGACGTTTTTCATATTTGTGATAGAGAATTAATGTTTGCAGTAGTTCCTAAATTATTACGGAAACAGATATTAAACCAATTTCCCAGTGGCCATCTAGGAATTTTTAGAATGACATGCCTGATGCGAAGCTATGTTTTTGGAATGACATTGAAATTAAGGTTAAGACCTGTAATTGTACACTAACGACAAAATCCTCGTACATAAAGTTGAACCTTGCCCGTAACAAATAAACCTTGCTCATGATTACATCTGGATTATGCAGGACCAGTAAAATGATGTTATCTTGTGGTGGCAGATGGTTATACGAAGTAGCCCGAGGTTTATCAGTATATAAATGCTACGATGATAAATACAATAAAATGTCTGAGAGAACTCTTCTAATGATATAGAATACCCTACACTATATTATCAAACAATGGTTCTCAATTTATGCCTGGCAAATTTCATAATTTCTGGACGAAGTGTGCGGTAAAAAATGCGGTAAAAACACCACCTTATCCCCCTAGATTAAACGGACAAGTAGAATGTTTCGTTGAAAATCTCAAAAGAGCAGCCAAAAAGAAATAAATAAGTAGACAACAGGAAAAAGAACAACGAAATTTTACAGCAGTCTCTATGTTTGTGCAAACACACGTCGATAAAATCGTATACCGAATTATTATTCTTAACAAAAATAAGAACTATTAGGTTGTCCCAAAAGTTCGTAAACACTTGCAAAAAATTGAAATTTTACTCGCCAAGTAATCTAAGGTTACCAGAAAACACTTGCAAAAAATTGAAATTTTGCTCGCAAAAACAACAAAAATTATTGCTCAAAATAAAGACCATCATTTTCCAAGACTTTCTGCCATCGATCCGCAAGCTTTCGGATCTGGTCAAAGTACCATTCAGCCGGCTTCGTATCAAAGAATTCTTGACACGCTTCCTCAACTTCATTAAACGAGTCGAATCGGCGGCCCTTCAGAAAGTGTTGCATTAAGCGGAAAAGGTCGTAATCTGATGGAGCACAGTCAGGACTGTAGGCTGGATGTGGTAGAACCTCAACGCCATCCAGCTCTTCAAACTTTTCTTTGGTCTTCCTGGCGGTGTGTGGCTTGGCATTGTCCTGTTGCATCAAAGCGCTCTTTCGGTTGACCAGAGCCGGGTACTTTTACTTCAACTTTTCTTAGACCCGCTCAAGTTGCTGACAGTAAAGTTCGGTACTGGTGGCATGACTATTCGGAACCAACTCAAAATGCACGATTCCTTCAAAGTTCCACCAAACGCACCACGTGACTTTCTTACCGAATCGATCTTGTTTTGGAACCGCAAAATGCAAAATTGCATAAAAATTCAATTTTTCTCAAGGGCTTACGAACGTTTGGGACAAGCTAACATATAATTCCTTAAGGTCGATATTTGTTACAAAAGTGCAACGTACTCTCGTTAACGCATCTGCGCATGTGTTTTTGATGCCAGGTCAATATATGATACTATATTTATAAGTGGAAAGTTCAATTTGCCAGCGATTAATTTTGTCGTTTCAGTCTTCGAAGCTTTATGCTTATCGAAAGATGTAGGATAGAACATTTTGGTTCGTGAAAAGAATAAAATATCATATCTAGTCGGGTGCTCCTGCTATCCACTTAGCGGTCCTTAACAAAATCCAACGAAGAATATGTAATGTGATCGATCCCGACTTGGCAGCTAAGATACAGTCACTTTCTCACCGAGGCAGTGTGGTTTCCCTGTGTCTCTTCTACAAATGCTTTTACGGCTTCTGCTCAGATGAACTTAGACCACTGGTACCCCTATATATGAATTTACTCGAGTCACAAGATTAGCAACTAGGTCCCACCTTTTTACTGTGAAACCAAGAAAATGAAAACGTAAATACTACTTCAGGAGCTTCTTTTCTCGCACTTTTTGCCTGTGGAATTCCCTTCTGTTTACTTGCTTCCTCGACAGCTACAATCTCCAAGAATTTATATGTAAAGTCAATAGTCATCTCCTATTTCACTAACCAGCATCCTTCTCTCATGCTTCTTTCTCCGTCTACTCTACTGTCATCAGTATTTTCATCCTTCCTTTACCACTTCCTGACACCCCCTATAACCTGTCACTCTTTCTCATAACTTTCCTCCTATGTAACCCCATGCAAAACAGTGGCAGTAAAATCCCTTGCTTGGGGCGATATGATTATAAGTAACATCCTATCTCACTAATCTACACTTTCTCTCTCATGATCCTTTCTCCGTCTACTCTACTCTCATCAGTATTCTCATCCTTCTCTTAACCACTTTCTGACACCCCTTATAACCTGTCACTCTTTCTCATAACTTTCCTCCTATGTAACCCCTTGCAAAACAGTGGCAGTAAAATCCCTTGCTTGGGGCGATATGATTATAAGTCACCCCCTATCTCACTAATCTACACTTTCTCTGTTGCTTTTCGTGACTCAAATTTTCAACATTATAGTTCAACCTAATTCGCATTTTTGATTGAACAATATTGACACACCTAAAAGCATATTCGCCATCTACCACTCCCTAATTTTCTAAATAACCATAAATACATCTAATATTTTGTAAATAAATCATTTTCACCATTTGTTTTAAAAAAGCACCTGAAGAAAAACAGTATTGTTCTGAAACAATAAAATTTTTGTATCGTGACATAATGCTTTTATAAACCATTGTAATAACAAAATTGCAATATATATATATATATATATACCTCTTAGGTTCATACAACCATGGATGAAAATGCCATAATTCGTTTTAATTTTTAAAATGGCACGTTCAAAAATTCCATGCCACGTGAACGTTTAAAAAAACACCATTAAGTGAACGTTCTTAAAAAAGAAAAACGGTAAAATCAGTTATTAAAAATCACCTGAAGACACCACTCATTGTAAAAACCTAGGTCACGTAATAACTCGTTTACAAATAGAAAATATTCAAAAGTTCTTCAATATATATATATATATATATATATATATATATATATATATATATATTCACAGTTCTATATATTATATATCAAGCACTGTTTTAAATTAATGTTTTGGACGTTGTAAGAATTCTTTCTTCGTTCTGTATTCACTCGGATATATATATATATATATATATATATATATATATATATATATATATATATATCAAGCAAACAAGGTGAGAGAACATGAGAAAATATACTATACTATTAAGGAGAACAGAAAAAAAAAACAGGAATTAAGAAGACAGACCATAATATTGCATTTACATTTTTGCGCATGAAATTTTTAACTGGGAAGCAAGATTCCGGAAGAGATTTTCACAGGTGAGAAAATAAACTATTACCAAAAGACGGCGACATCAACTCAACTGTAAAATGAAAGCAATCTGGTACTGCGATTTAAAAAAAAATAATTTCACCCCCAAAATGGTATTCTACTGCCACTGTTGTGCAGGGGGTTACATGGGGGAAAGTGATGAGAAAGAGGGCTTAGTTATAGGAAATGTCAGGAGGAGGGTAATAGACGGATGAGAATACCGAGGATGGGGGGTGGGGTGGAGTAGATGAAAAAAAACTTGAGAGAATGGATGCGAGTTAGTGAGATAGGAGATGTCTATTGACCTTACATTTAAATTCCTGGAGATTGTAGCTGTCGGGAAAGCAAGTATACGGAAGGGAATTCCACAGGCGGGAAGTGCGAGAAAAGAAGCTGTTAGAGTAGAAATTGAGGTTACATTTTATCAGTTTAACTGTAAAAAGGTGGGACTTAGTTGCTAATCTTGTGGCTCGAGTAAATTCATATATAGGAGGCACCAGTGATCTAAGTTCATTCGAGAAGAAACCGTGAAAGTCTTAAATTAATAAAGTTTAGCTACCATAGAGGAATGTTTATTAGCACAATTACTATGAAGGTAGTTATAGAAGATGCGCATGTAAGCTACTTTACAGTGTTGAGAAACGGACTAAAATCGAGATGCCATGTCAGGACCAAGGACATGGATTTGAATTTTATTATTTCATCAAGAATCATCAATATTCAGGGCAAGAACAATTGGAAGACTTATAGAATTGTAAAAAAGATTCTGGCGAGAAAAATGGTCTATCACGGCACAGTGAACCATATTTCGTAGCTGCAGATGTAATAATTCATTTTATATACTTCACTTTACGGTAAACGCTAGTCCGATAAGGCGCAATGAGTGAGTCTCCTGGGGGTTAGCATCAGCCATCCTAATAAACGTTATAAAGAATTCTCTCATACGATTAAAAGAGACCTCTTTTGTTCTAGAGGCGTTAAAATTAACAAGACACTCCTTTTCACATTTAACAACATATATATATATATATATATATATATATATTGGGTGGGGCAGAGCAACTTGCTTATTTGAATTTGGCGCCCTGAAGCGATGGTTGCTCCGAGGATAGTGGGGTGGGACATACCCGAGAGTGCTGGATTTAAAGTTTGTTTCTGTTTACTTTACAGGACGGTGCCACGGCACACACAACTCGCGTGTCAATAACAGTTTTGCAGCATAACTTTCCAGGACACCTGTTCTCTTTGAGGGGCGATCTGCATTGGTAAGCACGGCCCCTGATGTATCACTCTGTGACTATTTTCTATAGGGCTACCTGAAGTCAAATGTTTACAACGATCGTCCTAACAACCTGGCTCACCTGAAGAACAACATTCGTCAAGCTGTCGCTAACATACCGGTATGCTGGAAAGAGTTGACTGAAACTTCAGAGTATGATTAACCCAGTGGATTGAGCAGAATCGACGCCATCTGACTGATGTCATCTTTAAAACTTGTAAACCATAAAATTTAAATGTTGTAATTGATGTTGTTTAAAGAATTCGTGGTGCAGTGGATATCGGCTCGGAACGAGAAATCGGGGAACCGAGTTCGAATTCCAGTTGAATTCCTTGCATTCACTTACGCGCAAATACCCTTGGAAAAGGTATTAATCCGTCTCTTCCTTCCAGTTATGGGTTAAATAATAGGACAGATTAGGTTCTATAGCCTTGGTTGGCAACCAGTCTACCGCAGAAAGCAATGGCAACCTACTGTGGGATAATTTTCTGCCCAGTCAGTCATGTCTCTTTCGAGATATGATCTCCCAAGCGTGTATCGCGCATGGCACTTGACTGACTGATATAATAGTTGAAAACATGATTAAGGCTTCTATTAGACATAAAGTGGGGGATCATTTTTATATTGTTATGAAATAATAAAACGATCCCCCACTAATTGCTATATAATAATAAAATACATTTCTTCCCCTTCTAGCTATGAGTCAAATAACAGGACAGATTGGGTTCTATTGCCTTGATTGGCAAAGAGTCTACCGCAGAAAGCAATGGCAACCTACTGCGGGATAATTTTCTGCCCAGTCAGTCATGTCTCTTTCGAGACATGATCTCCCAAGGGTGTATCGCGCATGGCACTTAACTGACTGACTGATACCTGCATTACTTTTGTTTTATTTGTTATTCCAAATGAGCTAGTTGCTCTGCCCCACCCTGTATATTAAAAACATAAAAACAGAAGCAGGGGTTGGTTCCAACGAGAGAAATTGGTATAGAAGAAAAAGTGCGAAAAGCCGTGAACATTTTGTTTAAAGTGTAGTTTTATTGTTGTATACTATTATAATTATTACTTGCTTTTTGTGTGATATGCAAAGTATCCACAATGGTATTTGTGTCTCTACACGTGCTTCAAGTCTAGAGGGGAATAAACTTGTCACTTCCGTTCTGATCACGATATGTGAAGTCACAAGTTTATTCGCCTGAAGAGAGTCAACTTTAGACTCGAAACACGTGTAGCGACACAACTACCATTATGGACACTTAATAAAAAAAGCAAGTTATATTAATAATAATAGCAACAATAAATCTACACTTTAAACAAAATGTTACCGCTTCTCGTACTTTTTCTTATATATACATATATATTGTCAAATTGGGCAAGGAGTAGTTTGCTAATTTTAACGCTTCCAAAAGGAAGCTGTATCTCTAATGGTAACCAGTCAATAATGGCACAAAGACAAGCAAAAGAGCATCTTGAAGTTGCCAGAGTACCACTTAAGACCTTTTGAGCAGATGGCCCAGGATAAAAAAACTGGAAAGTAAGCTATCACAATGAGTTAAAAGTATTTGAACTTAGATGCTATCCAAGACATCTAACTGGAACAAGAGCAAAGACAAATCAATCTGCTTTAAAGATAGCATCCTTGTCCCGTAACCCACAATATTGTGCCCAATTTGCTTGTGTCTACAAGCCTCTGGCGAGACTGAAGTGTCATATTCAACATAAAGATCTGTCGACAAATCTATAACATGATGGACATTCATAAGTCAAAACGGAAGGGAAATGCCAATATTATATAGACATGATTTTCAAATTACGATTCGCATTGCCGAGTATTTTTCATGTATAATATTTATACCAATGGCACAGATTAAAATGAAAAAAACAAACAAACAAACAAACAAACAAAAAAACTAATAAAAAACACACTTCAATCATTTAAAGATATATGTTTATCAATTTCGCAATTATCCGGAACATTTCACTTGGTTACTTCTTCATATTTCTTTCACTAGAATTTGACACCTGCCAAAATGTCTTCAATATTTATTGATTAAATAAAAAACAGTTAATATAATTCAACGTAGACTGCATTCCTTTCAGGAAGAGAGGACGTCTTATCAACGAGAGAATTTTTTTTTATTAAGTTTATATATTTGATTGAAGAACAGAATAACTAGCTAAATATTGGCCAGCTGAAGTTATATGAAAATTCTAAGAGAGAGGCGGTAGGAAAAAGTCGAATAAATTCACGTAAATTGAAGACTGATAAAATAATTTCTCATAATTTCTACAGAAGTAAACAAAACTAATTTTTGTTTCAGGAGGAAAACAATCATACAAAATGGCGTAGAACTACTAAATGGAAATTAAGGGAAGTTTAAAACGTTAGTTACTGAATTTTTTTTATTGATATACAAAACATACGAAGGGGTGTTTTTTCAAAGCTAATATTTCCTTTTGGCAGTATTGATATTTTCCAGTCGTTTTAGGAATAGTGCGATACAGAGATCCGAAGGCGAATTGGCATGACGAAGAACGCGTTCCAGAAGCTGAGTGAAGTATTAAGACACAGAAAACTTTCACTAGAAACAAAGAAAAGCGTACTGAATTGCTATGTGATGTCGGTTCTTCAGTACGGCAATGAATGCTGGACAATATCATCAAAGATGAAAGAAAAACTTGAAACAGCTGAAATGTGGTTATACAGAAGGATGTTGCGGATATCATGGCCCAAACATGTGAGTGTTTGTTATATAGCGACAACAACAAACACGCATATATATAAAAATATAAGTTGTATTTTTTATTAATGACGATGGACCGTGTAGCACAGGGACAGAGAATTGAGAGCGCGCTTCTAATGGGGCTGACGGGAGTGTCGTCGTATCGGTTGTGTCTCTCTCTCTCTACTGCTACTCTGGTCTGGTCTGGTGAATCCGTGCGCCGAGGTCTTTTTATAATCTCCAAACCGGGACTTTTTCTTCCGGTTTTGCCTCGCCCACGCACGCCCACGTAATTCTCAGAGACACCTGTTCTGTTTGCCTCTGTAGCCATTTCCGCTACTGCCGGAAATAAGGTCAAACAAACATCCGTTCCTTTCAACGACCGGAAACGCCCCCGCTTGCATCAGCCTTCCTCGGGTGGGCCCAGATTGTTATATTACATTCCTCGCCCACCCATTTTCCAAAATTTTCACCTAAGAACATTTTAAGCGCAACACCCTCACACTCCTCCCCATGCCACACAAGCCCGACAATTGTATAAAACACGTGCACGCCAAAACAACAAAACATGTGCATGCCGAAACAAAAAAAACAACAAAAAAATATATAGGGGAGCCTACATCGGCAACCCAACAATGTTCGTGTCCATCGTGAAAATTGTTCTACCAGCTCGATGTTTCATTGTTCCTTTTTTTTTTTTTTTTTCTCCCCCCTTTTCTTTTCTTTTTTTTTTTTTAATATCCATTTTCACAGAATTGGGCAAAGTTCTTAAAAATGTTCATTTTCTTTCTCGACTCTGTCCATAAGCGTAGACGCCTCGATGCATAACCACATGATTATAGGCGGTAACCGCGCCCCAGTTTCCAAACTGACATCGAGTAAATGACCTTTGACCAACACCATGCGTGCCTCTGCTCGAGTTTATTGTTACACATGTAACTTCATTTAATTTAATTTAATTTCAAACATACTATGTTTGAACACAGAAAAATGGCCATTATCTGCCGTACATATCATTCATAGTCTGACCGAGAAATGTTCAATAGAAAATGAAGAAAATTACCCTGATTCCAATGTTAATCCGCATGCAATTTACTTGTGGAGGATTAGAGGTTTCATCTATATTAATTTAGTCTAAAAAAATGGACCCGTGACTCGTAGTTCCTTAGTTTGTACAATGTCTTCTATTCCTTGAACTACTTCCTCTGGATTCGAATCCAAGCATATCTGATTTGTTGACATCTCTCTGTTTAACGCAGAGACATTTGAGTGTTGAACACCCGTTGACCCCGGAGTACTATTCACAACGGATAACTCCCTTTCCTTTCCCGAAGCACTGTTGCTTCTTTCACACTTAAAAATCCGCTTCCTAGCTATTATTCCAAGGATTATCATAACGCCGACTATGCCAGCAATGACTCCTATCGTCAACTTCTTCGGAAGTTCTTCATATCCTTCACTAAATCTTTCCATATCTATCTGTTCCAAGGTATTTACTAGTTTGCGGATAGGAATCTCCTCCATATCGCGCAATTCTACCGGCATGGTGTCCACTGAAAAATTGGGAAATTTCTGCGTAATTGGGGACCAAACCACTGAACCAGAGACGTTTAATTTACTTTATGCTTTAGATACTATTAATAATTTTCCCAAATCTCCCCAAATAATCCGATTCCACCATATTGATAACAAAATATCTTTTCAATATCTGACTTACATCGCGAAACACTGAGACGCGGGTGAATGTTTTAAGAATATATATAATCGGTGTATTCGCAAAGAAATAACCAAACAATGCAGTTGTTTTCAAGCAACGATGTTGAGATATATTTATAATTGGCGATTTTGTTGGCTGTTGTTAACTGCATAATTAAAAATGCACTTTAAAACTCTCGATAACATTTAAGTCATTTATATGCTCTAGAAATATCACGCAAAACACAAACATTTTTAAATTTTGACAATATCTGTGTAAAGATTACAAATTGACGTTTACGAACGAATTCTGTTGACGAGATCAAAATTAAAGAACCCTTTCGTTTCTCTGATTTTCCTATTGTGGTAGCATTCAGCTATATTTATAATTTGTTAATGTTTACCAAATTTGATTTAGTTCATGCAATACGAGGCCAAATGGAGAAAATGGAGAGGGTCATTTTACGCTAATACTCCAATTGGGGAAAGTTTGTGTACGTAGAACATCGATTGTTTTTTTTTTTTTAATTCGGCTCGAGTACTGGTCAGAAAAACTCAACTATTTCAACCATACAACTGACCTTCATAATCACATTGAGAATAGTTGTTCGTCAATATTTCTATTGGGTTGTCTGGAAAGTTCATGCCGCTTTTTAAGTAAAATTAAGACACAAAACAAAATTATTTCATTAAATATTTATTCTACGAAATATTAACTATTTTCTTGCACAAACCAAAGAAAACATTGTTATCAACAAGTTAATCCAATTATCCACTTTAAAGAGTAGAAGAAACTTCCTTTACATGATTTTACATTTCACTTACTCAATAAAAGTAAGATTAATTAAGCAACATACCAGTAAACTCACTTCACATATATGGTAAAATATTAACAAAAAAAAAAAAAAATCATTAACTCATATGTTCTGTTTGCCTCTGTAGCCATTTCCTTTCAACGACCGGAAACGCCCCCGCTTGCATCAGCCTTCCTCGGGTGGGCCCAGATTGTTATATTACACAATGACGAGGTGTTGGAAAGAATGGAAACGAAAAGGAAATTAATATTGAGCATCAGGAACAGACAACTGTTATGTCGCCAAGTATAAATGAATAACTCAACAACAGAATCAGAATATAAGTTGTATTCCGCGGAAAGACGGTTAGTATGTACAGAAGTGATTAGTAATATTTACAATAGAAAGATACAAGAGTCCAATCCGTCGTAAGACGTGTGTATACGTGATTACTTCCGGTGTGACTAACTCTTCACTGACTCGCACTGACTCTTCAGTAACTCATTAGAGACTCTCAAGTGACTCTCTACGACTCTCCACGACTCCCTACGACTCTCCACGACTCTCTACGACCCTTCTCTAGAGAATCCACCATTGCTATATATATAGCAATGGGAACAGTCCATTTGTAGTCAAATAGGAGCGGCGCCCTAACAACAACTGATGTCACTAAGACAGGTAATGAGGAAGGAGGGCTTGGAGAACCTGATACTAACAGGGCCAGATAGAGGGAAAAAGAGAGAGAGGAAAGCAGCGGATAACATATTTAACGGGCCTGAGCATGTGGATGACAGAATGGGGGTTGCGAGATGTTACAGGAGAATGTGTGCTAAGCGCCACCAGGGATAGGGAGACGTGGAAGGCCATGATCACCCACATCCTGAAAGAACAAGGCACATAGAAGAAGAAGAAGAAGAAGAAGAAGAAGAAGAAGAAGAAGAAGAAGAAGAAAATTTCTAAGGAGCTTCAGAAAAGTTCTGATACCAGAACAAGAGACAATGACTTCGAGCCATGAAACGTAATGGCGTTCCGTCTAACCTCCTCCGCGGTTTTGAACAAATAGCACACCGTTTCTTAAGTCTTTTTAACTATACCAGTAGAACTTCTGCCGTTTGTTTGTTGAAATTCTGCAGCTGCTACTACCCTCTAATCATTTTAAAACTATCTTCTTTTCAAATATTTTAAAGATTTAATTAGGATATTGTTAAAAGGGAAAGATCTGCTGAATCCTGTGGTTGGTCTATGTACTCAAACTTTAAATTAAAAATATACACAAGATTGCTAGTTTTTTTAAGCAGCTTTATTGTACCATAAAAAGAAAAACCTTTTCTCACTGTTGAGGTTGATAATGGCAAAATCTAGATTATTTGAGAATATTATTGATTCGTGTGATAGCATACTAAAAACTTATAGACGGGAAATCATTTTGATAGCTTCGCGATCATTAGTCAATTTAATGTCTGGCTTCCGTATAAGTTTATAAAACTTCAAGAGACCATATTTGAAAGCTCTCTTTTGGAAAGAGATTTTAACAAGTGACGAAAAAAATAGACATCATGACACAATTGAAGTAAGCCACCACTAATCGTATGGACAGTTGGTCTTTGTTTAAAAGTGATGCAGTGTGTGTCGTTGTATGGAAACTGGGTGGTATGAAAAAAATTAGAACCTGATGATTGCATTGAGCATGAAACTCAGAGTTGTGGTGCCGTTGAGGAACACTATATATATATATATATATATCCGAGTGAGTACAGAACGAAGAAAGAATTTTTTCCAACGTCCAAAAAATTAATTTAAAACAGTGCTCGATATATAATATATATAGAGCAGTGAATATTTATTATAGATTATATTTTAGAACATGTACATAATGTTTTTTATAATGTGTCCTCTACAATCATATGGTTGTTTCGACATTGGGTCTCCAATGTCTCTTCAGGAGGAATGAAGAAGAATGGAAATCCTTGCTATCTATATTTGGTTCCTTGTTAGTGTGAGGTTGGTTGGGGTTATTGATAATAACGGGAATGTGTCTTCTGTGTTGACCGTTAGAATTTTGAAGGGAATAGAGTGCGAAGTTAAATGGCTGATTAATGACCTTAGCTGTTGGGATGTACGTTTTTATTGCTTGGGTAGATCTTTTGGTTAGAATTTCGAAGAATGGTGTGTTTAGTTAAGAGGTTGATTACTTGGTCAGTTGTGCGCCTGTGTGTGTTTTTTTTTTTGTGATTAGAGAATCAAGTTTGGCCAGTAGTTTCTAGTTTTAGAGAATGCACCCTTTCTTTTTCTTTCTTTTCCTTTCTTTTTCCTTTCTTTTTCTTTCTTTTCCTTTCTTTTTCTTTCTTTTTCTTTCTTTTCCTTTCTTTTTCTTTCTTTTCCTTTCTTTTTCCTTTCTTTTCCTTTCTTTTTCCTTTCTTTTTCTTTCTTTTTCTTTCTTTTCCTTTCTTTTTCTTTCTTTTCCTTTCTTTTCCTTTCCTTTTTCCTTTCTTTTTCTTTCTTTTCCTTTCTTTTTCCTTCTTTTCCTTTCTTTTTCCTTTCTTTTTCTTTCTTTTCCTTTCTTTTCCTTTCTTTTCTTTTTCTTTTTCCTTTCCTTTCCTTTTTCCTTTCTTTCTTTCCTTTCTTTTTCTTTCTTTTCCTTTCTTTTTCCTTTCTTTTTCCTTTCTTTTCCTTTCTTTTCTTTCTTTTCCTTTCTTTTCCTTTCTTTTCTTTCTTTTCCTTTCTTTTTCTTTCTTTCCTTTCTTTCCTTTCTTTCCTTTCTTTCCTTTCTTTTTCTTTCTTTTCCTTTCTTTTTCCTTTTTTTTCCTTTCTTTTTCCTTTTTCTTTTTCTTTCTTTTCCTTTCTTTTTCCTTTCTTTTTCTTTCTTTTTCCTTTCTTTTTCTTTCTTTTCTTTTCTTTTCTTTTCCTTTTTTTCTTTTTTTCCTCCTTAACGGTTAAAATATCAACCTACGTTTAACCTGATTTTATTATTTTTTTTTGATTAGTTGTAAATCATTTTCATAACCAACATTCAACATTGCCTGATGACAAGATAGAAATCTCGAAACATAGAAATTTCCGTGTCGCAATGTACTTTTAATTCATTATTATATGATTATATTATGCTCTAGAATATTTATTGTGTTGAGCACTTTTTGTAAAAAGTAAATGCCAGGGAACTCAAAATCATAAAACTTTAGGTCCCCTTTACATGGATTTATATATATATATATATATATATATATATATATATATATATATATATATGTATCAGAAAAAATTATTTCTGATTTATGGTAAATCGGAAGTATAGGCCGATTTCAGGCGAACCATCAACAGCTTCTGTCTTTATTATACAGAAGATTTTACACGAATGACATACAGGCAGATAAACAGACACACACACAAACATCTTACCTTATATATATATATATATATATATATATATATATTATATATATATTATCGATTTTCTGCACTATTGTAAGAACTGCAACCTTGAACCTTCTGAATATCGTTTCTTATGTCTGTCTATGAGTGAATCAAATTTGATTAAAATCGGACCACTCCTTCTATAACCCTATTTTTTCGATTATCGATTTTCGATAGATATCGGGGGTACCTCGACACAAAACCTAGCTAAGAACGCTTACAAGAAAACCGGTTCAGCCGTTTCGGAGTCTATAGGTAATGGATACACACACACAGACACACACACATACACACACATACACACACAGAGGGACAAAGTTCCATTTATAAATAAGTTTAGATAAAATAATAGTATAACGAATTATGCAGTTAAAAATAAAATGTAAAGTAGTATAAAGATCTACTAAATAAGATAATTTTACCTGACCGTGTTATGAACATCATCTTAACATTTCTTATTAATAAAGAATATTATGAAAAATTGATATTAAGAATTTAAATTAATAAATAAAATAACATTTCGTAAATTATTCGGTTACTTCTTTCATGTTATATAATTGCATTCTCTGTTATTAAATTTTAAAATTAATTTGAATAAAAGTTTTATATTATTTTAATTTTCATTTTTCAGAAAGCATCTTCAAACGTAAGGCTATAAAACTAAACTAAGTAAAATTACAAAACATTGTTAATTGCTGAAAAGATTATGTTAATTTCTTAAAATTACTAGGTAGTTAAAACCCAGAAACGAAATGTTTTACTTAGGTTTCATAAATTTATGTCAGTTGTAATCCAATATACTTAGCTAGATGTGTGAAGTGAATTATATATATATATATATATATATACCCTCACTATTTCGCGGGAAAAACAGCATAGCTTAATGAAAAAGGCCACAAACTTAACGAAAATAAAGTTTTATCGTCAAAATGTTCATGTTATTATAAAGATGAAAAACCAAAGTATTTTGAATTATTTTTTGAAATTCTTTAATACTTTCTAACACGTTCGAAATTTTAGTTAAAATCTTGTTTTGTTTACGTCATCGCCTTCTCTAACTTTTAACATTGATTTTTTTGCGCGTTTTTTCAATAGAAAACACATTTATTTGGAAATTCTTGTAAAAATCAAATAATTTTTTTTTTAGAAAATATTGGTAAAATCTTTTTTTTTAAATGTGTTACCCCCACTTAATTTCATGAAATTTTGCACATAACCTTCGTGTTTCCTGACATTTTTTGTTAAAAATAGGAGTCTTTGGAGATTGTAAATCACCTACTTTTTTTTTCAAATTAGTGCTATCTAAATGAAAATCTTTTCTGAATTGAAAAATAATAAATCCAGTGAAACTATGACATTACTTAATTAGAAAAGCTTCTAATTGCTTTTGTAAATAAGTATTATTAAGGACATTATTTTTCATTATTTTCTGAAGAAATATTTTTTTTTGATAAATAATGAATTTTTACAAGAATTTATTTCAATTTTTTACATTTTAATTACAATAATTTATAATAGTTTAAAATCGTGTAAAATTCTGGATTGGGGTCTTTGTTGGATGTGATATAATAAAGTAGAAACGAAATTTACGAGTCCAAAATTGCAAAGATTATTAAGCGTAGTTACTCTATTCTATTTTTAAAACAATTTTTATTTACTTAATACGTTCTTTATTTTCATGTATGGCTGACTAAAATTTGCATTATTATAAAAAGGTTTCCAAATTTAAGAGTTTTGTCCCTTCCCTTTGATTTATGAAAATTGCATTTATGGTCATGCATAGCAGCTGTCATCGCTTCGTCATTCAATCAGATGAACACGAATAATCGTTAATAATTGGTTGTATATTATTTTTTTATGCTATAAGCAAGTAATATGTCTTTAAAATCAGATTACTTTAACTTCAATTTTCTAATTTTATTAAAATAAAGTTTCAGAAATCTTTTGAAATATTTTTAAAATCGATGAATTTTTGTTTGTTTACAAATTTCTTAAAATTAAGTAAACGGAACTTCCTTCCGTATACTTCCTTTCCTAACGGATACAACCTCCAGGAATTTAAATGCAATGTCAATACCCATCTCTTATCCACTTGACTCCAGTCCTTTCTACATCACCCCGCTTGTTCTTTTTCTTTCTCTTTATCTTCGCAACTGTCTTCACACCTGTGTACCTATCCTTCTCTTGCCTTTTTTCTGAGACCCCCTGGAACTATTTCGTCTTTTTCTTTACTCTCCTCCTGCCTAAACTTTTACTCTCTTATGTAGCCCCCTGGGTATCAGTGGCGATACCACCTTGCTTGGGGCGAAACGATTAAAAAAAAAAAAGAAAAGAATAAGAGAGAGAGAGAGAGAGAGAGAGAGAGAAGGAGAAAAAGACAGCAGAAAGGTAGTGTTGAACAAAGACGTTTCAACAGAGAAGAAAAAAGGGTTTAGTGATAAAAAAGACAGAGTAGGTAGGAAGAGGAAAAAGGTAAGAATTAAATGAAAAGAAAAAGAAGAGACAGGTGAGTTGAGATAGAAGAAATGATAGAGAGGGAAAACAACAACAACAACAAAACAAAATTTGAAAAAAAGTATGGCGGAAAGAAAAGGAGGTGGGCAGAGAAAAATCATAACCAAAGAAAGAAAGAAAAAAACAGGTTGACAAGCGGAATAAAAAATGAAAGAGAAAAAAAGAAAAGAAGTGTATGAAGAAAAATTGAAAGAAAAAGAAATGAAAACAAACTGTAAAGAATAATAATAAAAAAAAACAAGCGAAAAAATGAAGTAAAGAAGAAATAAATAAAGAAGTTAGGGAACCATATGGAAGGAAAGAAAAAGAAGAAAAAGGAAAGAAAAAGAAGAAAAAGAAAAGAAAAAAGATAAAGAAGAGAGGAAGAAAAATTAAGGAAAATATAAGAATGACGAATAGGAAAATGAGGTTGAAGAGGAGGAAAAGAATCAGGAGTCGTTTGAGGAGAAAGAAAGAAAGAAAGAAAGAAAGAAAGAAAGAAAGAAAGAGAAGGAGAAAAAGAAAAGAGAAGAAAAATAAAAAATAAAACGAAGAAGGATAAAAGAAATGGGAGAGAAGTCTTAAAAAAGGATAAAATAAGAAAGAAGAGGAGGATGTAGAGAAGGAAGAAGAAGAAAAATAGGAAGAATTAAAAAAATAAAGAAAACGAAGGAGGAGGAGAGAAAGAGAAGGATATCAGAATAAAAATAAGAAGCGTCAGGAAGAGGAGTGAAGGAGAAAAAAGAAGTAAACAAAAAGAGGAAGATAAAAAGGGATAAAATGTAGAGGGAGAGCAGGATGAAATGTTAAGAAGTAGGAGGAGGAAGACATGAAAAAAAAGAAAGAGACGAATGAAGAAGAAGAAGAAGAAGAAGAAGAAGAGGGGAAATAAGATTATTTGGAAGAAGAAATTCAAATTAGACGCATACAAACTAAACTCAGAAGAAACCAACAAAATTATCAATCTTGCATTTTTACTACTGATATGAATCAAATAATAATAATAATATTGTGGTGCAATGGATATCGGCTCGGAACGAGAAATCGAGGAACCGAGTTCGAATTCCAGTTGAATTCCTTGCATTCACTTACGCGCAAATACCCTTGGGAAAGGTATTAATCCGTCTCATCCCTTCAGTTATGAGTTAAATAATAGGACAGATTGGGTTCTATAGCCTTGGTCGGCAACCAGTCTACCGCAGAAAGCAATGGCAACCTACTGCGGGATAATCTTCTGCCCAGTCAGTAATGTCTCTTTCGAGATATGATCGCCCAAAGCGTGTATCACGTATAGCACTTAACTGACTGAATAATATTCAAAATTTGACAATTGTTTTTTTTTAATCATATCACCCTGAGCAAGGCGGTAACGCCACTGATGTGCATGGGGCTACGTAAGAGGGAAAAGATTGAAAAAGAGAAAACCGGAAACCAAATCCTAAGCAGGGAACAAGGGATGAGCCTCTTCACCTGTTCAATAGACGAGGGTGGAGTGTGAGCCGAGCGATAGTTTAGTCTATCTACTACAATTGAAAAAAAAAAAATAAATAAAAAAGAAAAGAAAAGTGTAAAAAAATTGGAAAATAGAAAGCCGGAAACCACATCTTAAACAGGAAACAAGGGATGAGCCTCTACACCTGTTCAATAGACGTGGGTGGAGAGTGAACCGGGCGACAGTTTAGTCTATCTACTACAATTGAAAAAAAAGAAAAAAGAAAAGAAAAGTGTAAAAAGATTGGAAAATAGAAAGCCGGAAACCACATCTTAAACAGGGAACAAGGGATGATCCTCTTCACCTGTTCAATAGACGTGGGTGGAGTGTGAACCGGGCGATAGCTTAGTCTATCTACTCCAATTGAAAAAAAAGAAGAAAAAAGAAAAGTGTAAAAAGATTGGAAAATAGAAAGCCGGAAACCACATCCTAAACAGGGAACAAGGGATGATCCTCTTCACCTGTTCAATAGACGTGGGTGGAATGTAAACCGGGCGATAGTTTAGTCTATCTACTACAATTGAAAAGAAAAAGAAGAAAAAAGAAAAGTGTAAAAAGACTGGAAAATAGAAAGCCGGAAACCACATCTTAAACAGGGAACAAGGGATGATCCTCTTCACCTGTTCAATAGACGTGGGTGGAGTGTGAACCGGGCGATAGTTTAGTCTATCTACTCCAATTGAAAAAAACGTTTTTATAGCGGAGAAAAAATAATCAGAAATAGAAAAGTTTGTTTGCGTCATCCTCGTTGCAGTGACAATAGAATTTAATATCTCTATGCAAACATTGCTGAAAATGGATTACCATCGTCCGCCTGTTATCTTGTAAAAATAGATTTTCCTCCTGTTCTTGTATTGTATTCTCATTTTTTCGTAGGAGTCACGCAGTGGAGCGGGTGTCCTGTCGGGGTGGTGGAAAATATGTATCATTTATCATCGAAAAATATACGATACGTGTTTGTTTTCTCTTCGATTTTTGATGACGGATATTGATAACTCGTGAACCGCACATTTCGGCACGAGATAGCAATTACCAAAAACACAGTTATGTACACTATATTTTCTGGCGACGAAAATACACCAGCTGTTAAGACATTTCCAGCACCAGTAAGAAACCTATCGGGGCGGACAGACATAATCTCGCTGCTGACCTTGAACGGGATCTACACTCTGTGGTGAACTGGAGCAAGAAGTGGCTTGTCAACTTCAATTCATCTAAGACCAAGCTGTTGTTTGTCAACCATTACAGGCAACCTCTCCTGCCTCCCATAAGCATGGACCAAGCGATTCTCCCGGAGAGTAATACACTACGCCTCCTCGGACTTACCCTGTCCTCAGACCTCAAATGGAACCACTATATTGAATCCATAGCAAAATCTACTGCTAAGAAGGTTGGGTCACTATGTCGATCCAGGATGTTTTTCCACCTGAATCCATCCTGCATATATACAAGTCAACCATCCGTCCGTGCATGGAGTACTGCTGCCATTTATGGTCAGGTGCCCCAGTCGTTCTCCTCAGTGTTCTTGACAGGCTCCAAAGGAGAGTCTGTAATGTGATAGGTACTGATCTGGCGGCTCGACTGCAGCCACTTCCCCATCGTCGAAATGTGGGCACCCTTTGTCTGTTCTATAAATACTTTCATAGCTTCTGCTCAGACGAACTTAAGTCACTGATGCCTCCTCAACAGATGTTTACTCGTGCAACCAGACTGGCAACTGGGTCCCACCCATTCACAGTCAGGTTAGCCAAATGCAGACAATTCTACTCCTGCAGCTTCTCTCGCACTTCCCGCCTGTGGAACTCGCTCCCGTATTCTTGCTTTCCTGACTGCTACAACCTCCAGAAATTTAAATGCAAAGTCAATACTCATCTACTAACCACTGGACTCTAGCTCTCTCCCCACCCCCGTATAACCTTCCATTTCTCTCCACCTATGTATCTGTCATCGCACCTGCTTTCTCAGTTTTCTATTGTTCCTTTCTAACTAGTTTGTACTCCTCACTCTTTTCTAATTAATCTTTTTACATTTATGTAACCCCCTGCACATCAGTGGCGTTTCCGACTTGCTCGGGGTGAAATGATTAAAAAAAAAAAAGATGAGTAAGAAGTTGTAAAAGTGAAGTCTGCTGATACGTTGTTAAAACAAAATAAAGCAACTATCAGTTAAACGCCATACATGATACACGCTTAGGCGATCATGTCTCTTTCGAGACATCACTGACCGGGCAGCAGATTTTCCCGCTATAGGTTGCCATCACTTTACTGATTAACGACCAAAGCCACAGAACTCAACCTGTCCTGCTATTTGACCCAGTGCTAGAGGGAGAAGAGACGGATTCATACCTTTCCCAAGGGCATTTGCGCGTAAGTGAATGCAGCGAATTCAACTGGAATTCGAACTCGGCTCACCGATTTCTGGTTCTGAGCCGATATCTACTGCACAACAACGCACATGAAATCAAATATTTCAGTATCTAAAGAATGTTTTTTGGTATATTTTCAAAACGATATTTCTATCATTCCCTTTACTTTCTTCTACTGACAACGCATGGTAAATTCTTAGCTAAAGGTAGTGTTGTTTTTTTTTTATCTTTTCACCCCCAAGTCGCAGGGGATTACAGGAAGTGAAAGAGAATGAGGAAACTTTTTTATTGCCACTTGAGATCTGTTGTGAGAGTTAAGCCGAGGAGGCGCAGTGTTTTGATTTCAGGGAGACATATTACATTGAAACACCGATTCTCGTGTGAGCATCGAAGGTAAGCAACGTTGAAACTGGTGAATACTTAAATGGGTGATGCTGTAATTTTGGATGTGCAGCTGGTGCAATGGATAATGACATTGAATTTTTAATCAGAGAACCAAGTTCAATTGCAGAAGGGCTCGTTATATTTACTTATGCACTAGTTTATTTGGGAAAGGTATGAATTCACCTATTATCTCCTCCCAACAGCTATAATTAAGTAGTATAACTTGTTTCATTAAAAATTATTGCCAAAAAATTTCCTAAAATCTAAAACAATTTTCTGGCTACAAATAACCTAAAAAAGCTTGATAATCCGCAAAAAGCAAAAAAAAAAAAAAAACAAATTAATCAATCAATCAAAAGGTGTTAAATGTTGGCATATCGTAACATTTTTGCCAGTTCCTAGAATTCTTTGCCATGGATTATTTTCCATTCATCAAAGTCTGATGAAAGACCTAGTCTGGGTTCATCTTTTAACGAGATTTCTTAGAAAGAAACTTTAACAATCAACATCTTATTTTCCGGTCAATTAGCCTTTGAAAATAAGCAACTAATTTTTTCTACATGTCGCCACAGGGTTATTGTCTTGCTTGAACTTTACATTATGCGACGTAAATGCACTTTCAATTCCTTCATTAGTCGGGTGAAGAAATGTATATTTTAATTCACCATGTTCACTCCTATTACCGGGGAAAAAAACTAAAACTCGAAAACACAAGTAAATATTGCTCGCGTTTGTCATCTATAGCAAAGATCGCAGAAAGGTTTCAACATGACATTTTAAAAATCTTGCGTACTAATTAGATACGCATTCCATAGCAGGAAACCTGTTAGTAGGCTAACTCAATAAGCAGGAGTAGAAATGAACGTAAGCTGAGTGCCCGTTTCTAATCAGTTGTATAATTACTGTAAATACAGTCCAAGAAGTTTTCGTTACCACCTCGTGATATTGAAATATAGTTTATACAGTTCAGTCTAGTGTATGATAAGGAGTTAAAACTGTCGTCTGTTATCGAAACACTCTTTCGATAATTATGTATAAAAATGCCATAATCAGCGACAAAGACGCATGGCGAATTTTATTTTTGGCGAGAAAGTAACTTGCTTGACGCCAGAAAACAGTAGATGTTCATCTATTAGTATTTCAGATGAATATAAGTAGTCTTATCTACTATTTACAATTTTAATTACCATCATAAAGAAGCTGGCTCTTTGCAATGGAAAAGAAAAGAACTTGTTTACTTTGTAATTGTTGAAATCGATGTCAAGACATGATTTTTAGATTTCCATAATAAAATAAATGTTTTTATATTTAGTATTGCTGTATAATTGTCTGAGAGAGAAGAAAACGCGATAAATTGAATTATTTATTCGAATTTTTTCTTTTTGCAACACCTAGCATTACACTAATAAAAAACAAACAAACAAAAAAACGAAATTATTGATCAGCACTTTTACCTCAGATTAAAATATCTGTCCGTTCTACCTTAACTCAAAAGTGTCAGTCTCTAACCCTTTGTCTAGGATGTTCTATACGCGTATATTGAATTAGTATTTAAAATTAGTATTACCGTTTCGTTTACAACACAGAATGCTGGTGTCATTGCTCAATATATATATATATATATATATATATATATATATATATATATCCCTCCTGTCACGCTCATGGAAAGAGAGGCAAGAGCGAGGTAGCGTCGGCTTACTTCATTCTCTTTACTACCAGTTATTAAACTTTACTACCAGTTATAAAAGCACTTCCCGGGTGTTTGCACCTTAACAATGCCTTTTTTTATTTTTTGCAATAATTATGTCAACGAGTAGTGAAAAATATGTACATATCATTTCTATCATAATAAAGACCGTTATATATATATATATATATATATATATATATATTCTTCATGTCACGCTCGGGGGGGGGGGGGTTAATTATTATTTTATGTTTTAATGTACGATACTCAATAGTAGGTACATTAATATATATGTTGGCGTCCTTTTAGACGGCTTATTGATATAAATATTTTGCCGTATTTACATTTTTCGGACTATTGTCCTCGTATTTGTTGCCATTTGTAGGACGTTTCGGCCGTTGTACTCTCCAACCTTCTTCAGGTGGTAGGAATTTCAAACCGAAACCTCTATTACAATGGCTGGGATATATCACCTCATTCCTTCCGTAAAGCCTCGATTGGAAATCATGTGTTATCTCCCTCTAACCCTGCAAGTTACTTGGTAACCACTGCTGTAGACTGGTATTGGACGCACAACTCTAAGAGTCAAGTCAGGAACTAAAAAACGTCTATATCCACTGGGTCATGTGTGTGGTAAAAATGGCAAAAAAAGATGAGGACAATAATCCGAATAATGTAAATACTGTAAATACTACATCATCTCAGAAATATAGACAAATAGAATGATCTATTGTTAAACGTCGTACAAATGGCAACAAAGATGAGGAGAATAGTCTGAATAATATAAATATTTTAAATACTACCACGTCTCAGAAATATAGAAAAATAGAATGATCTATTATTAAACGTCGTACAAATGAAAACGAAGATGAGGACAATAGTCCAAAAAATGTAAATACTGCAAAGACTACCTCGTCTCAGAAATACAGACAAATAGAATGATCTATTATTAAACGTCGTACACATGGCAACAAAGATGAGTACAATAGTCCGAATAATGTAAATACTGTAAATACTACCTCATCTTAGAAATATAGACAAATAAAATGATCTATTATTAAACGTCGTGCAAATGGCGACAAAGATGGAGACAATAGTCCGAATAGTGTAAATATTGTAAATATTACCTCATCTCAGAAATATAGACAAATATTGAATATTTTGCCATCATTTTTGACGTCACATGCCCACTCGTTATTGTAGAAGTGTTTATTAACCGGTTTAATTTAACCACCAGTTTGGAAAAAAATAAATGGTTGTTTTAAATTATTATTTAAAAAATGTGCTTATTGTTAGAATAGTTAGCCAGCTAGTTTCGTTAGAAAAATGTTCTCTGTATATTGTGTGTTTGATTCTCACTGAGTGCTCTATATTTTTGGCCTTGTACAACATCTAAACTAAACTGAGAAAATCATATAATTCTGTTTGTTTCTCAGTTGATTTCAGTGTCAGTACCACAGATAAAAAATAGACAAATTCTGTTCTATTGTTTTATTGGTTTTAGCAAGACTTGTGCTGTAAGGCCGAAAATATGGGTTGTCCAGTGAGGATTAAACTCAATACTCGGTCGTAATTGATTTAGCGAGACGGGTTTATTAAACATTACACCACGTTTTAGTGCCCATTTTTGATTATGAGGTTAAGCGGAAGAAGACATATATAAAAGAGGCTGCTTGATTTTAGGGAAAGGAAGGGACGAAAGAATGAAAAAAATAATGAAGAAATGGAAGATAGAGGCGGCGATAAAAGTCTCCTATTTTTAACATCTGCTTCAGTGAAATGAAAACTAGTCACTTTCAAATCTTTTCTTTAAGCAATGGCCTGCATTCTTATTTATGATTATTAAAGCTGTTAAGATTAAATATTTTAAAGCTGTTAAGAGAAAATATTTACAGATAGAACAGGGAAAATTTCATGGGTATATAGCAGTTGTAGAACTTGGAAGTAGCTTATCCAAACATAAAATTGAACATTTAGGTGATCTTCCAAGCGCTGCTTAGATGTGACACAAGGCCGAAAGTAATAGTCACCCAGTGAGGATGGAACTCACTACTCAATTGCAACGATTCTAGCGAGACAAGCTTGTTAACCATTACACCACCAAAGCTTAAACATGATTAAGCAGAAAATTAAAATTGGGAAGCCGTGAAATTTAAACGTAGACTTCAAGTTATAAGCATAAAAAGACTTTATTAATCAGTAAGCCAGTGCTGTTCATCTCAGTGTTCTTGATAGGCTCCAAAGGAGAATGAGTAATGTGATAGGTACCGACTTGGCGGCTCGACTCCAGTCACTTCTCCACCGACGGGATGTGGCTTCCCTTTGTCTGTTCTATAAATATTTTCATGGCTTCTGCTCCAACGAACTTAAGTCACTGGTGCCTCTGCAACAGGTGTTTACTCGTGCAACCAGACTGGCAACTGGGTCTCAACCATTCACAGTTAGATCAATCAAATGCAGACGATAATTCTACTCCTTCAGCTTCTTTTCTCGCACCTCCCGCCTGTGGAACTCCCTTCCATTTACTTGCTTTCCTGACGGCTACAACCTCCAGGATTTTAAATGCAATGTCAATTCTCGCCTCTTAACCACTTGATTCTAGTTCTTTCTGCACCACCCTGTATATCATTTCCTTTCTCCACCTTTGCAACTGTCATCACACCTGTATTCCCATCCTTCTCTTGCTCTTTTCTAACAGGTTCGTCTTTCTCTTCACTCTCTTCTACCTAATCTTTTTACTCTTATGTAGCCCCCTGCACATCAGTGGTGTTACCGCCTTGCTCGGGGTGATCAGTCAGTCAGTTAAGTGCCATACGTGAAACACGCTTGGGCGATCATGTTTCAAAAGAGACATGACTGACTGGGCAGAAGATTATCCCGCAGTAGGTTGCCATTGTTTTCTGCGGTAGACTGGTTGCCAGCCAAGGCTATAGAACCCAATCTGTCCTGTTATTTAACCCATAACTGGAAGGAAGAGACGGATTAATACCTTTCCTAAGGTTATTTGCGCGTAAGTGAATGCCATGAATTCAACTGGAATTCGAACTCGGCTCCCCTATTTCTCGTTCCGAGCCGATATAACCATTACAGGCAACCATTACAGGCAACCTCTCCTGCCTCCCATAAGCATGGACCAAGCGATTCTCCCGGAGAGTAATACACTACGCCTCCTCGGACTTACCCTGTCCTCAGACCTCAAATGGAACCACTATATTGAATCCATAGCAACATCTACTGCTAAGAAAGTTGGGTCACTATGTCGATCCAGGATGTTTTTTCCACCTGAATCCATCCTGCATATATACAAGTCAACCAACCGTCCTTGCATGGAGTACTGCTGCCATTTATGGTCAGATTCCCCAGTCGTTCTCCTCAGTGTTCTTGACAGGCTCCAAAGGAGAGTCTGTAATGTGATAGGTACTGATCTGGCGGCTCGACTGCAGCCACTTCCCCATCGTCGAAATGTGGGCTCCCTTTGTCTGTTCTATAAATACTTTCATGGCTTCTGCTCAGACGAACTTAAGTCACTGATGCCTCCTCAACAGGTGTTTACTCGTGCAACCAGACTGGCATCTGGGTCCCACCCATTCACAGTCAGGTTAGCCAAATGCAGACGACAATTCTACTCCTGCAGCTTCTTCTCTCGCACTTCCCGCCTGTGGAACTCGCTCCTGTATTCTTGCTTTCCTGACGGCTACAACCTCCAGAAATTTAAATGCAAAGTCAATACTCATCTACTAACCACTGGACTCTAGCTCTCTCCCCACCTCCGTATAACCTTCCCTTTCTCTCCACCTATGTATCTGTCATCGCACCTGCTTTCTCAGCTTTCTATTGTTCCTTTCTAACTAGTTTGTACTCCTCACTCTTTTCTAATTAATCTTTTTACATTTATGTAGCCCCCTGCACATCAGTGGCGTTTCCGACTTGCTCGGGGTGAAATGATTAAAAATAAAAAAAAAAGAAGAAAAAACAAAAGATATCCACTGCACTACAACGTACAACGCTCGGGGTGATACGATAAAAAAAAAAGATAAAAAAAAGCACTGTCAAAATTGACATAATTCTACTCAAAATCTAACAGTGAATTTATCATTCTATTCGGATCAAAATGTCGTCAATGAAATCGACAAATTGCCAAAAGGTATTTTTCCCTTTGTCCGCATTTCTGGCGGATTTCAAACTCTAAAAAAATGATAACCAGTAGTGAACAGGTTCGCTGTATAAGGTTAAGTTGGATAGAAAAGGCTAAAAATAACATCATGCTTATTTAAATGATTTGTGAAGTACTGAGGGATTGCGTAACCTTACATCAATCGGTGCCTTTTGTTTTCATCTATGCGGACCAAAATATTTAAAGCTTTTGATACATCGGCTCTAATCAGTGATAATCAGGCTTTTTCCGTAATTGCATAAAATGGAATATCATGGATTACGCCCAGAAAACTATTTCGAGGTGAACGATTGGTTTTGCTGAGGCGAAGATTGATTAAGCGGGGGGGGGGAGCAAGTTTGTTAATTGAAAGATAATCATGTCTTAAATTATCAATGAGAGACAACTTTTCATGCACAGTAAGCACGCAATCAATAAAGGAACCATTCTTTTTAAACAAACGAGAAAAAAAAAAACCGTGAAAATTAGTGATCTTTAATTAAATCATAGAAATGTTAAATTTTATTCATTTCGACTATTTGTGCCAGATTTTTATTTTTAATAAATTCATGGAGAGGGGTCCCCAGGAAGCTAAGCTCATCGGAGCAGAAGCCGTGAAAGTATTTGTAGAAGAGACAGAGAAAAGCCACATTATGTCTGTGAGAAAGTGACTTACCAGATCCGGATCAATTACATTGCAGATACTCCGATGGATTTTGTCAAAAACTCCGAGATGGATAGCAGGGGCACCCGATCAGATGTAACAGCAATATTCAATGCACGGGCAGATGGGTTCAGACGAGGTTGGCCGATAGTGTTAGGCTAAGCAGGCGCAGTGTTTTGTTTTCAGGGAGACTAGTTTGATCCATGCTGGTGGTGGGTAGGAGCGATTCTCTATGGCGGCTAAGAGATAGCTGCTTCGTTTTAGAAGCATTAAAATTAACAAGCCATTTCTTACCCAAGTCTACCACAGATTGAAGGTTCTTTTCAAGATCAGCAGCGAATTTTGCTTTGTCGGCCCCGGCAGGTTTGTTATCGAGGCGGGAGTGAATGGTAGTGTCGTCAGCATAGATGCCTACTTGGGATCTGATTACATCAGGGAGATCGTTGATGAAGATCAGAAAAAGCGTAGGACCTAGAATAGAGTCTTGAGGAACACCGGCGTTCGTATGATAGTATCTGGAAGCATTCCGTTCAATACTACCTTCATTACGCGATTTGAAAGGAACGACTGGATTAGATCAAAGTAGCGTCCAGTTATACCATAGCCCTGTAGCTTGCGTAGAAGGCCAACATGCCAGAATCTGCCAAATATTTTGGAGATATCTAGGGTAACAATTCGCGATTCGCCGTTCTTATCGAGAGCCTGCTATATATGGTAGTCGTTAGCATATTAGCAGTAGACCTGGACTAAAAACTTTTTTCCATGGAACGTCACAGAGGAAATCGCGGAACGACTCCAGGTCAGCTCTTTGGTTGCAGTAAGATATTCTACTGGTGGGAGGTTCCTGGGCGACGGGAAGTGGATATTAACGGAAACTACAGCATGATCAGAGTTGCCAGGGGGGAAAAGCTGCATAACATAGCAAGAGTCATGGATAGAAGTGAAACAGAGATCTAGCATCTAATGTTTTGATCCAGTTTTGGGGTTAGCTATTAACCCATAGCTGAGATCATAACAGGTGCTACCATTCCGGGTTATAGCTGACCTGGGAACATCCACATTTAGAAAGTTTTTCCACCCTTCTGAAAACCTCCTGATCAGAAACATTGCTGCCGGATGTAGCTTATCGTTATACTCAGGACACTCATCTTATTAAGGGAATAAGGATAAAATGCCCCCCCCCCCCCCAAAAAAAAAAAATTAACTGAATTAATAGTATGTAAGGTTTCAGGATTAATCCAGTCATTTCTGAAAGAACCTAGTATGAGATGATTTTATAAGCGCAGCTTAGATGTGGAACATGGCTGAAAGTATACAACAGCCACTGAGAATCCAACTCATTACGGGCTTATCACGTTAAGAACACCGGTTCTCGCTCGATCATAGAAGTTCAGCAACGCTGAGCATGGTCCATACTTAGATGGGTGACCACTTGTGAATACCAGGTGCTGTAAGCGTTTAGTGACGGATGGGCGTTATGGTGCTAGTGGATATCGGCTCGGAAAGAGAAATCGGTGAGCCGAGTTCGAATTCCAGTTGAATACTCTGCATTCGCTTAAGCACTGGTACCCTTGGGAAAGGTATTAATCCGTCCCTTTCCTCCAGTTATGGGTTAAATAACAAGGGTAGGACTTGGAGACCCTGCACTTAAAAAAAACAAACAAATCCCAATGAATCTTGATACTCGAAAAGAAAATTGTTGTAAAAATAAAATAACATTACCCATAATCATTGATTAAATGATCCCATAAGAATTAATAGGTCGTTAAACCTCGAAACAATCAAACAAAAAACAAGCCAACTCATTACACAATTGTAATGACTATTACCAGATAAGCTTTCTAACCATTACACCATATCGAAGTTCCCATAAGAACCTCATATGAAAAGAACGTATTATACATTGAAAAACACTTCATAGCATTTTGTATATTGTAGGATTTCATTAATGGTTGCCAAAAATTGTTTTGTATTGGGTTAATGAGTCATATTCTGTAATAGACAAACAGAAGGTTGAAAATTCAATTTCCTTTTGTAAAGTAAAAATATTGGCAGCTAATTAATAAAATTCTTGTTTATCTTTTAAATGGGGAAATTAAATAACCCAATTCTTGGGACGTAAATTTAGTTTGAATTTCAAATGAAAAATAAATGAATATTTTATCTTTTATGTGCGGAACTGACGCCAAGCAAATTAATATCCGATGTAACGAAAATTAAAATGTCAAGAAAAAAATCCCGAGTGAAACTGAAATCGAATTTTGAGCGAACACGGATATTTAATGGACTTCAATATCTTCTGAGATTTTTTTTTAGTATTTTTTTTTGTTCATGAACTCATACGGATTTGATTGATTTCATTACGGTCTCGAAACCAAGACAATGGAAGCAAACAAATTGGTATGTGTTCGGGAATTAACAAAGAAAAGAGAGTTGATCTGCTATCGAATATCTGCCATTCTGTATAGCAGTGGATGCTGGATGCAAATACAGTCTGCTCACAGATCAAGACTGAGGCAACAGAAATGTGGCTCTACAGAATGATGATGGTAATATTAGACGTTTCCTTATGTGGAAACGATCAGTACCTAAATGGGTTGGTGTTGTAAGGTTAAATATGCTTTTGGTATAATAGACTAGCAGTATAACCCGGTGTTGCTGGATGTAATGAAAGCTTTAAAACTAATCCATGGTCCTGGAGCTCAGACTCTTTGGACGTTGGCACGAAAGACTAAAAAGCAATAGTTATTTCCAGTTAAAGCGAAACCGTAGACTGAAAGAAAAATGAATGGATGTAAGTCAAATTTTGATTACCTGGTATCGATATCAAATAAGTTTTGTTTTGTCGTAAACTGAATTTTGAAGGCTAAATAAGTCCTCTGAGTAAATGTTATCATGGCTGAGACTAAGAACTACAATTATACCTACGTAGAGCCAAACCAGAAGCAAAAGGAAAGGGTTGAAAAAAAAATACAGACATACAAGCACTAAACAGACACACAGACAAACATCTTGCCTTATATATATATATATATATATATATATATATATATATATAATCAATTTTCTGGACTATTGTAAGAACTGCAACCTTGAAACCTCTGAATATCATTTCTTATGTCTTTGTCTATGAGTGTATCAAATTTGATTAAAATCGGACCACTCCTTCTATAACCCGATTTTTTTGATTATCGACATAAAACCTAGCTAAGAACACCTGCAGACACTTATAGTAAAACTGTGTAAATTTTCAAGAATATCGGTTCAGCCGTTTTGGAGTCTATAGGTAACGGACACACACACACACACACAGACACACACAGACAAAGTTCATTTTATAAATAAATTTAGATAATGGCTCTGAACTGGAATACGAAGAGCCTAGTTTCAATTTCAGTCGAATTCCTTACATTCACTTATGCGCTAATACATTTACAAAAGCTGTTTATTCATTTATTCTCCCCTAGCTATGGGTTAATATTCTGCCCGTACTAAACATCGCATGTAGATAAAGCACATACCCAACAGAGGTTACGTATTTCAGTATTAAAAGTTGAAACCGAAAGTTTTATTCTTTCTGAACAGAACCAATGATTGCTAACTAGAAAGTACCAAGCCTACATACCTTAATGTAACCATAGCTGACATTAAGTGAATAGATCTCAAAACGAGAATGCTTCTCACTTTCCACCGCATGCATCATTTTAAGGATAATGTTGATCGTCATTATGTTCCCAGATCAGAAGGAGGCCGAGGATTAGTTCAACTAGAACTAAATTAGAATAAATTCATAAAACCACAAAATCGGTCTTCAAATATCCGGAAATTACAGAAGACTGGATGATAATCTGTGTCAATGAATATGAAAGAAACTTTACACTCCACCCACGTCTATTGAATAGGTGTAGAGGCTCATCCCTTGTTCCCTGTTTAGGATGTGGTTTCCAGTTTTCTCTTTTCCAATCTTCTTACTTTATTTATTTTCAATTGGAGTAGATAGACTAAACTATCGCCCGGTTCACACTCCATCCACGTCTATTGAATAGGTGAAGAGGCTCATCCCTTGTTCCCTGTTTAGGACGTGGTTTCCGGCTTTCTCTCCTCTAATCTTTTCACTCTTACGTAGCCCCCGGCACATCAGTGGCGTTACTCATAATATATTTTCTACTGCGGCAAAGAACCTAAAAAAGAAACCAAAAGCAAAAGCAATGTACCAAATGCAGATAAGCCTCTTCATGGTCAATACTCTACCCGTACCAAACAAGTTGATGTCGACAAACAACGTACCCATCAGTGGGGTTACGTAGTGCAGGGTCAAAAGCTGAAACCGAAGATTTTATTCTTGCTACACAGGGTCAATTCTTCCTAACTAGAAATTACCAAGCACACACACACTAAAAATATGTGTTAATCCGAAATCCAGATTCTGACAAATATCCAGAAACAACTGACCACATTGTATCAGGTTGTATTGCTATGTGATGTCAGTTCTTCAATATGGCTGTGAATGCTGAACAATATCATAAAAAATGAGGACAAAACCTGAAGCAGCGGAAATGTGGTTCTACCGAAGGATGCTGCGGATATCGTGGACTGAGCATGCAAGCAACGATGAGGTGTTGGAAAGAATGGCAACAAAAAGGAAATTAATACTGGGCATCGGTAAGAGACAAATGAAGTTCCTGGGACATGCAATAAGGAAGGAGAGCTTGGAGAACCTGATAGTGACAGGTCAGATAGAAGGAAAAAGAGACAGAGGAAGGCAGCGGATAACATATTTACAGGGCCTGAGCAGGTGGATGACGGAACGGGGGATGCGAGGTGTAACAGGAGCAAACATACTAAGAGCCACAAGGGATAGGGAGACGTAGAGAACCATGATCGTATACGTCCTGAAGGGACAGGGCACATAGAAGAAGAAGTGTTAGCAAATAAACTGAATATAAAACTCAGGATAATGAAGTGGCCAATATCTGCACTGGAAAATAGGCAACTTTTACAGGACGGAAAATGCAAGAAACTGTTATGAACACCACCAAGAGCCGGTTAAAGACATAAGACCTGTAACAATTTTATAGGACTTTGCTATGCACACAGACAAAAAAAAAAAAAAAAAAAAAAAAAATAAAGCTAATTGCCCAGACACCGAGGATCAAAGACCACAAAAACAAAATGTGTCTTCTTATTGACATGACAGTCATTGCAGATTGTAATATATTTTTGAACATCTTCAAAATCTTTTATTTTTTTTAATTTTTTAATCATTTCACCCCGAGCACCACTGATGTGCAGGGGGCTACATAAATGTAAAAAGATTAATTAGAAAAGAGTGAGGAGTACAAACTAGTTAGAAAGGAGCAATAGAAAGCTGAGAAAGCAGGTGCGATGACAGATACATAGGTGGAGAGAAGGGGGGTTATACAGGGGTGGGGAGAGAGCTAGAGTCCAGTGGTTAGTAGATGAGTATTGACTTTGCATTTAAATTTCTGGAGGTTGTAGCCGTCAGGAAAGCAAGAATACGGGAGCGAGTTCCACAGGCGGGAAGTGCGAGAGAGGAAGCTGCAGGAGTAGAATTGTCGTCTGCATTTGGCTAACCTGACTGTGAATGGGTGGGACCCAGATGCCAGTCTGGTTGCACGAGTAAACACCTGTTGATCAAAATATAAGAATCTTGAAGAGGAAATCACAAAAATGTGTCACATGAGTACATCAATAATTCCGGTTGTAGTTGGAGCCCTCGCGTTGATTACAAAAGGTTTTGATAGACTCATTAAAGAAATTCCTGGTAGACAATGCTTTAAAAAAATAGAAAAATATGTACTCGTAGGTTGGACCTCACGCAACAGTCAAAGTTTTATTTATGCATGTTAGTTTTTTTATATAGAAAAATGATCAGAGGAAAATGTCATGAAACTATTTCTGACCTTAGCTTTTTGGTTGGGACCCGGAAAGAAATGCGTTTACAACAGGCACCAAAAGAAGTAATAATAACAACAACAATTATGATCGTGCTTTAAATTAAAAAAGAGGACTAAAGTAGCTTAGCACGTCCCCGTAAAGAATTCTTGGTGAATATGCACACACAACCAGTAAAAAGCTGAATAAAATCTCAAGAAACTTCAACGATTTCACTAGCATTGTACAAGAGACACTTCTAAGATTTCATTAGCATTATGCAAGATGGGGCCGAAAACAACTGTATAAAGCTAATATCTACGTGGTATGAGTGTGTGTGTGTGTGCGTATGTGTGTGTGTGTGTGTGTAGCTGGAATAGTAGTATTTGTTTGTTTGTTTGTGTGTGTGTGTGTGTGTGCGTGTGGCCGGAATAGTGGTGTGTGTTTGTGTGTGTGTTTGTGTGTGTAGCCGGGATAGTGGTATGTGTTTGTGTGTGTGTTTGTGTTTGTGTGTGTAGCCGGGATAGTGGTGAGTGTTTGTGTGTGTGTGTGTGTGTGTGTGTGTGTGTGTGTGTGTGTGTGTGATTGTGTGTGTGTGTGTGGTCGGGATAGTGGTGTGTGTGTGTGTGTGTGTGTGTGTATGGCCGGGATAGTGATGTGTGTGTGTGTGTGTGTGACCGGGATAGTGGTGACTGTGTGTGTACGTGCGTGTGCGTAGGCGTCAAATTGTGGTTAAATACGTACAAAAAATAAGTATTTAAATCTGCATTATTATCAAATATTTTTCCGTTCTGCTAAATAATCTCTTTCCAGTCTTTAAATTAAAAAGAAACTGACAATCTTCGCAGTTGTTTACTCGAAAATTTTCCAATAAAATAATAAGTAAAATATTTTCAACAATTGAGGAAAACATTATTAAAAGAAAAAGAGAAAGAAACACTGATTTCCTCACCATCAGTTTAATTACGATCGCAGAAACTAGAAATTAAAAAAAATATTTTAAGCGTTAAAAGTAATTAAAAAATGTAATTATCTGTTGGTAGACGGATTATCAGTACATAACGGCCGCTCTATGTTCGAATTTCCTCTCGGGCTGCTTACCCCTATGGAATACGAACAGAATGAGGGTGGTTAGCTACAATGCCCGTAGCATGACGTGTCTTAGACGTGAAGGTGAGAAGGTTAGACGTAGTGGAACTAAAGGATGTAGTTTCCATGTAAATAGCGATAGAGCGAGAAGTTGGCGACATGTCGTCTGGGTGAAAGGGTTTGTAGAGTGGAAAACAATTTGTCACTTATAAAAAGAAAAAAAAATCGAGATCCTGATATTTTATAATGCGGTTTACCCTGTACAAAGCACGGGAGTCACTCTAGGTAGAGTATTACAAAGTAAGGTGAATATGTGGATATGTGGGGAAGATACTCCTTTAATCCTAGACTTGAAGAGATTAAGATTGTAGTTATCGGAAAACATTATCTTGTGTTATATATCGCCGCATATATAAAAATATAAGGTTATATTTTTATTATTAACGACGGACCGTGTGGAATAGAGAACGGAAGGGTGAGGGGCACATAGTTGGGTTGACGGGAGTGTAGTCTTGCCGTGGTGTTTGTCTGCTTCCACTGGCCGTTCTCTGCTACTGGCGAATCCGTGTGTTGAGGTCTTTATATAGTTCTCTAGAACCGGGACTTTCCTTCCGGTTTTTTGCCTCGCCCACGCACGCCCACGTAATTCTAAGAGGCACCTGATCTGTTTGCCTCTGTAGCCATTTCCGCCGCTGTCGGAAATAAGGTCAAAATGACATCCGCTCCGGCCTCGACAGGATGTATTTCACAAACACCTGTCTTGTCGCTTCGCCGCCCCCTTCACCGACGGGAAACACCATCGCTTGCATCACTTCCTCGGGTGGGGCCAGATTGTTATATTACACTTGGAACTCTGTTCCAGAAAGCAGTGGTTCGCTGGAAGAAGCTCCTGAGTAGAAATTACTCCTCGACGATGGAATATGGAGAGAATGAAGGTGGTTCAACTCAATGTAGACAGAATGGCGGGTCCTAAACGTGAAGTTTTGAACTGGTGGAACTAAGGAATATTAGTCTCCTAAACATTTTCCATGGAAATAATGATAGAAAACTGAGAGGCTTGTGACATGTCGTCTATGAGAAAAAAGGGATGTAGAATGGAAAATTTACCCTCAAGGATGCGGAAAGTGTTATAGTTTCCGGGAATGGGAACCACACAAAATAATGAACAACAAACCAGATATTTGAGATAGAAAAATAAGTATATTGAACCTAAAGATACAAACTTGAACGCAGGTTAACGAAGAGTCTGTAATGTGATCGATACCGACTTGGCAGATCGGCTGCAGTCACTCTCTCACCAGCGTGACGTGGCTTCCCTGTGCCTCTTCTATAAATACTTTCACGGCTTCTGCTCCGATGAACTTAAATCACTGGTGCCCCCTAGGTACGAATTTGCACGAGATACTAGATTAGCAACTAGGTCCCACCCTTTTACAGTGAAACCGATAAAATGTAACCGCAATTTCTACTCCAACAGCTTCTTTTCTCGCACTTCCCGACTGTGGAATTCCCTTCCACATGATTGCTTCCCCGACAGCTACAATCTCCAGGAGTTTAAGTGTAAGGTCAATAGATACCTCCTAACACACTAACTCGCATCCATTTTCTCAAACACTCTTTCCATCTTTTTTTTTTAATCATATCACCCCAAGCAAGGCGAAAACGCAGGGGGCTACGTAAGGGTGAAAAGATTGGAAAAGAGAGAAACCGGAACCACAACCTAAACAGGAAGCAAGGGATGAGTCTCTTCACCTGTTCAATAGACGTGGGTGGAGTGTGAACCCTCAGCCTCGGTATCCTTACTCGTCTATCACCCTCCTTCTGACATTTCCTATACCTATCTCATCTCACTATGGCCGGAGTATATGTATACTCAAGTCGAGTCCATTATCATGCAAAAAGGGGAGACCCAACAACAGAAAGGAAATTGGAAAGTAGAGACTCAACTTGACTCCAGCCACTTTTTTCATCGGCGGGATGTAGCTTCCCTCTGTCTCTTCTCAAATATTTTCATGGCTTCTGCTCCGAATAACTTAGGTCACTGGTGCCCCCTTCACAAGAATTTACTCGGGCAACCAGACTGGCAACAAGGTCCCATCCATTTACAGTTAGATCAACTAAATGCAGGTGACAATTCTACTCCAGCAGCTTTTTTTTTTCTCGCGCTTCCCGCCTGTGGAACTCCCTTCCTTATACTTGCTTTTCTGACGGCTATAATCTCCAAAAATTTAAATGCAAAGTCAATTCCCATTTCTTATCCACTTAACTCCAGCCCTTTCTACATCACCCCGTGTATCATTTTTTCTTTTCTCTCTACCTTCGCAACTGTCTTCACTCATCTGTTCACATTCTTCTCCTGCCCTTTCTCTGACACCGCCTGTAACTGGTTCGTCTTTGTCTTGACTCTTTTCCTGTCTAAAACTTTAACTCTCTTATGTAGCCCCCTGCACATCAGTGGCGGTACCGTCTTGCTTGGGGTGAAATAAATATATATATATATATTGTAACAAAGTTATAGAACTCGTAGGTTTTTTTTTACCTGCTGTTCATGCATTTACTTTTATAAAGAGTGCTCGATACAACGTAGAACATTTATATTGTAATGGTTGTTACAATGGTTTATAAATTCATAGTATCACCACACAAAAATTTTCGCGTTTCGAAGCTGCTACGTGCGCTTCTCATCGGGTGATAAGCTGAAATGAAAATTAAATGGTGAAAATGGTTTATTTATGGTGATATGATGTTTAAGTGAATGTGGGGTGGGAGTTTAGTCTGATTTAGTCGGCCGTATTGTAGCCCTAGAGATATAGCCTTGGGTTAGGAGATGTAGCTTAGTTTTAGACAGGTTCCTTATTTATTTTGTCTGGGTAGTTTTTATATTGGGATTTATGTTTTTTTTAAGGAAGGGTAGACATTTTTTTGTTTATTTCACTGCTATCTTTTTCTAGTTTTTCTAGAATTTTCCATTTCACTTTGGGTTTCTGTTTTGAGTCTTTTAATTTCTAAAAATATGCAGCAAGGGATGTTTGGTTTCGGTATAAGTTGTTTTTTAATGAAGTTAAGTGCATGTACCAGCGCTGCTTAAAATTGTTCTTAGTAGATCCAATATGCACTTTATTTATAGTGGGATTTTCTATTGATGTAATGTTGCATTGGTAGATTATTGAGTTTATTTTACATTTATTCTGTAGTAGGCAATTGTTGGGGTTTCTACAATTACACAGGTTTTTATTGTTGTCTTCTTTATTATTTTGGTAGTTAATTTTATTTTGATCTACGTGTTGATTTAGGATATATTGTTATGATTTTTTTAGGTTGTTTGTGCAACTATAACTTAGTTTAAGTGTATTTTTGTTAAAAATCTTACTTTTGGAGAGGAAGTGTTTTTTAATTAAATTGAGGAACTTCTGCCCTAACTTGGTGTTTACCATTTCGTTGAAAGGAGGTGCATACCAAATGATTTTTCTATCTCTATATTTTCTGTTATGCTTATAGTTTGCTATATACATGTTGTCTTGGATTTTGCAGCCACTTTCTTTTTTAGGGACTTATTGTAAAGACTTTTGTGTTTTTGTCTTGCAGTGAATGCTAGACAATATCATCAAAGATGAAGGAAAAACTTGAAGCAACTGAAATGTGGTTCTACAGAAGGATGCTGCGAATATCATGGATCGAGCATGTGAGCAATGATAAGGTCTTGGAAATGATGAAAACAAAAAGGAAATTAATACTGAGCATCAAGAAGAGACAGCTGAAGTTCCTGGGACATGCAATGAGAATTGAAGGCTTGGAGAATCTGATACTCACAGGTAAGATTTAGGGAAAAGAGACAGGAGAAAGCATCGGATAACATATTTGAAGGACCTAATCAGGTGGATGACAGAACGAGGATTTCATGGTGTAATAGGACAAGGCGTGCTGAGAGCCACCAAGGGATAGGGAAACCTGGAAAGCCATGATAGCAACGTCCTGAAGGGAAGGCCACATAGAAGAAGAACTGTTTTCACTCTTATGTTCACATTTATCTCTTGCCCTTTCTCTGTCACCCCCTGTAGCTGGTTCGTCTTTGTCTCTACTCCTTTTCTATCTGAATCTTTAACTCTCTTATGACATCAGTCTTTAACACTCCCTCTCTGTACATCAGTGGCGGTATCGCCTTGCTTGGGATGAAATGATTAAAAAATGAAAGCTTTCAAACCGAGTGAAATATTGATATTCTAAAAAGATGTGAAAAAAAAAACATTAATTTTCTAAAAAGATGTGAAAAAAACAAATATTGATTTTCTAAAAAGATGTGAAAAACAACAAATATTGATTTTCTAAAAAGATGTGAAAAAAAAACAAATATTGATTTTCTAAAAAGATGTGAAAAAAAAACAAATATTGATTTTCTAAAAAGATGTGAAAAAACAAACAAAAAACAAAAAACAAACAAACAAACAAACAAAAAAATAAAAAAGAAACAAACAAACAAAAAACAAACAAACAAACAAAAAAATCAAACAAACAAACAAAAAAACAAACAAAAAAACAAGAAAACAAACAAACAAACAAAGAAAAAAACAAAAAACAAACAACCAAAAAAACAAAAAAAACAAAAAAAAACAAAAAAAACAAACCAACAAAAAACAAAAATAAAAAAAACAAAAAACAAAAAAACAAAAAAACAAACAAAAAAACAAACAAAAAACAACAACCTGCCCTAATATATAACAGATATTTACTTTTTCCTTTCAGTTCTAGCATGATTGTCATAAGGAGATTAAAGCAAAACCAAGCGCGAGAATGTAAACTTATTGCGTGTTGGTAAAAGAGCGTTGAAAATTGTGAAACGGTTGTACGAAGATAATGATCGGTTGAACATCCAAAGAGTATGAGCTCCAGGACCATGGATTAGTTTTAAAGCTTTCATTACACCCGAGCAACGCCGGGCTATACTGCTAGTAATATATAAAAAAAATGTATACATAAAGATATATGCCCATGAAATACCCACACACAGTCTTATTTTTGCGTAATGAGTATAAATAGTGTAACCTGAGTCGCAGGGGGTGGGGTATATTGCTCATAAAATATATAAGTATATTCTGATATTTAACTAAGACTGGTTAATTAACAACAATTTTATCCTGAAAACATTGACGTAAATAATATTTGACATTGCGTCAAACTTGTTACCAATGCTCATCGGAAAGACATGAAACTATTGATACCTGCATTATTCCGTTGTGGACGTTCTATAAATTTTATCGAAAGAGAAAATCACCTACCTCGAAAAAGAGTTCGTGTTTGTGCGTGGTCTGCCGAACAAAAATTACCAAAAATCGTCAGCATAAAAAGAGGTGCTACAAGTATCAGAAGCTGTGTTATTTTTTTCCTCCCTGTTTGGCGTGGCCAATCAGAAAAGTCGCTTGGTGAATAAATGCAGACTGGAAGAGAGAACCTTTTTAAGCTTTAAGGGAGAAAGGACAGTTTTGGAGCTTGGTGAGCGAAAGTGCAATTTTCGCTGTTGCAAGAGAAGGTTAGATTTTGACCACGTTTTTGTTACTTACGTTGCCTGCTGGATTGTACACCCAAGATCTGAACTTAGATTTGTCACACATACTTTTTGTTTCTATTACATAAATCTTCAAGGTTGATTGAGTGATTGATTCATTTTCTGCAGATTATCAATTCTTTGTAGGTTAGTTAAAACCAGAAAATATTTTTAGATTGTAAGATATGTTTTCGATAATAATGATTTAGTGATACAATGTTTGCTAATTAATCCATAGTTGTTGGTGCGAGAAAAGTTGAATTTATAAAAAAAAAGTTGAATTTATAAAAAAAAAGTTGAATTTATAAAAAAAAAGTTGAATTTATAAAAAAAAAGTTGAATTTATAAAAAAAAAGTTGAATTTATAAAAAAAAAGTTGAATTTATTTCTCAATGGTAATTGTGCGTAAGTGAATAAAACGAACCCAACCAGAATCGGAATTTGTCTTCTGGATTAACAATTCCGAGCCATTATCGATTACACCGTCCGCATATCTGCGCTTACACTAACTGATATTCCAAAAGGTCTTCCATCTAGGCACTGACCAGGTTCGACGTTGCTTAACTGCGGTGATAGTACGTTAACCGATGTTTCAACTTTATATAGCCGTAAGCTAAATCTATGTGGACGTGTGAATGTAAGGATTCAGAAAGGGGATTTACTTGGCATCGTTTGCTGACTGCTAATATTGCCGACTGCTAATATTGCTGACTGCTAATATTGCCTGACTGCTAATATTGCTGACTGCTAATATTGCCGACTGCTAATATTGCCGACTGCTAATAATTGCCGACTGCTAATAATTGCCGACTGCTAATATTGCCGACTGCTAATATTGCTGACTGCTAATATTGCCGACTGCTAATAATGCCGACTGCTAATATTGCCGACTGCTAATATTGCCGACTGCTAATATTGCTGACTGCTAATATTGCCGACTGCTAATATTGCTGACTGCTAATATTGCTGACTGCTAATATTGCCGACTGCTAATATTGCTGACTGCTAATATTGCCGACTGCTAATATTGTTTCCGTCTTGACTGAATATTTTTCAACCGCCTTCAAAATTAATAAAGCTGTTGCTACACTATTTCAGATACACTGAGAATTTCTAGGCATTTTTTCCCCTCAATTGGAGTAGATAGACTAAACTATCGCCCGGTTCACACTCCACCCACGTCTATTGAACAGGTGAAGATGCTCATCCCTTGTTCCCTGTTTAGGATGTGGTTTCCGGCGTTCTCTTTTCCCATCTTTTCACTCTTTTCTTTCATTTTTTTCCCTCAATTGGAGTAGATAGACTAAACTATCGCCCGGTTCACACTCCACCCACGTCTATTGAACAGATGAAGAGGTTCATCCCTTGTTCCCTGTTTAGGATGTGGTTTCCGGCTTTCTCTTTTCCCATCTTTTCACTCTTTTCTTTCATTTTTTTCCCTCAATTGGAGTAGATAGACTAAACTATCGCCCGGTTCATACTCCACCCACGTCAATTGAACAGGTGTAGAGGCTCATCCCTTGTTCTCTGTTCCGGATGTGGTTTCCGGCATTCTCTTTTCCAATCTTTTCACTCTTTTCTTTCATTTTTTTTTCCTCAATTGGAGTAGATAGACTAAACTATCGCCCGGTTCACACTCCACCCACGTCTATTGAACAGGTGAAGAGGCTCATCCCTTGTTCCCTGTTTAGGATGTGGTTTCCGGCTTTCTCTTTTCCCATCTTTTCACTCTTTTCTTTCATTTTTTTCCCTCAATTGGAGTAGATAGACTAAACTATCGCCCGGTTCACACTCCACTCACGTCTATTGAACAGGTGAAGAGGCTCATCCCTTGTTCCCTGTTTAGGATGTGGTTTCCGGCTTTCTCTCTTTCCATCTTTTCACTCTTTTCTTTCATTTTTTTTCCTCAATTGGAGTAGATAGACTAAACTATCGCCCGGTTCAACCTCCACCCACGTCTATTGAATAGGCGTAGAGGCTCATCCCTTGTTCCCTGTTTAGGATGTGGTTTCCGGCTTTCTCTTTTCCCATCTTTTCACTCTTTTCTTTCATTTTTTTCCCTCAATTGGAGTAGATAGACTAAACTATCGCCCGGTTCACCTCCACCCACCTCTATTGAACAGGTGTAGAGGCTCATCCCTTGTTCCCTGTTTAGGGTGTGGTTCCCGGCTTTCTCTTTTCCAATCTTTCCATTTTTACGTAGCCCTCTGCGCTTCAGTGGCATTACCGCCTTGCTCGGGGTGATATGATTAAAAAGAATGTCCGCATGATAAAAATGTTGGTTGATTTGTTTTTATGGCTTATCAGCCTCGGCGGATCATTTATTGCCAACTAAATTTTTATTTTTTATTGCTGGTAATACCTTTTTCTTTTCAACAATTTATTGTTGCTTTTTATAAGTTTTGTGTCTAGTAATACATTTTTCTTTTCGAGAATCAAGATTCACTGGGATTTGTTTTTTAAGGGCAGGGTCCCCAAGTCCTACCCTGTTATTTAACCCATAACTGGAGGAAAGGGACGGATTAATACCTTTCCCAAGGGAACCAGTGCTTTAGTGAATGCAGGGTATTCAACTGGAATTCGAACTCGGCTCACCTATTTCTCTTTCCGAGCCGATATCCACTGCACCACAACGCACATCCGTCATTAAACGCGTACAGCACCTAGTATTCCCAAGCGGTCACCCATCTAAGTACTGACAAGTCTCAACGTTGCTTAACTTCGGTGATCGAGCGAGAACCGGTGTATTCAACGTGATATGGCCGTCAGCCGATAAAAATGTGAATGACAATTCGATAACTAGCCAGTGAAGTGTCATACGTGATACATACTTAAGTGATAATGTCTCTTTCGACCCAGGACTGACTTAGAAAATTATCCCGCAGTAGGTTGCTAACCAAGGCTATAGTACACAATCTGTCCTGCTATTTAACTTATAGCTAGAGAGAGAAGAGGTGGATTAATACCTTTCTCAAGATTATTTCGATAATACACTTGAGAAAATGCATGAAGCCACTTTCCTCAATAAGCGAATGACAGGGTCTGGCATGCTGGCCTTCTACGCAAGCTGCAGGGCTATGGCTTATCTGGACAGTTTGACCATTATGCAGTCATTCCTTTCGAATCGCACAATGAAGTTAGTATTGAACGGACATACCTCCCATACGAACGCGGGTGTCCCTCAAGGCTCTATTCTAGTTACTACGCTCTTCCTGGTCTTCATTAACGATCTCCCAGATGTAATAAGATCTCAAGTAGGCATATACACTGACGACACAATGGTTTAATCTCGCCTCAACCAAAAATCTGCCAAAGCTGACAATCCAAACCTCGCTGCTGAGCTTGAAAAGGACCTCTAATCTGTGGCGGACTAGAGTAAGAAATGGTTCGTGAATTTTAATGCCTCCAAAACGAAGCTGATATCTATTTACCATTACAGGAAATCGCTCTTAACCCCATTAGCATCGATCAGGCTAGTCTCCCTGAGAGCGAAACACTGCGCTTCCTCGGATTAAAACTCATAACAGACCTCAAGTGTAACGACTATATCGAATCCATAGCTAAATACGCTGCTAAAAAGGTCGGTTCTCTGTGTAGGGCCAGTTTTTCCCGTCTGAAACCATCCTGCACATATATAAATCTGACATCCGCCCTTGCATTGAATACTGTTGCCATATCTGGTCGGGTTCCCCTGCTGTCCACCTAGGGGTCCTTGACAAAATCCAACGAAGAATCTGTAATGTGATCGATCCTGACCTGGCAGCCAAGATACAGTCACTTTCTCACCGGCGCAATGTGGCTTCTTTGTGTCTCTTCTATAAGTACTTTCACGGCTTTTGCTGCGATAAACTTAGCGCTCTGGTTCCCCCTATGCATGAATTTGCTCGAGTTACAAGATTGGCAACTAGGTCCCACCCTTTTACTGTGATACCAATAAAATGTAAACATAAATTCTACCCCATCAGCTTCTTTTCTCGTAAAGTGTAAAGTCAATAGTCATCTCCTATCTTGTTAACTTACATCCTCTCTCTCTCATACTTCTTTCTCCGTCCACTCCACTCTCTTCAGTATTCTGACCCTTCTCTTACTCACTTCCTGACACCTGTCACTCTTTCTCATAACTTTTCTCCTATGTAACCCCCTGCAAAACAGTGGAAATAAAATGCCTTGCTTGGGGCAATATGATTATAAATTTTTTTTTATACTATTACGATATGGATATAAAGTGGGGGGATCAGTTTTATGTTTTATATTACAATCAATACATAAACTGATCCCTCACTTTATGTCCACATTCATCCTTCCCTTACCCACTTGCTTACACTCCTTTTAACCTATCACTTTTTCTCATAACTTTCCTCCTATTTAACCCCTTGCACACCAGTGGCAATAGACTGCCTTGCTTGGGGCGATATGATTATAAAATAATAAAACAATCCTACGATTCTTTCTTTCTTTCTTTTTTCTCTATCCCCTCTCTCCTTTCTCCGTCTACTTCACTCTCATCAGTATTCTTATCCTTCTCTTACCCACTTTCTGAACCCCCTCTAACCTGTCACTCTTTCCCATAACTTTCCTCCTATGTAACCCCTTGCACACCAGTGGCAATAGACTGCCTTGCTTGGGGCGATACAATTATATAAAGAAATAAAAGAAGGTCAGATAACTGAGGCGATCTTGTATAATCTTTTAGTTGTTACTCAGAGAGAAGATGAATGGCTCCAATTAACCTCTATTACCCAAGATCATCTTCTGTGTCATGGGAAAATCTGATATGTCTTTTTAATTGTATTTACGTTCTAACGATTTTTCTTTTAAGGATAGAATAAACACGTCGTTTCTCAGTAAACAGAAGGTGTATATTTTATTGATTCAATAAAATTTGTTTTGCTTGATCGTTAATGGACAAGACCACGAAGTTTGGATAAACAAATGACTCACGCAATCAAGGCATCATAATATAAAGACAAGAACATATTCAGGGAACGTAAAATCCCTGTTCAACAATGGAGAACGACGTTGCTAAGCGTCTATATTTAAAAAGCACAAAAAACCCGTCAATAATACTGATATCGACGAAGATGTTTCTTTTACTGCTGAGAGTTGTCACTTTTTCATGCATCCTATTCAAGTTGATCAATTAAGATAAGTTAGAATGTGAAACGTAATTTCTCTTACTACGGATATAGAACATTTTATAGAATTTTTTTCCGAAGGCAATACACTAGTAGAAGTTCAGTACTTAGGAGCTTGTCTCGCTAGCATTTGGCAGATAGCTTTGCCAAATGTTTAACAAAGACGGCTACTTGCCAAGGTTCGTCTTGTCCAGCAAATGCTTACTTTCTTACGGTAATTGACCAAGAGACAAAAGTAGGCAAACTTGGGGAAAAGATTGGCAGAGTTTGAAAGTAGGTGCGTGTGTTTGTGCAGAAATTAGACGGAGTGAGTGAAAGAGAAAGAGAAAGAAAAAGAGGGGGAAGAACAAAGAGAGTATTTTCCCACGTCTTGCTCAGTAGTTACAAGAATCAGATCGAAATAAGAATGGAATATTTATTTTATTTATTTATTCTTCTTATCACTGTGCCATTCTCAAAGAAATAGGACAGCAGACTCCAAGTGTACGAACACACACACACACACACACACACACACACACACACACACACACACACACACACACACACACACAAATAAACAAATACACACACATAACGCGGATGAAAAACACTCTCCGAATCGAGCAGAGAAAAGTAATAAGTTTAAAATACCCTGAAATACACTGAAAATTGTCAGAATTCATTTTATCTAGAGCTTAAGGATAAAAGCTGTCTATCAAATGCTTTGTTCTTAAACTAATAGAAGTAAAACATCTACCCGAGGTTAACAGTTTAGACAAGTAGTTATCGGTATGCATTCTGTCTTTTGTTGTGCTTTCTACAATGCGAATGAAAAATGTTCTCCAAGGAGGCCAACGAGCAACTCATTATTTTCTGGTCAATATCTGTAATTCTTTGGAGTGCTCGATTGTTCGGTGCCGAGTAGCTGGCTTACCAAAAAGTGATGCACTATGTCAGCACACTCTCAATAGGACACAGGTAGAAATTATTTTATTTTCTTGTAAATTATTATTTCTGAGAATTCTCAGTAAATAGTGTCACCACTGCACCTTCTTGACCATCGAGATGGTATTGCTAGTCCTAACGAAATTAATTTTATCCATCCTTTCCACACAAAGCCCACCCAAAGTCACAGATATGGAAATTTGCTGCCATGTTTGCATTAAGCTGGTTTTGCCCAGTCTATACTTCCACCGCGTAAAAGCGTATACACGGATTTGTAGGCGATCATTTATTAAAGAGATGGTCAGTCAGTTAAGTGCCATACGTGATACACGCTTGGGCGATCATGTCTCGAAAGAGACATGACTGACTGGGCAGAAGATTATCCCGCAGTAGGTTGCCATTGCTTTCTGCGGTAGACTTGTTGACAACCAAGACTATAGAACCCAATCTGTCCTGTTATTTAACCCATAACTGGAGGGAAGAGATGGATTAATACTTTTCCCAAGGGTATTTGCGCATAAGTGAATGCAAGGAATTCAGCTGGAATTCGAACTCTGCTCTCCGATTTCTCGTTCTGAGCCGATATCCACTGCACCACAATGGTAAACTCCATAAATAAAACCAACACAAGGTGAAAGAAGGTTACTAAATTCACTTGTAAAAAAATATTTTCCATTTATAAGATATTGCGTAAGGGACACTTTGACGTGAAGTCAAAGCTTGAAAGAGGCGAGCTTGTCTTTCTAGATTAATTACAGCTGGGTAGTGAGTTCGATTCTTACTGTGGGATGTGCGTTGTAGTATAATGGATATCGATATCTCCAAATGAGAAATCGGAGAGCAGAATTCGAATTCCAGTCGAATTAGTTTCGTTCACTTACACACAAATACTCTTGGGAAAAATATTAATCCTTCTTTTTTCACTCCAGCTATGGATTAAATAGTTTGACAGATTGGTACTATAGCTTTGGTTGGCGAATAGTCTACCGTTGAAAGTAATGGCAAACTACTGTGGGAAAAACTCCTGCCTAGTCAGTCATCTCTCGAAAGAGGCATGACCCCCAAGCATGTATCACGTACGGCAAATAACTGAGTTCAATTCTCACCGGGTTCTTCTTACTTCTGCATGATCAAAACTGCACTTAGTAAATCACCATAGTACATAAGTGTCTACGATCTTTTTTCTGATCTATCTCTAATAAGTCAGTGTGGGACTAGCTGAAAACCAAACTAGTGACATTCCATCATCGCCGATCGGACCCAGAACCTTGGGCAACTTAAGTGGAATCTATACATACGACCCATCTCTAAAGATACTTTGAAAACGGTTGCTTGCTTGAACCGATCCAGAAAGTTCTTAACTGCTTCTGCTATTCTCTGCATTGACAAAAGACAGATCATACCGAAAATGAAGTACTGTTGCCATATATAAGCAGGAGTTGCCCACTCTCGAGTTTCCAGTTTCGATAGAATCGATAATCGTCTCCGCGTCCTTGAGGGTGATGAATTATTTTTCACACTACAACCCCTTTTCCCACAGACGACATGTCGCAAGTCTCTTGCTGCTTTATCTATATTTTTCCATGAGACTATTCAGACAAACTAAATTTATTTTATTTCCACCATGTCTAACCTTGACGTCTAGGTTACGCCATGCTACGCGCATTTTGGCAAACCACCCTCATTCTCGTTGTACTTCTTTGGTGAGAAATAAGTTCCATTCGAGCAGGTTCTTCCTACAAACCGAGATTTTGTGGAACTGATACTCAACAGGATGCTTCCCTGATCACTCCAGTCGGTGAGCCGAGTTTGAATTCCAGTTGAGTACCCTACATTCACTTAAGCACTAGTACCCTTAAGAAAGGTATTAATCCGTCCCTTCCCTCCAGTTATGGGTTAAATAACAGGGTAGGATTTGTGGACCCTACCCTTAAAACAAATCCTAATGAATCTTGATACTCGAAAAGAAAAAAGTATTACTAGACACAAAACTTATATAAAAACAACAATAAATTGTTGAAAGGAAAGGATATTACCAGCAATAAAAAAATATAAATTTAGTTGGCAATAAATACCCGCCGAGGTGTTGATATGCCATAAAACAAACAACCAACCAAACAACAAAGATAGAGATTCTGCTGACCGGTTCGTTCATTTTAATTTCTGTGCCATTCATCCAAACTTTTATATCCAACATTAATTCGTATTTCTTTGGATACAAGTGATAAAGAAACAATTATCAGCACTAGAGCGATCAGAGATGGCAAAAGGCGTCATCTGCTCCATCAAGAAATCATAGCGTGATACAAGCAGATAAAGATTAATGACTGAAAACACCTTTTCGCCATCTTATTCTGAAAGATCTGTCACAAAGCTGGTGTGTCGGCGCTTGGAATAGTGGGAGAATGAAACGAGAGATTAGTACTGCCTATATGAAGTGATGGCACGAGATGAGGCATGAACGGAGTTTGAGTTAAAAGGCAGTTTGATGCCTCTGACCACTCTCAAAAGAGGGGTGGACAAACCAAAATTTGGAAAAACAGTTCAGTAAGCATATTTTAAGAATATGGAATTTTAAAAAAAAGTTTGATGTTAAGAGCAGAAGATAACCTGAGTCAGACCCTGGTCAAACCCAATCCTGTCGGACGCAGGACACCATATAAACTTGGAAAATTTGGAGAGTCTCCTGACTACTGTAACTGGAATCTGCATCGTTCATCGAGACCTCCTGACCAAGACCTTGTGCCAGTCCTGAAGACCAGAACTTAGAAAATTAAATTACTACTAACACAAGCTGTGAACTCCACAAAAGGATCCGAGTGTCATTTGATTAAAATTAAAATAGTAAAGGGGGAGGGTTAAAGCTGCTGTATACAAGAAATCATGTTTCAAATAATTTTTTGTTTGACCTGGTCTTCCACTTCTGTTTACTTTATTAGCGATCTTTTAATCCCGCTGAAATGAAACAATAAAACGTAGCAGGGAAATGAAGAATCGTCGAGAGACAAACGCCAGTTACATTGAGTGGAACCGTGTTCCTCAGCATCAGCAACGCATTAACGAGTGGCGAGTCAGCTAGATGGTATCGACAGTGGCCTAAAGAAGACCACAACGACACGATGGACGCTGGGTTACATTATTGTTGCCGTGACTAGGATCGACTTAGTGTTACATTTACGTTTTAACCAGCCACGTACACTGAATAAATTAATTCCCATTTCCTTGGTATTCAAGTTTCCATTCTGAAAACTTTTTCTAAAAGGCGGCTATTTTGTGGAACGAATTCCCGCATAGATGTTTCCCCGATTACTACAAACTTCACCCATTCAAGTCAAGAGTTAACTGTTATCTAGCCTACATATCCTCATAATCTACACATCGTACCTCTTACTCTGATCTCCATATAACAACCTCATTCAGTAACCATCTACCTTGAGTTGCTCTTGTGCGTTTTATTGAGTAAAAATATATATCATTACCTATCTGAGCTGAATATGTTAGTGAAGATGCAAAAAAGAGCAACTGTATAAAACCCATAAAAAGTTGAAATAAAAAGCCTATACAGAAAGTATCGCCAGACAGACCGACGCAGGCCGACACACAAGGACTGACGAGAGAGAGAGAGAGAGAGAGAGAGAGAGAGAGAGAGAGAGAGAGGAGTGTAATCAGTATTCCCTTGACCAAGTCAAGCGCCTCCCTTCACCTCTCCTTACCTTCTTCCTTGTCTCAAAACTACTTACTGACCTAAGAAGCGAATACATCAAAGACATTTCTTTGCTTACAGTGCTCCTACATTCTTAAGCATTCATTCTCATTTCTAATTGATTTGAGTCTGACCACAATGTCCTAAAAATACTTTTCTAACTAAAACAGACATTAATTTACTAAGGCGAAATTGTATAGAAAGCTCACTGATTTCTGAGTATGTCTCCGTACATTTGGGTCTAGGGTCAGATTATATTTCCCCTACTGATATCAAAATGAAGTATATTTCACTGGTGCCCCCTAGGTGTGAATTTGCACGAGATACTAGATTGGCAATTAGGTCCCACCCCTTTACAGTGAAGCCGATGAAATGTAACCGCAATTTCTACTCCAACCGCTTCTTTTCTCGCACTTCCCGCCTGTGGAATCCCCTTCCGCATGCTTGCTTCTCCGACAGCTACAATCTCCAGGAGTTTAAATGTAAGGTCAATAGTCACCTCCTAACACACTAACTCACACCCATTCTCTCCAACTCTCTCCCTATGTATATCCTAACTCGTCTATAACCCTCCTTCTGACATTTCCGATACCCAATCGCTCTATGTAACCCCTTGTGCTATAGTGGCAGTGGAATGCCTTGCTTAGGGTGATATGATTAAAAAAAAACAAAAAAAAAACAAGTCCTGTAGAAACACTCATAGCGGTAAGCTCGAAGAGGAGGGACTAGACTAAACGCGACCCTCTGGTGACCCAAACGACGGACAAAGATCTACACGATCTCAATGGCCAACCGGCGGAAGAGGGCAACGCCAGTCGGATGCCTAGTCTGTCAAGGTCCCCCCTTGACAGATTAAGTATCAGGCAACCTGATGCAACCTGGTTTGACAGATCTCGCCAGTCTCAATCCGTTGGCCGAGTGTATGCGTTTCTCCGTTGCGCAGAGTTGTCCACAAAATTGGAATTTATGCGAATCAACTCGTCAAAGTTTCTTTGATTAATAGCCATGCCCACCATTATCACCAGGGAAATAGGGAGAGAGGATGACAGTCCCGATGTTTGAATGAGTGCACATATCGACGACAAATAAAAACAACACCGATAAAAACTAAGATAAAAAAAAATAAACGAAGCAAAACGCAAAGGAAATCGACTTGCCTTACAACACAAGATTGTCAAACTTTAGAATTCAAGTTGTTTTCATAATAAGAAATAGTAATTAATTATTAAGTGTTTTGCACAATCAAATAAAAAAATAGAAAAAAAATTGTGTAGCGCTTTTCGTCTTTTTAAGGAAATTTAAAACGATGAAATCGAATGAACTTTTGCATCTAGACACGACAGATTGCAGAAATTTTAAATTTAAGATTTACTACTTTGCCAACGTTGACATTTATATCGCCCCTTCCTCTGCACACACACACACACACACACACACACACACACACACACACACACACACAAGCAGGCACCCCCACACACCCACACACAACACACACACACACACACACACACACACACACACACACACAGAGGTAATCCCCACCCCCCACACGCCCACACACAACTACACCCCCAACACACACACAGAAGCACCCCCACCCCCACACGCCCACACACTACTACACCCCAACACACACACACAAGAGGCACCCCCCACACGCCCACACACTACTACACCCCAACACACACACACACAGAGGCACCCCCACACGCCCACACACAACTACACCCCACACACACACACACACAGATGCACCCCCCACACGCCCACACACAACTACACCCCAACACACACACACACACTCACACAGAGGCACCCACACACGCCCACACACAACTACACCCCAACACACACACAGATGCACCCCCACCCCCACACGCCCACACACAACTACACCCCCCCCCCAACACACACACACACACACATATATATATGCATGACTAAATTTGTATTTTTATTTAAAATTAATATAGTTTACATTGTGACACGTGGGTTATAGTTTATATTCTAGCTTTGTAACGTTAATGTATACATCAACGGAAATGGAGTCTAGACTAGGGGTTTTGATCGACTGACGCTTTTGCCGTTAAGACTGATGGAAGAAATCATCTATTCCCCCAAAATATTAAACTGTTTTCAAATTTAAACTGAATTTCTAACTTTTAGATTTTATTTATTGATTTAATTAATTTATTTAATTTATTGATTTTTATTCTGATTAACACAAAGTAATTTTTTTGTCTTCCCACATTCATAAATAATAAACGTATTGTTTTTTATATTCAAATATATATAATTTTTAAAACAATGATCTAATATTGCCTGATGACAATGTAAAAATCCCGTAACATAGAAATTTCCGTGTCGCAATGTAAACTACATTAAATTTAAATAATAAAAAAAAACAAAACAAATTTAATCATATTATGCTCTACACTATTTATAAAAAAAGTAAATGCCGAGAACTCGGAATTGTAAAACTGTTGGTTCTCTTCACCTGGATATATATATATATTATAAATTATATTTTAGAACATGTACATAATTTTTTTATCTATCCACTACAAATGGTACATTTGTTTCGACATTGATACTTCAATGTCTCATCAGGCGGTGTGGCTAGGAATGGAAAGCCTCTATTCACAGCTCTATATATTATATATCGAGCACTGTTTTAAATTAATGTTTTGGACGTTGTAAAAATTCTTTCTTCGTTCTGTACTCACTCGGATATATATATATATATATATATATATATAGAGAGAGAGAGAGAGAGAGGGAGAAAGATAGATAGATAGATAGAGAGAGAGAGAGAGAGAGAGAGAGAGAGTGTGAATAATCCATCTTAAGAAAACTTATCTTGGATCCTAGTAATATAATATTAAAACTAATAAAATATTTAAAACGATTCACAAAGGAACTCAATGTATTTAACTACAGAGCTAAATGGAATAGTTTTAGTGATTGAACCAAATGGTGACAGACGATCTTCTTCTTCTTCTATGTATCTTGTCCTTTCAGGACGTAGGCAATCATTGCCTTCCACGTCTCCCTATCCCTGGTGGCTCTTAGCACGCTTTCTCCTGTAACGTCTCTCAGCCGCCGTTCTGTCATCCACCTGCTCAAATATGTTATCCGCTGCTTTCCTCGATCTCTTTTTCCCTCTATCTGACCTGTTAGTATCAGGTTCTCCAAACCCTCCTTCCTCATTGCATATCCCAGGAACTTCATTCGTCTCTTCCTGATGCTCAATATTAATTTCCTTTTCGTTTCCATCATTTCCAAAACCTCGTCATTGCTCACAAGCTCGGTCCACGATATCCGCAGCATCCTTCTGTAGAACCACATTTCAGCTGCTTCAAGTTTTCCCTTCATCTTTGTTGATATTGTCTAACATTCGCTGACATATTGAAGAACTGACATCACATAGCAATCCAGTACTCTCTTCTTTGTTTTCTAGTGAAAGTTTCCTGTGTCTTAATACTTTACTCAGCTTCTGGAACGCGTTTTTCGCCATGCCAATTCGCCTGAATATACAGTAATAACAACAGGCTTTATTAACAAAACATACAGATGATTTTAAAACAGATTAGATGTTTTAAAATATGGAAATTGGGACAAATCCAAACAACAGAGAAATAAAACAAATGTTTCAGAAAGAAATGACACTGAGGATGGGTTAATCTTCTCATGAAGATAAATATTGTTTCGGCAAACGGTTTGAAGTCATTTACAAGAGCCTTTATAAAAACACATCAAAGTCCTTTGATGTGTTTTTATAAAGGCTCAACCTATCTGTTGTCTGAAAAGACTATTTCTTTTCCTTTTCTTTCAATGTCTGTGAGACGTTATATTATCTTTGATACTTTCTTTCTACCTTTTCTTTTTCTCTTTTCTTTATCTTTTTTCGTCTCTTAGAAGTTTTTTTTTTTTATCCTTTCGGACTCCATTTTGCTTCGTCTCGATGGATAGAAAATTTGTTACCGAAATGGATCTCTGTTTTCTTGGTTTTCTTTTTCCTCGTCTTGGATATCGGCTCGGAACGAGAAATCGGGGAACCGAGTTCGAATTCCAGTTGAATTCATTGCATTCACTTACGTGCAAATACCCTTGGGAAAGGTATTAATCCGTCTCTTCCTTCCAGTTATGGGTTAAATAACAGTGCAGATTGGGTTCTATAGCCTTGGCTGGCAACCAGTCTACCGCAGAAAGCAATGGCAACCTACTGCGGGATAATCTTCTGTCCAGTCAGTCATGTCTCTTTCGAGACATGATCACCTAAGCGTGTTTCACGTATGGCACTTAACTGACTGACTGTCCAGGGATCAAGACTAGACGTGCTGGACCTTTTTATCTCCTTTTTATTTCTGTTTTTCTTTTCCTTTTTTTAGGGGCTGAGATCTTTGGTTGACGTTTCCTCTTTTTGTTACATTGTATTTTTTTCAGTGTACTGGGGATTGATTTCTTTGAATCAACCTCTTCTCTAAAACTTTATTCAGTTCCTAAGGGTTTTATGCAACGGGTTGTCCGTTCAAGTCAAACCTGAATTCCAAACTGACTGAAAACAGTTTTTATTTTAGCGACAAGGTTTTGGCACTTGACTTGTGATTTCCAAATATGGATCCTTTTACATATATGTGCTGAAGGAAGTCATTGCCCTTTCTCATCTGGTTTAGGGTTCAGGGTCGTGTTACTGTTTGGCCAGTATCCGGCTAGATCATCAGGTGTTCACGTGATCAGAAACAAGGAAGTATGCTTTTTATGAGTCATTCAATCTTTACTCCGCATGCATGAAAGCTGAAATCAAACCAATTTTTTTTCACTCTATTCGAATGTACTTATTCTGTATTTAGGATACTTTTAAAATATAGTGTTTATGTCTTTTGCCAGTAAAATCATGTAGAGGTTAGCAACAATATATATATATATATATATATATATATTTGGTATTTAAGTTAGGTAAATTCCGATAGAGACGAACTCAAAAGAACTCAATGTTAAATTTTATTTAATTTAACAGCATAATATAAACTATAATTTTTTTTAGATATTATACAATTTCATCTGTAATACATATTTCGTAGCCAAACCTGCTGCTCGTCAGATCAAAATAATACAGCAGTTAATATTCAAAACCATGATTTTAAATATTAATTGTTGTAACATTTGGGTCTAACGAGCAGCAGGTTTGGCTACGAAATATGTATTACTCATGAAATTATAGAATATCTAAAAAAAATTTCTTGAGTATTGGGCGTGTATAATGATAATGTATACGCTAAAAAGTCTGCCTTCTTCTACCGAGCGCCCGTAGCTCAGAGGTAGAATCGCCAACTGACGCCAATTCGGTCGGGTTTCAGGCCTGGGTTAAAAGCAATCGGAGTGTAACCGTACTTATGAGCTGTGATACAGCGAAACAGATCTGTCTGCGGATGACTATATAGTCATCCACAGACAGATCTGTTTCGCTGTATTACAGCTCATCAGTATGGTTAGACATCTGATTGCTTTTACCCAAGATTGAAACCCGAGCGAATTGGCGTCAGGCTGCAATTCTACCTCTGAGCTATGGACGCCCGGTAAAAGCAGGTAGACTTTTAGCGTATGATGTATTCATACAACAGTAGTTAGCGTGCTCAAATTCAATTTAGATGCTAGAGTAGCTACTGTTTTTCAAAGTCTACCATTCTTCCAGAGTTCTCAATCAGGGTGTGAGAGCGTAAATAGTCATACACATACGCACAGACACACACACACACGCACACACACACACACACACACACACACACACACACACACACACATATGAGTAAGTAAAGAACATGTCATTTTTATTTTTAAAAGTTTCAAAGAAACAGTATGTTGATTGAGGTTTCATTTCTTTTGTCAGATCGTGTCACGTGTAATAAAACAATAGAAGATCATTTTTAAAATTAGAATTTTTAAAAAATCATTTGTTTTTAAAAATCTATGAAAAAGCTTATTAAAGTGAAACATGTTCGATTAAAAACACTTTTTCCTATCTGTTCTTTACTTATTATATATATATATATAGGTGGGCATGTTAATTGGGGACAAGACAAAGTGTTTATTAGTGCATCTGAAAGAGTTTTTGACAACAAAGTTTAACTGCAAGCCACAGAAGGGGAGAAGGCAGTCGACTTGCGCCCCATAACCAAGCTCATTAAGTAGATGGAGCGTGTCAATCCGGAAAAGCAATCTATCAAGGAGAAGGAAAACTCTGATTTGAAACCTCATTGAGTTCTGACCGTATTCAAACTCAGAAAAGCCTTTGGAAATAAATCCATACAGAAATTTCTGAATGAGTTTCCGAAGGAGGTTAACTGTCAACATTAGCAACCTTTTGACAGATCTTGCTGTCAGACAGGCACCGAATGTAATGCTTTGTATTACTTTGGAACTATGCAGTCTCGGCAGCGTAAAACTTCCATATAATATAAACGCCAGGGTTTGCGCCCTGGAAAAGTCACTCCATTCTCACAATCAAAGGACTGAATTTTTACCAAACACGACGTTATGTTTATCTCGCAAGATAAATAAATTTCTACAATGATGAATGTGGCACGTGAATTTCTGTTTATGTTTTTATTAAAAATATTTATAGTAACATAATTAATGGGGTGGGATTTTATTAAACTACTCGAGAGCTGCCTATTATATTGAAAATGAAGTCCACAGTTATTCATATCTATTTCTTATATTCAGAGATATAAAAATTGCTATCAGTTGTAAGAAGAATATCACCTTAGACAAAAAACTCTAAGGTTATTGAGTTATTGCAACACAGCTGTGGAAATTGAGATAAAATTGAACCGAAAACATTAAACCGTCAGGAAAAAAAAACAAAACAAAACAAAGACGGAATAAAAACAAGGAAAATAGCTTTCATACGGTTCCGAAAAAGAATTCGAGAAAACTTAAAGGGTCTTATAGCTGGTGGAAGCCTAATGAAACAGAGACCTGTTAAAAAAGACGACTACCAGTTAAAGGTGTCTGGCAGGTGAAACCTCCCTGTCAAAAGGTTGTTAATGTTGACAGTTAACCTCTTTCGGAAACACATTCTGAAGTTTCTGTCTGGATTTATGTCCATAGCATTTTCTGAGTTTGAATACGGTCAGAACTCAGGGAAAACAAGAAAAATAACTTTCACACGGTTACGAAAAAGAATTAGAGAAAACTTAAAGGTGTTAAAAAACGTTTGGTACCTGTTAAAGGTGATGGCAGGCATCTGAAATTTGATGATTAGTTTATTCCTCGCCAGTGTTATCTTCTGGTTTCTGTAGACAGTGACGTCACAATATCACAGGCAATAATCAGGCGTTATAGGAAAATGAGAAGATATTTCAAGAAACTGGGGTTGTCTTTGTCCAGAAAAGAGAAAGATAATGCGGAATATGAAGAACATTAGCGAAAGGAACAAAAGATATCAAACTAACACCTTTAAGCAGACTTAACAAAGAGAAATGCGTTAGTGAAGAAGTACATGAAAACTAATTTTTCAATAGTAATTTTAATGATGAACATATTGGATAGATTTGATAGTTGAGTTAGAATTTGAATCCTTCATAGAAATAATCAAACAACACAATTTAGACGACAACATTGGAGAAATGTTGTCTACTACCATTGTAGGCAGTAAAATTATAGATCCGTTTTTGATGCTATCAAGGTAAATACAGAGAAAGACTGTAAATTCTTGGACATTATTTTTAGTGGTAACGGTTACAAGCAAGTAGCTGATAATTTTAAGCGGTACTTTCGAATGCAGATGTGCGGGTGGTGTATTAGATAGCGGCTCGGAATGAAATATCGGAGAGCAGAGTCCGAATCCCACTCAAGTTAGTTATATTATGAAAGATATAAATTTATCTCTTCTTCTCTAGCTATGGGATAAATAGTAGTATATAATGAGATTTCTAGCCGTGGATGGCAATCAGTTTAGTTGAAGGAAAACTTTGAATTAATAATTAAGACGGCACAACAGAGATAACTTAAACCTTCAATATGTAGTAGACTCGGCTAAGAAATGGCTCGTGAAGCTTGTTGCTTCTAAAACGAAGCTGCTATCTGTTAGCTGCCACAGACAACCACTCCTACTCACCCATTAGCATGGATCAGGCTTGTCTTCCTCAAAGCAAAACACTGCGCCTCCTCGGCCTAACTCTTTCAGCAGACCTCAAGTGGAATGACTACATCGAATCCATAGCTAAATCTGTTGCTAGGAATGTCGATTCACTGTGTAGGGCCAGGAAGTTTTCCCGCCTCTGTATTGAATACTGTTGAGACATTTGGTCGGGTGTCCCTGCTATTCACTTCGATATTCTTGACAAAATCCAGAAGAGAATCTGCAACGTGATCGATCCCGACTTGGTAGCTCAACTGCAACCACTTTCTCACAGGCGTAATGTAGCTTCCCTCTCTCTCTTCTACAAATACTTTCACGGGTTCTGCTCTGATGAACTTAGCTCACTGGAGCCATATCTGCATGAATTTACTCAAGCTACTAGACTAGCCACTAGGTCCCACCCTTTTATGGTGAAGCCAGTAAAATGTAACCGCAACTTCTACTCTATCAGCTTCTTTTCTCGCACTTCCCGCCTGTAGAATTCCCTTCCGTATACTTGCTTCCCAGACAGCTATAATCTCCAAGAATTTAAATGTAAGGACAACTGTCATCTCTTATCTCTCTGACTGGCATCCTTTCCCTCATGTTCTTTTCTCTATCCACTCTACTCTCATCACACCTGTGTTCTCATCCTTCTCTTACCCACTTCCTGACACCCTCTATAACTTGTCCTTCTTTCTCATCACTTTCCTCCTATGTAACTGCCAGCACACCAGTGTCAGTAAAACTGCCTTGCTTGGGGGTGAAATGATGATATAAAAACAAAAAACAAAACAAAACAACAAAAAAGCAATATTTCTATTAGGTTTCGACCAAAGTGTTTCATATTAGACAACTCTTTAAGCAACAGTTTCTTTAAGCTTTTCAGACATTAATCTTCAAAAAATTAAATGTAGAGTCAATCGTTTTCTTCTAGAGTTCTCTTCTTTTATTGTTCTTGCTCCTTAATAATGTATATTTTATTTTTATTCTTTCACACTCAGTAACCCGTTTGTGTAGTAGTGACTTTACTACCCTGCTCGGGGTGAAATGATTTAAAACTAAATAAGGAAGAATCTATATAATAGATTATTGTCTTGCTTTCGTATCAAATAAATACCCTTTGTGTCATCGGGACTTTACTACCCTGCTTGGGGTGATTGATTTAAAACTAATTAAGGAAGAATCTATATAAAAGATTATTGTATTACTTTTGTATTGGATAAATACCCTTTGTGTCGTAGTGACTTTACTACCCTGCTTGGGGTGATTGATTTAAAACTAATTAAGGAAGAATCTATATAAAAGATTATTGTATTACTTTTGTATTGGATAAATACCCTTTGTGTCGTAGTGACTTTACTACCCTGCTTGGGGTGATTGATTTAAAACTAATTAAGGAAGAATCTATATAAAAGATTATTGTATTACTTTCGTATTGGATAAATACCCTTTGTGTCGTAGTGACTTTACTACCCTGCTTGGGGTGATTGATTTAAAACTAATTAAGGAAGAATCTATATAAAAGATTATTGTATTACTTTCGTATTGGATAAATACCCTTTGTGTCGTAGTGACTTTACTACCCTGCTTGGGGTGATTGATTTAAAACTAATTAAGGAAGAATCTATATAAAAAATTATTGTATTACTTTCGTATTGGATAAATACCCTTTGTGTCGTAGTGACTTTACTACCCTGCTTGGGGTGATTGATTTAAAACTAATTAAGGAAGAATCTATATAAAAGATTATTGTATTACTTTAGTATTGGACAAATACCCTTTGTGTCGTAGTGACTTTACTACCCTGCTTGGGGTGATTGATTTAAAACTAATTAAGGAAGAATCTATATAAAAGATTATTGTATTACTTTCGTATTGGATAAATACCCTTTGTGTCGTAGTGACTTTACTACTCTGCTTGGGGTGATTGATTTAAAACTAATTAAGGAAGAATCTATATAAAAGATTATTGTATTACTTTCGTATTGGATAAATACCCTTTGTGTCGTAGTGACTTTACTACCCTGCTTGGGGTGATTGATTTAAAACTAATTAAGGAAGAATCTATATAAAAGATTATTGTATTACATTCGTATCGGATAAATACCCTTTGTGTCGTAGTGACTTTACTAATCTGCTTGGGGTGATTGATTTAAAACTAATTAAGGAAGAATCTATATAAAAGATTATTGTATTACTTTTGTATTGGATAAATACCCTTTGTGTCGTAGTGACTTTACTACCCTGCTTGGGGTGATTGATTTAAAACTAATTAAGGAAGAATCTATATAAAAGATTATTGTATTACTTTCGTATTGGATAAATACACTTTGTGTCGTAGTGACTTTACTACTCTGCTTGGGGTGATTGATTTAAAACTAATTAAGGAAGAATCTATATGAAAGATTATTGTATTACTTTCCTATTGGATAAATACCCTTTGTGTCGTAGTGAGTTTACTACTCTGCTTGGGGTGATTGATTTAAAACTAATTAAGGAAGAATCTATATAAAAGATTATTGTATTACTTTCGTATTGGATAAATACCCTTTGTGTCGTAGTGACTTTACTACCCTGCTTGGGGTGATTGATTTAAAACTAATTAAGGAAGAATCTATATAAAAGATTATTGTATTACTTTCGTATTGGATAAATACCCTTTGTGTCGTAGTGACTTTACTACTCTGCTTGGGGTGATTGATTTAAAACTAATTAAGGAAGAATCTATATAAAAGATTATTGTATTACTTTCGTATTGGATAAATACCCTTTGTGTCGTAGTGACTTTACTACTCTGCTTGGGGTGATTGATTTAAAACTAATTAAGGAAGAATCTATATAAAAGATTATTGTATTACTTTTGTATTGGATAAATACCCTTTGTGTCGTAGTGACTTTACTACCCTGCTTGGGGTGATTGATTTAAAAACTAATTAAGGAAGAATCTATATAAAAGATTATTGTATTAATTTCGTATTGGATAAATACCCTTTGTGTCGTAGTGACTTTACTACCCTGCTTGGGGTGATTGATTTAAAACTAATTAAGGAAGAATCTATATAAAAGATTATTGTATTACTTTCGTATTGGATAAATACCCTTTGTGTCGTAGTGACTTTACTACTCTGCTTGGGGTGATTGATTTAAAACTAATTAAGGAAGAATCTATATAAAAGATTATTGTATTACTTTCGTATTGGATAAATACCCTTTGTGTCGTAGTGACTTTACTAATCTGCTTGGGGTGATTGATTTAAAACTAATTAAGTAAGAATCTATAAAAAAGATTATTGTATTACTTTTGTATTGGATAAATACCCTTTGTGTCGCAGTGACATTACTAATCTGCTTGGGGTGATTGATTTAAAACTAATTAAGGAAGAATCTATATAAAAGATTATTGTATTACTTTCGTATCGGATAAATACCCTTTGTGTCGTAGTGACTTTACTAATCTGCTTGGGGTGATTGATTTAAAACGAATTAAGGAAGAATCTATATAAAAGATTATTGTATTACTTTCGTATTGGATAAATACCCTTTGTGTCGTAGTGACTTTACTACTCTGCTTGGGGTGATTGATTTAAAACTAATTAAGGAAGAATCTATATAAAAGATTATTGTATTACTTTCGTATTGGATAAATACCCTTTGTGTCGTAGTGACTTTACTAATCTGCTTGGGGTGATTGATTTAAAACTAAATAAGGAAGAATCTATATAAAAGATTATTGTATTACTTTCGTATTGGATAAATACCCTTTGTGTCGTAGTGAGTTTACTAATCTGCTTGGGGTGATTGAATTTAAAACTAATTAAGGAAGAATCTATATAAAAGATTATTGTATTACTTTCGTATTGGATAAATACCCTTTGTGTCGTAGTGACTTTACTACCCTGCTTGGGGTGATTGATTTAAAACAAATTAAGGAAGAATCTATATAAAAGATTATTGTATTACTTTCGTATTGGATAAATACCCTTTGTGTCGTAGTGACTTTACTACCCTGCTTGGGGTGATTGATTTAAAACTAATTAAGGAAGAATCCATATAAAAGATTATTGTATTACTTTCGTATTGGATAAATACCCTTTGTGTCGTAGTGACTTTACTACCCTGCTTGGGGTGATTGATTTAAAACTAATTAAGGAAGAATCTATATAAAAGATTATTGTATTACTTTCGTATCGGATAAATACCCTTTGTGTCGTAATGACTTTACTAATCTGCTTGGGGTGATTGATTTAAAACTAATTAAGGAAGAATCTATATAAAAGATTATTGTATTACTTTCGTATCGGATAAATACCCTTTGTGCCGTAGTGATTTTACTACCCTGCTTGGGGTGATTGATTTAAAACTAATTAAGGAAGAATCTATATAAAAGATTATTGTATTACTTTCGTATCGTATAAATACCCTTTGTGCCGTAGTGACTTTACTAATCTGCTTGGGGTGATTGATTTAAAACTAATTAAGGAAGAATCTATATAAAAGATTATTGTATTACTTTCGTATTGGATAAATACCCTTTGTGTCGTAGTGACTTTACTACTCTGCTTGGGGTGATTGATTTAAAACTAATTAAGGAAGAATCTATATAAAAGATTATTGTATTACTTTCGTATTGGATAAATACCCTTTGTGTCGTAGTGACTTTACTACCCTGCTTGGGGTGATTGATTTAAAACTAATTAAGGAAGAATCTATATAAAAGATTATTGTATTACTTTCGTATTGGATAAATACCCTTTGTGTCGTAGTGACTTTACTACCCTGCTTGGGGTGATTGATTTAAACCTAATTAAGGAAGAATCTATATAAAAGATTATTGTATTACTTTCGTATTGGAAATAAATACCCTTTGTGTCGTAGTGACTTTACTACCCTGCTTGGGGTGATTGATTTAAAACTAATTAAGGAAGAATCTATATAAAAGATTATTGTATTACTTTCGTATTGGATAAATACCCTTTGTGTCGTAGTGACTTTACTAATCTGCTTGGGGTGATTGATTTAAAACTAATTAAGGAAGAATCTATATAAAAGATTATTGTATTACTTTTGTATTGGATAAATACCCTTTGTGTCTTAGTGACTTTACTACCCTGCTTGGGGTGATTGATTTAAAACTAATTAAGGAAGAATCTATATAAAAGATTATTGTATTACTTTCGTATTGGATAAATACCCTTTGTGTCGTAGTGACTTTACTAATCTGCTTGGGGTGATTGATTTAAAAGTAATTAAGGAAGAATCTATAAAAAAGATTATTGTATTACTTTTGTATTGGATAAATACCCTTTGTGTCGTAGTGACTTTACTAATCTGCTTGGGGTGATTGATTTAAAACTAATTAAGGAAGAATCTATATAAATGATTATTGTATTACTTTCGTATCGGATAAATACCCTTTGTGTCGTAGTGACTTTACTAATCTGCTTGGGGTGATTGATTTAAAACTAATTAAGGAAGAATCTATATAAAAGATTATTGTATTACTTTCGTATTGGATAAATACCCTTTGTGTCGTAGTGATTTTACTACTCTGCTTGGGGTGATTGATTTAAAACTAATTAAGGAAGAATCTATATAAAAGATTATTGTTTTACTTTCGTATTGGATAAATACCCTTTGTGTCGTAGGGACTTTACTACCCTGCTTGGGGTGATTGATTTAAAACAAATTAAGGAAGAATCTATATAAAAGATTATTGTATTACTTTCGTATTGGATAAATACCCTTTGTGTCGAAGTGACTTTACTACCCTGCTTGGGGTGATTGATTTAAAATTAATTAAGGAAGAATCTATATAAAAGATTATTGTATTACTTTCGTATTGGATAAATACCCTTTGTGTCGTAGTGACTTTACTACCCTGCTTGGGGTGATTGATTTAAAACTAATTAAGGAAGAATCTATATAAAAGATTATTGTATTACTTTCGTATCGGATAAATACCCTTTGTGTCGTAATGACTTTACTAATCTGCTTGGGGTGATTGATTTAAAACTAATTAAGGAAGAATCTATATAAAAGATTATTGTATTACTTTCGTATCGGATAAATACCCTTTGTGCCGTAGTGATTTTACTACCCTGCTTGGGGTGATTGATTTAAAACTAATTAAGGAAAAATCTATATAAAAGATTATTGTATTACTTTCGTATCGTATAAATACCCTTTGTGTCGTAGTGACTTTACTACTCTGCTTGGGGTGATTGATTTAAAACTAATTAAGGAAGAATCTATATGAAAGATTATTGTATTACTTTCCTATTGGATAAATACCCTTTGTGTCGTAGTGACTTTACTAATCTGCTTGGGGTGATTGATTTAAAACGAATTAAGGAAGAATCTATATAAAAGATTATTGTATTACTTTCGTATTGGATAAATACCCTTTGTGTCGTAGTGACTTTACTACTCTGCTTGGGGTGATTGATTTAAAACTAATTAAGGAAGAATCTATATAAAAGATTATTGTATTACTTTTGTATTGGATAAATACCCTTTGTGTCTTAGTGACTTTACTACCCTGCTTGGGGTGATTGATTTAAAACTAAATAAGGAAGAATCTATATAAAAGATTATTGTATTACTTTCGTATCGTATAAATACCCTTTGTGTCGTAGTGACTTTACTACTCTGCTTGGGGTGATTGATTTAAAACTAATTAAGGAAGAATCTATATGAAAGATTATTGTATTACTTTCCTATTGGATAAATACCCTTTGTGTCGTAGTGACTTTACTAATCTGCTTGGGGTGATTGATTTAAAACGAATTAAGGAAGAATCTATATAAAAGATTATTGTATTACTTTCGTATTGGATAAATACCCTTTGTGTCGTAGTGACTTTACTACTCTGCTTGGGGTGATTGATTTAAAACTAATTAAGGAAGAATCCATATAAAAGATTATTGTATTACTTTCGTATTGGATAAATACCCTTTGTGTCGTAGTGACTTTACTACCCTGCTTGGGGTGATTGATTTAAAACTAAATAAGGAAGAATCTATATAAAAGATTATTGTATTACTTTCGTATTGGATAAATACCCTTTGTGTCGTAGTGAGTTTACTAATCTGCTTGGGGTGATTGATTTAAAACTAATTAAGGAAGAATCTATATAAAAGATTATTGTATTACTTTCGTATTGGATAAATACCCTTTGTGTCGTAGTGACTTTACTACCCTGCTTGGGGTGATTGATTTAAAACAAATTAAGGAAGAATCTATATAAAAGATTATTGTATTACTTTCGTATTGGATAAATACCCTTTGTGTCGTAGTGACTTTACTACCCTGCTTGGGGTGATTGATTTAAAACTAATTAAGGAAGAATCCATATAAAAGATTATTGTATTACTTTCGTATTGGATAAATACCCTTTGTGTCGTAGTGATTTTACTACTCTGCTTGGGGTGATTGATTTAAAACTAATTAAGGAAGAATCTATATAAAAGATTATTGTTTTACTTTCGTATTGGATAAATACCCTTTGTGTCGTAGGGACTTTACTACCCTGCTTGGGGTGATTGATTTAAAACAAATTAAGGAAGAATCTATATAAAAGATTCTTGTATTACTTTCGTATTGGATAAATACCCTTTGTGTCGAAGTGACTTTACTACCCTGCTTGGGGTGATTGATTTAAAATTAATTAAGGAAGAATCTATATAAAAGATTATTGTATTACTTTCGTATTGGATAAATACCCTTTGTGTCGTAGTGACTTTACTACCCTGCTTGGGGTGATTGATTTAAAACTAATTAAGGAAGAATCTATATAAAAGATTATTGTATTACTTTCGTATCGGATAAATACCCTTTGTGTCGTAATGACTTTACTAATCTGCTTGGGGTGATTGATTTAAAACTAATTAAGGAAGAATCTATATAAAAGATTATTGTATTACTTTTGTATTGGATAAATACCCTTTGTGTCTTAGTGACTTTACTACCCTGCTTGGGGTGATTGATTTAAAACTAATTAAGGAAGAATCTATATAAAAGATTATTGTATTACTTTCGTATTGGATAAATACCCTTTGTGTCGTAGTGACTTTACTACTCTGCTTGGGGTGATTGATTTAAAACTAATTAAGGAAGAATCTATATGAAAGATTATTGTATTACTTTCCTATTGGATAAATACCTTTGTGTCGTAGGATTTCTTTAATTAATCTGCTTGGGGTGATTGATTTAAAACGAATTACAGAAGAATCTATATAAATGATTATTGTATTACTTTCGTATCGGATAAATACCTTGTGTCGTAGTGACTTTACTAATCTGCTTGGGGTGATTGATTTAAAACTAATTAAGGAAGAATCTATAAAAGATTATTGTATTACTTTCGTATTGGATAACACCTTTGTGTCGTAGTGACTTTACTAATCTGGGGTGATTGATTAAAAACTAAATAAGGCAATCATATAAAAGATTATTGTATTACTTTCGTATTGGATAAATACCCTTTGTGCCGTAGTGATTTTACTACCTCTGCTTGGGGGTGATTGATTTAAAACTAATTAAGGAAGAATCTATAAAAGATTATTGTATTACTTTCGTATCGTATAAATACCCTTTGTGCCGTAGTGACTTTACTAATCTGCTTTTGGGGTGATTGATTTAAAACTAATTAAGGAAGAATCTATATAAAGATTATTGTATTACTTTCGTATTGGATAACACTTTGTGTCGTAGTGACTTTACTACTCTGCTTGGGGTGATTGATTTAAAACTAATTAAGCGAAGAATTCATATAAAAGATTATTGTATTATTTTCGTATTGGATAAATACCCTTTGTGTCGTAGTGACTTTACTACTCTGTTTGGGGTGATTGATTTAAACTAATTAAGGAAGAATCTATATAAAAGATTATTGTATTACTTCGTATTGGATAAATACCCTTTGTGTCGTAGTGACTTTACTACCCTGCTTGGGGTGATTGATTTAAACCTAATTAAGGAAGAATCTATATAAAAGATTATTGTATTACTTTCGTATTGGATAAATACCCTTTGTGTCGTAGTGACTTTACTACCCTGCTTGGGGTGATTGATTTAAAACTAATTAAGGAAGAATCTATATAAAAGATTATTGTATTACTTTCGTATTGATAAATACCCTTTGTGTCGTAGTGACTTTACTAATCTGCTTGGGGTGATTGATTTAAAACTAATTAAGGAAGAATCTATATAAAAGATTATTGTATTACTTTTGTATTTTCGATAAATACCCTTTGTGTCTTAGTGACTTTACTACCCTGCTTGGGGTGATGGATTTAAAACTACATAGCGAATCTATATATAAAAGATTATTGTATTACTTTCTCATTGATAAATACCCTTTGTGTCGTAGTGACTTTACTAATCTGCTTGGGGTGATTGATTTAAAAGTAATTAAGGAAGAATCTATAAAAAAGATTATTGTATTACTTTTGTATTGGATAAATACCCTTTTGTGTCGTAGTGACTTTACTAATCTGCTTGGGGTGATTGATTTTAAAACTAATTAAGGAAGAATCTATATAAATGATTATTGTATTACTTTCGTATCGGATAAATACTTTTGTGTCGTAGTGACTTTTTACTAATCTGCTTGGGGTGATTGATTTAAAACTAATTAAGGAAGAATCTATATAAAAGATTATTGGTATTACTTTCGTATTGGATAACACCTTTGGTGTCGTAGTGATTTTACTACTCTGCTTGGGGTGATTGATTTAAAACTAATTAAGGAAGAATCTATATAAAAGATTATTGTTTTACTTTCGTATTGGATAAATACCCTTTTGTGTCGTGGTAGTGACTTTACTAATCTGCTTGGGGTGATTGATTTAAAACTAATTAAGTAAGAATCTATATAAAAGATTATTGTATTACTTTCGTATTGGATAAATACCCTTTGTGTCGTAGTGACTTTACTACCCTGCTTGGGGTGATTGATTTAAAACTAATTAAGGAAGAATCTATATAAAAGATTATTGTATTACTTTCGTATTGGATAAATACCCTTTGTGTCGTAGTGACTTTACTACTCTGCTTGGGGTGATTGATTTAAAACTAATTAAGGAAGAATCTATATAAAAGATTATTGTATTACTTTCGTATCGGATAAATACCCTTTGTGTCTTAGTGACTTTACTAATCTGCTTGGGGTGATTGATTTAAAACGAATTAAGGAAGAATCTATATAAAAGATTATTGTATTACTTTCGTATTGGATAAATACCCTTTGTGTCGTAGTGACTTTACTACCCTGCTTGGGGTGATTGATTTAAAACTAATTAAGGAAGAATCTATATAAAAGATTATTGTATTACTTTCGTATCGTATAAATACCCTTTGTGTCGTAGTGACTTTACTAATCTGCTTGGGGTGATTGATTTAAAACTAATTAAGGAAGAATCTATATAAAAGATTATTGTATTACTTTCGTATTGGATAAATACCCTTTGTGTCGTAGTGACTTTACTACTCTGCTTGGGGTGATTGATTTAAAACTAATTAAGGAAGAATCTATATAAAAGATAATTGTATTACTTTCGTATTGGATAAATACCCTTTGTGTCGTAGTGACTTTACTAATCTGCTTGGGGTGATTGATTTAAAACTAATTAAGGAAGAATCTATATAAAAGATTATTGTATTACTTTCGTATCGGATAAATACCCTTTGTGTCGTAATGACTTTACTAATCTGCTTGGGGTGATTGATTTAAAACTAATTAAGGAAGAATCTATATAAAAGATTATTGTATTACTTTCGTACCGGATAAATACCCTTTGTGCCGTAGTGATTTTACTACCCTGCTTTGGGTGATTGATTTAAAACTAATTAAGGAAGAATCTATATAAAAGATTATTGTATTACTTTCGTATCGTATAAATACCCTTTGTGCCGTAGTGACTTTACTAATCTGCTTGGGGTGATTGATTTAAAACTAATTAAGGAAGAATCTATATAAAAGATTATTGTATTACTTTCGTATTGGATAAATACCCTTTGTGTCGTAGTGACTTTACTACTCTGCTTGGGGTGATTGATTTAAAACTAATTAAGGAAGAATCTATATAAAAGATTATTGTATTACTTTTGTATTGGATAAATACCCTTTGTGTCGTAGTGACTTTACTACCCGGCTTGGGGTGATTGATTTAAAACTAATTAAGGAAGAATCTATATAAAAGATTATTGTATTACTTTCGTATTGGATAAATACCCTTTGTGTCGTAGTGACTTTACTACCCTGCTTGGGGTGATTGATTTAAAACTAATAAAGGAAGAATCTATATAAAAGATTATTGTATTACTTTCGTATCGGATAAATACCCTTTGTGTCGTAGTGACTTTACTACTCTGCTTGGGGTGATTGATTTAAAACTAATTAAGGAAGAATCTATATAAAAGATTATTGTATTACTTTCGTATTGGATAAATACCCTTTGTGTCGTAGTGACTTTACTACCCTGCTTGGGGTGATTGATTTAAAACTAATTAAGGAAGAATCTATATAAAAGATTACTGTATTACTTTCGTATTGGATAAATACCCTTTGTGTCGTAGTGACTTTACTAATCTGCTTGGGGTGATTGATTTAAAACTAATTAAGGAAGAATCTATATAAATGATTATTGTATTACTTTCGTATCGGATAAATACCCTTTGTGTCGTAGTGACTTTACTAATGTGCTTGGGGTGATTGATTTAAAACTAATTAAGGAAGAATCTATATAAAAGATTATTGTATTACTTTCGTATTGGATAAATACCCTTTGTGTCGTAGTGACTTTACTACTCTGCTTGGGGTGATTGATTTAAAACTAATTAAGGAAGAATCTATATAAAAGATTATTGTTTTACTTTCGTATTGGATAAATACCCTTTGTGTCGTAGTGACTTTACTAATCTGCTTGGGGTGATTGATTTAAAACTAATTAAGTAAGAATCTATATAAAAGATTATTGTATTACTTTCGTATTGGATAAATACCCTTTGTGTCGTAGTGACTTTACTACCCTGCTTGGGGTGATTGATTTAAAACTAATTAAGGAAGAATCTATATAAAAGATTATTGTATTACTTTCGTATTGGATAAATACCCTTTGTGTCGTAGTGACTTTACTACCCTGCTTGGGGTGATTGATTTAAAACTAATTAAGGAAGAATCTATATAAAAGATTATTGTATTACTTTCGTATCGGATAAATACCCTTTGTGTCGTAGTGACTTAACTAATCTGCTTGGGGTGATTGATTTAAAACGAATTAAGGAAGAATCTATATAAAAGATTATTGTATTACTTTCGTATTGGATAAATACCCTTTGTGTCGTAGTGACTTTACTACCCTGCTTGGGGTGATTGATTTAAAACTAATTAAGGAAGAATCTATATAAAAGATTATTGTATTACTTTCGTATCGGATAAATACCCTTTGTGTCGTAGTGACTTAACTAATCTGCTTGGGGTGATTGATTTAAAACTAATTAAGGAAGAATCTATATAAAAGATTATTGTATTACTTTCGTATCGTATAAATACCCTTTGTGTCGTAGTGACTTTACTAATCTGCTTGGGGTGATTGATTTAAAACTAATTAAGGAAGAATCTATATAAAAGATTATTGTATTACTTTCGTATCGGATAAATACCCTTTGTGTCGTAGTGACTTTACTACCCTGCTTGGGGTGATTGATTTAAAACTAATTAAGGAAGAATCTATATAAAAGATTATTGTATTACTTTCGTATTGGATAAATACCCTTTGTGTCGTAGTGACTTTACTACTCTGCTTGGGGTGATTGATTTAAAACTAATTAAGGAAGAATCTATATAAATGATTATTGTATTACTTTCGTATTGGATAAATACCCTTTGTGTCGTAGTGACTTTACTAATCTGCTTGGGGTGATTGATTTAAAACTAATTAAGGAAGAATCTATAAAAAAGATTATTGTATTACTTTTGTATTGGATAAATACCCTTTGTGTCGCAGTGACATTACTAATCTGCTTGGGGTGATTGATTTAAAACTAATTAAGGAAGAATCTATATAAAAGATTATTGTATTACTTTCGTATCGGACAAATACCCTTTGTGTCGTAGTGACTTTACTAATCTGCTTGGGGTGATTGATTTAAAACGAATTAAGGAAGAATCTATATAAAAGATTATTGTATTACTTTCGTATTGGATAAATACCCTTTGTGTCGTAGTAACTTTACTACTCTGCTTGGGGTGATTGATTTAAAACTAATTAAGGAAGAATCTATATAAAAGATTATTGTATTACTTTCGTATTGGATAAATACCCTTTGTGTCGTAGTGACTTTACTAATCTGCTTGGGGTGATTGATTTAAAACTAATTAAGGAAGAATCTATATAAAAGATTATTGTATTACTTTCATATTGGATAAATACCCTTTGTGTCGTAGTGAGTTTACTAATCTGCTTGGGGTGATTGATTTAAAACTAATTAAGGAAGAATCTATATAAAAGATTATTGTATTACTTTCGTATTGGATAAATACCCTTTGTGTCGTAGTGACTTTACTACCCTGCTTGGGGTGATTGATTTAAAACTAATTAAGGAAGAATCTATATAAAAGATTATTGTATTACTTTCGTATTGGATAAATACCCTTTGTGTCGTAGTGACTTTACTACCCTGCTTGGGGTGATTGATTTAAAACTAATTAAGGAAGTATCTATATAAAAGATTATTGTATTACTTTCGTATTGGATAAATACCCTTTGTGTCGTAGTGACTTTACTACCCTGCTTGGGGTGATTGATTTAAAACTAATTAAGGAAGAATCTATATAAAAATTATTGTATTACTTTCGTATTGGATAAATACCCTTTGTGTCGTAGTGACTTTACTACCCTGCTTGGGGTGATTGATTTAAAACTAATTAAGGAAGAATCTATATAAAAGATTATTGTATTACTTTCGTATCGGATAAATACCCTTTGTGTCGTAATGACTGTACTAATCTGCTTGGGGTGATTGATTTAAAACTAATTAAGGAAGAATCTATATAAAAGATTATTGTATTACTTTCGTATCGGATAAATACCCTTTGTGCCGTAGTGATTTTACTACCCTGCTTGGGGTGATTGATTTAAAACTAATTAAGGAAGAATCTATATAAAAGATTATTGTATTACTTTCGTATCGTATAAATACCCTTTGTGCCGTAGTGACTTTACTAATCTGCTTGGGGTGATTGATTTAAAACTAATTAAGGAAGAATCTATATAAAAGATTATTGTATTACTTTCGTATTGGATAAATACCCTTTGTGTCGTAGTGACTTTACTACTCTGCTTGGGGTGATTGATTTAAAACTAATTAAGGAAGAATCTATATAAAAGATTATTGTATTACTTTTGTATTGGATAAATACCCTTTGTGTCGTAGTGACTTTACTACCCGGCTTGGGGTGATTGATTTAAAACTAATTAAGGAAGAATCTATATAAAAGATTATTGTATTACTTTCGTATTGGATAAATACCCTTTGTGTCGTAGTGACTTTACTAATCTGCTTGGGGTGATTGATTTAAAACTAATTAAGGAAGAATCTATATAAAAGATTATTGTATTACTTTCGTATTGGATAAATACCCTTTGTGTCGTAGTGACTTTACTACTCTGCTTGGGGTGATTGATTTAAAACTAATTAAGGAAGAATCTATATAAAAGATTATTGTATTACTTTCGCATTGGATAAATACCCTTTGTGTCGTAGTGACTTTACTACCCTGCTTGGGGTGATTGATTTAAAACTAATTAAGGAAGAATCTATATAAAAGATTATTGTATTACTTTCGTATTGGATAAATACCCTTTGTGTCGTAGTGACTTTACTAATCTGCTTGGGGTGATTGATTTAAAACTAATTAAGGAAGAATCTATATAAAAGATTATTGTATTACTTTTGTATTGGATAAATACCCTTTGTGTCTTAGTGACTTTACTAATCTGCTTGGGGTGATTGATTTAAAACTAATTAAGGAAGAATCTATATAAAAGATTATTGTATTACTTTCGTATTGGATAAATACCCTTTGTGTCGTAGTGACTTTACTAATCTGCTTGGGGTGATTGATTTAAAAGTAATTAAGGAAGAATCTATAAAAAAGATTATTGTATTACTTTTGTATTGGATAAATACCCTTTGTGTCGTAGTGACTTTACTAATCTGCTTGGGGTGATTGATTTAAAACTAATTAAGGAAGAATCTATATAAATGATTATTGTATTACTTTCGTATCGGATAAATACCCTTTGTGTCGTAGTGACTTTACTAATCTGCTTGGGGTGATTGATTTAAAACTAATTAAGGAAGAATCTATATAAAAGATTATTGTATTACTTTCGTATTGGATAAATACCCTTTGCGTCGTAGTGACTTTACTACTCTGCTTGGGGTGATTGATTTAAAACTAATTAAGGAAGAATCTATATAAAAGATTATTGTTTTACTTTCGTATTGGATAAATACCCTTTGTGTCGTAGTGACTTTACTAATCTGCTTGGGGTGATTGATTTAAAACTAATTAAGTAAGAATCTATATAAAAGATTATTGTATTACTTTCGTATTGGATAAATACCCTTTGTGTCGTAGTGACTTTACTACCCTGCTTGGGGTGATTGATTTAAAACTAATTAAGGAAGAATCTATATAAAAGATTATTGTATTACTTTCGTATTGGATAAATACCCTTTGTGTCGTAGTGACTTTACTACCCTGCTTGGGGTGATTGATTTAAAACTAATTAAGGAAGAATCTATATAAAAGATTATTGTATTACTTTCGTATCGGATAAATACCCTTTGTGTCGTAGTGACTTTACTAATCTGCTTGGGGTGATTGATTTAAAACGAATTAAGGAAGAATCTATATAAAAGATTATTGTATTACTTTCGTATTGGATAAATACCCTTTGTGTCGTAGTGACTTTACTACCCTGCTTGGGGTGATTGATTTAAAACTAATTAAGGAAGAATCTATATAAAAGATTATTGTATTACTTTCGTATCGTATAAATACCCTTTGTGTCGTAGTGACTTTACTAATCTGCGTGGGGTGATTGATTTAAAACTAATTAAGGAAGAATCTATATAAAAGATTATTGTATTACTTTCGTATCGGATAAATACCCTTTGTTTCGTAGTGACTTTACTACCCTGCTTGGGGTGATTGATTTAAAACTAATTAAGGAAGAATCTATATAAAAGATTATTGTATTACTTTCGTATTGGATAAATACCCTTTGTGTCGTAGTGACTTTACTAATCTGCTTGGGGTGATTGATTTAAAACTAATTAAGGAAGAATCTATATAAAAGATTATTGTATTAATTTCGTATCGTATAAATACCCTTTGTGTCGTAGTGACTTTACTAATCTGCTTGTGGTGATTGATTTAAAACTAATTAAGGAAGAATCTATATAAAAGATTATTGTATTACTTTCGTATCGGATAAATACCCTTTGTGTCGTAGTGACTTTACTACCCTGCTTGGGGTGATTGATTTAAAACTAATTAAGGAAGAATCTATATAAAAGATTATTGTATTACTTTCGTATCGGATAAATACCCTTTGTGTCGTAGTGACTTTACTACCCTGCTTGGGGTGATTGATTTAAAACTAATTAAGGAAGAATCTATATAAAAGATTATTGTATTACTTTCGTATCGGATAAATACCCTTTGTGTCGTAGTGACTTTACTAATCTGCTTGGGGTGATTGATTTAAAACTAATTAAGGAAGAATCTATATAAAAGATTATTGTATTACTTTCGTATCGGATAAATACCCTTTGTGTCGTAGTGACTTTACTACCCTGCTTGGGGTGATTGATTTAAAACTAATTAAGTAAGAATCTATATAAAAGATTATTGTATTACTTTCGTATTGGATAAATACCCTTTGTGTCGTAGTGACTTTACTACCCTGCTTGGGGTGATTGATTTAAAACTAATTAAGTAAGAATCTATATAAAAGATTATTGTATTACTTTTGTATCGGATAAATACCCTTTGTGTCTAGTGACTTTACTAATCTGCTTGGGGTGATTGATTTAAAACTAATTAAGGAAGAATCTATATAAAAGATTATTGTATTACTTTCGTATTGGATAAATACCCTTTGTGTCGTAGTGACTTTACTACTCTGCTTGGGGTGATTGATTTAAAACTAATTAAGGAAGAATCTATATAAAAGATTATTGTATTACTTTCGTATTGGATAAATACCCTTTGTGTCGTAGTGACTTTACTACTCTGCTTGGGGTGATTGATTTAAAACTAATTAAGGAAGAATCTATATAAAAGATTATTTTATTACTTTCGTATTGGATAAATACCCTTTGTGTCGTAGTGACTTTACTACTCTGATTGGGGTGATTGATTTAAAACTAATTAAGGAAGAATCTATATAAAAGATTATTGTATTACTTTCGTATCGGATAAATACCCTTTGTGTCGTAGTGACTTTACTAATCTGCTTGGGGTGATTGATTTAAAACTAATTAAGGAAGAATCTATATAAAAGATTATTGTATTACTTTCGTATCGAATAAATACCCTTTGTGTCGTAGTGACTTTACTATTCTGCTTGGGGTGATTGATTTAAAACTAATTAAGGAAGAATCTATAAAAAAGATTATTGTATTACTTTCGTATTGGATAAATACCCTTTGTGTCGTAGTGACTTTACTACTCTGATTGGGGTGATTGATTTAAAACTAATTAAGGAAGAATCTATATACATTAGATTATTGTATTGTTTTCGTATAGAATAAATAACTTTTGTGTCTTAGTGACTTTAGTTCCTTTGCTTGGGGCGAAACGATTTAAAAATAATTAAGGAAGTACCTATATAATAGATTATTGTATTGTTTTCGTATAGAATAAATAACTTTTGTGTCTTAGTGACTTTAGTTCCTTTGCTTGGGGCGAAATGATTTAAAAATAATTAAGGAAGTACCTATATAATAGATTATTGTATTGTTTTCGTATAGAATAAATAACTTTTGTGTCTTAGTGACTTTAGTTCCTTTGCTTGGGGCGAAATGATTTAAAAATAATTAAGGAAGTACCTATATAATAGATTATTGTATTGTTTTCGTATAGAATAAATAACTTTTGTGTCTTAGTGACTTTAGTTCCTTTGCTTGGGGCGAAATGATTTAAAAATAATTAAGGAAGTACCTATATAATAGATTATTGTATTGTTTTCGTATAGAATAAATAACTTTTGTGTCTTAGTGACTTTAGTTCCTTTGCTTGGGGCGAAATGATTTAAAAATAATTAAGGAAGTACCTATATAATATATTATTGTATTGTTTTCGTATAAAATAAATAACTTTTGTGTCTTAGTGACTTTAGTTCCTTTGCTTGGGGCGAAATGATTTAAAAATAATTAAGGAAGTTCCTATATAATAGATTATTGTATTGTTTTCGTATAGAACAAGTACCCTTTGCGTCGTAGTGATTTTACTATCCTGCTTGGGGTGAAATGATTTTAAAAATAATTAAGGAAAAATCTATATAATAGATTATTGTCTTGCTTTCGTATATGTGCGTTGTGGCGAAATGGATATCGTCTCGGAACGAGAAACCGGGGAGCCGAGTTCGAATTCCAGTTGAATCCATTGCATTCACTTACCCTTGGGAAAGGTATTAATCGTCTCTTCCTTCTAGTTATGGGTTAAATAACAGGACAGATTGGGTTCTATAGCCTTGGTCGGCAACCAGTCTACACTAGAAAGCAATGGCAACCTACTGCGGGATAATCTTCTGTCCAGTCAGTCGTGTCTCTTTCGAGACATGATCGCCCAAGCGTGTATCACGTATGGCACTTTAACTGACTGACCCTTAGTGTCGTAGTGATTATACTTGGGGTGAAATTGCTTTCGTTTAGGATAAATACTTTATTTGCGTTGTGGTATAGTACCAACGGATATGGCAGTCGAGTGTATCGACAAGGCTAATATCACTCACACAAAACAGAAAAGAAACGAAAATAGAGATGAGGCGTTGTTAAAGTGAAAAGAATTATTTATTCATACTTTCACCTCGACCGGCATACAAAAATGATTAAAGAGTTCGTCTCGGGATTCTAAAGCATACATAGGAATTGGCATTGGTGCGTATATTGACCTCGGCTTCTGCTTTAACATTGAGTCTCCTGGTGCTAGTGTATCTTCGGAAGTCGGCGTCGGGATTCAGTAGCTAGGTGTCTTCGGGAGTGTTTGTGGCTAAAATTAGCGAAAGACATGCAAAGGATGGGCCTTCTGTCCCGGAGTTTATACCAGTTACCATGAACTGAAATAGCTGCGTGATTCTTTTCTGATTTGTGAAAAATATTTTTATGAGTTTTTTTTTTAAAATTTTATTAGTGAATACACACAGCCAGTGTCTTGTAAACGGTGGCTGTCGTAGTGAGCACATCCTTTTTTCGTTAAAGAAGGAGAATTCTAACAGGCTAATGTAATGTGTAAAGAGAATTGAAATTTCACAGAAAAATGATGCTGACCTTGATGATGGATCAAGCGCATCGGAAATATTATCTATCAGGTGTCCATAAATAACAAGATACACATTACGCGGAAGAAATGAACTATTTGACTAACGTATAAAAAATAGAATCGATTTTTGAATTTACGCACAAACACACACAGATACACAGAGGATTTTTGTTTGTTTGTGTCTTTCAAACAAATCTGAGGCAACTAGACTTTCTGTTTGGTGTCATTTTTCTTGTTTTATTGACGACCTTCAAAGAATTGTTCACGAACAACAATAAATAAATAAATAAATAAATAAATAAATAAAAATAAAACAAAATCAAACACACACAAAAACATACACAAAAGAGAATTTGGCATCAATATTGTGCTTTGATAGACTGTAAAATAAAAAAAAAGAAGGAAGGAGAAATATGTGATCACTGCAAACGGTTCTTTTTGAAATTGATTTCTTCATCTTCCAAGGCTTTTATTTTCTTATTTTCTCCTCCATCATAAGTGGAAATTTTCTTATCCGAACGTTATTTTATTCGACGACTTTTTCGCAGGGAGAATTTCGTCCTTGTGGTGTTGGAGTAGGAACATTGTACAGAAAAATACAGAAGTTTTAAGCCGGAAAATAAAACAGATTAAAAGATTTGCCGGATACCAAAATACTAGCGAGAAAATATGTCAACAAAACAATTACTTTGTCAGAGACTAAAAAAGTGATAGTTACTGTTAATATTCAGTGAAGATGACGCCAATATCATTGTCAACTTCTCAGCGATGATAGCTAAGACTTTTACTCAGCCAAGTATGGAAATAGATTCCAGGTATAAACAGATCATGAAAATTCTGAGTGAAAACACACACACACACACACACACACACACACACACACACACACACACACACACACACACACACACACATAGCCTATAATCCATAGAAAAAGTAGTTTGTAGACAGCAATTCCATTATGAAGAGCAACTAACAGATTCTTTGTAACAGTCAATATTTCAACTAAGATCTCATGAACGAATTCACGAAAACGGCTTGCAAAAACAAAAAGAAACAAAAAATAACAAAAAAAACAAAAACAGGAAAAACAAAATTGCTAACAATAAAACCAAATATAAAACCGAAAACATACAAAAATAAATCAAAACAAGAACAAAACAGAAAAATATATTGTTTAAACGAACATCAATTTAAAAAAAATATATATCGTCGCAAATTATCCAGCAAAATCTCTCAGGGTTATTGATCTCTCAAGGAAAGATGATTATTGACTGAACAAATAAATAAGAAAATATACACTAGAAGCCTCCATTTTTAACGATAATTTGCGAGAACTAATTTTTTAAAAGAATGTTGATAAATAAAAAAATAAATAAAAAAATGCTTTATTGAAGCTTGATTTTTAGCTTTAATTGAAGTGTAAATTATTAAATTTACTATTTCCAGTAAGCCAAATACTCTTGTGTATTTCAAACAGAAATTACATTGATTAGAATATAAAATTTGTAGATTTTAAAAAATGTTTTTCAATTTTTCAGCCATTTCTAAGCGAGCGACAAATTTGTAAACAAAAGTTAATTCTCGGTTTTAAAAATCCTGCAAAAATAAAATATGTGACATGTTATTTTTGGAAAATTAGCAACTTCAAAGTTGACCTTTCCGACTTTTTGCCGGGAGAAGCTAATTATGGTTGATCAGAATTGATATTATTATTCAAAGTTTTTTTTGTTAGGGAAAGAAACCGGGAAACACATGACATTTTAATGTAACAAAGAAAGTACCATATTTAATAAAAAACTTCTGATGCACACACACACACACACACACACACACACACACACACACACACACACACACACACACACACAGAAATAAATTAAAAATTATTTTAAAATCTAATGGCTCGATGATTTGTATTAAACTTTTCAATTTTCGATTTGTAAATATAGTCTTCACTTAATAATTTAAGGTTTTGAAGAGTTTTAAAAATATTTTTTAAACTTCATAAATTATTATAATTAAAAAAAAAATGAACACAATTATTGTAAAAAATTCATTATTCACAGAAAAATATTTTTTTCTTAGATTATAATGTCCTTAATATATATTATTTATAAAATCAATTAAAAGCTTATCTAATTAAATAATGTCATAGTTTTATTGCATTTTTTATTTCATTTTCAGAGCATATTTTCGGAAAAAAGGGTAACTGTCTGAAAAAGAAAAAAAAAAAGATTTATATTCCCCAAGGAGTTCTGCGTTTAAATAATAAAACAAATTTTCGCTACAAAATTTAATTTCTTGAAATTTCATGAACTTACGTAGACGATAGTGGGGAAACAGATGTAAAAAATATATTTTTAGCCAAATTTTCTAAAAATAATAATTTAAAAAATAATTAAATTCATTTGTGAATAAGCCCTAAAAGTTTAAACGAAATTCAACAATTATTTGATTTTTGCAAGAATTTCCAATTTAATGTGTTTTTCACCGGAAAAAAAATCGAGTTAGGTATTTTGCATTATCCATTGTAAAATCTGGTAACCATTTGGTTAAACACTGACGAAAAACAAAAGATTTTTTTCACTAAAATTTCGAACATGTTAAAAAGGATTAAAATTTTAAAAAAATAATTAAAAAATACTTTAATCTTTCCTCTTGATAATACCATAAATATTTTGATGGATAAACTTGTTTGTGGCCTTTTTTGGTCATCCTATGCTGTTTTTTCAGCAAATTAGTGAGATTAATTAATGTACATTAATACCGCTACATTCCGAACATGTAAAAGAATACACCGACAGATTAATAGGTGTGAAGTTTCATACACAAGAAAAAGCATTTATAAGCACGTCTGCTACTCACGAGCATGCACAGACTGTATGCATTTCAAAATAAGAAAGGTTTTCAAAATTGAGTCGTTATTCTTAATACGCATGTTAATCTCAAAGTGGCAGCTCTTTCACATTATGGTTTGGAAACATATTGAAATAGTCCCACCATTGACATAAAATTTCAGCTGTGTCTATTGTTTGGGAGATAACTTCGAGGAAAGTTTGTTACAGACACGACGGAAAAAATAAACAAAGGTGAGAATAGTGGATTATATAGTAATATATATATAGAATAGTGGATATATAGTAATATATATATATATATATATATATATATATATATATATATATGTATGTGTGTGTGTATATATATATATATATATATAACAGTAACACTAATGGGATGAGAATTCACAGTTCGTAGCATTTACTTTTTAAAAACAGCTCGATACGTTGTAGAGTTATATATATATATATATATATATATATATATATATATATATATATATATATATATATAGTAATATTTTTGTTATCATTGGTATTTAAAATAAAAACATTTTTCATCGCCACGCAAGAGCTGTCGTGTTTCAGTAGTATCAATAGAGTTAGTGAATGATTTAGCTACAGAAATTTAAAAAATTTGTGAATAAAGAGGAATAGAAGGATTTCAATAACGCAAGCCGTAAATTGCCTGATGAGATACTATTGACAGTACCGAAACACGACAGCTCTTGTGTAGAGGTGAAAAGTATTTTTATTATAAATACCATTAATAATAATAATAATAATAATAATAATAATAATAAAACTGAAGGCTTTATTCTTGCAGCACAAGACCAAAGTCTTTTCACGAGAAACTTTCAGGCAAATATTATGCATAATAATATGGATCCAAAATGCAGGTTTTGTGATAAACACCAAGAAACAATAGACCACCTAATCTCAGGCTGTTCTGTGCTTGCCCCAAATGAATATAAAAATCGCCACGATAGAGTTGGGCAATATTTACATTGGGCAATATGCAAACATTATGGAAAAGCTGTAGGCAAACACTGGTATGAACATCACCCAGCACCGGTTACAGAAATAGAAGATGTAACCATTCTATGGGATTACACCATCTACACAGACAGAAAAATTGAAGCAAACAGGCCAGACATTATTGTTAAAAACCAGAAGGAGAAAACTTGTCTATTAATTGATATGGCTTGTCCAGCGGATTGTAACATAGCAATCAAGGAATTTGAAAAACTGTCAAAATATAAAGACCTGGAAATTGAAATAGGAAAAATGTGGAAATTGAAAACAAGAGTTGCGCCAGTGATAGTAGGTGCACTTGGAATGATAAAAAATGGAACAAAACAACACATTGAAAGAATCCCTGGAAACCCCAGCTTAAGAGATATACAAAAAATTGTATTATTAAGTACAGCCCACACACTAAGGAAAACTTTATCTATGTAATGCTGGAGATGATAGGGAAGATAGAAAAACATGAAATGGAGCCATAACAACATGCCACTACCTGCCTTAGGTCTCCCCGCAGACTTGGTTGGTAGTGAGACCAAAGCAGAAATCGAAATATGATGAAAAATGACATATATAATAATATATATATATATATATATATATATATATATATATATATATATATATATCCGTGAATAACGAGGACATTCCAACAAAATCTACTTAATAAAAATATTAATTGCTAAATCTGTATAGAGAGCTCAAAGGATGTTATCCAGAGCAATATGATATCTATATATGAAAACTGAACACAAAATTTAAAGTGGTTGTAAATTATAATTAATTTCTATAAACAAATACTTTATTTCTTCTGACCACACTACGTTCGTTCCATATTTTCTCAAAATAAAGATTTCTTTAACAACGAAATGGAAATCAAGTAACATGATTCAGAACAAAGATTTTGGCCTTATCTCGGGTAGGAAACATTTGGCCAGGAGAGAAAGTTCATTGGGTGGAAAGAGTAATCATAAAACCATTACACTCTCACTCACAAGCATATGATACGTATACAGATATAAATCTAGATATGAACATACTTAGCATACACACGTATATCTACATACACATATGTCTATACTTACACATATGTACATAAAAAAGATCCT
>JBBBDQ010001951.1:155000-255000 GCA_037127315.1 Ascarosepion bandense
TTTACGTTGATTTCTTGTTCCTCTCTTTTATTACTACTGACTAAATGTAAGAGAGAATAAAGTTTTTAAGAAGAAAGAAAGAGTAACTGAGTTCAGAAATTTTGTCGTTTGCTTTTTGAATGCCACCGTAGACAACACTTATTCATTCTTTCGTTGCACGAGGAAAAGGTGAAAGAGCGAGAAAGTGAGAAAAGTAAATGTCTGACGTCCAGTCCAAACTCGTGACTCTCTAAAGAGTTAAAACAAAAAACAACCCACATATATATTTTGAGAACCCAGAAAAGGATCAAATTTGAATTTCTGGAGTGTCCTCAAGTTGCTCAGTAAATAAGCTGCTGTATCTTTCTTTGGGTTTGTAGGGGCTTCGCTGATGTTTGTCAAATTGGCCTTGTGCCAAACAACCGAAATCCCCACAGTTTAAAATATCAGAAGGTTGAAGGTTGGATGCTGATAAAATATTTCATTTGTACATTAAAGTAAAATTTTTATTAACTGAAGAACAAAATTTAAGAAGAAAAATAAAACATTCATAGAGAAAATGTAGTTAATTGTTCAAACAGAAATGTAAGTATTTAAATGTCCCACAGAAGTTCAGAGTTCATGGTTGATAGTAGCATAATGCGTGTATGTAAGAAGATTAAATAGGTTACTAATAAAAGTTTGTGTTCTTTTCGTTTTTATGGCCGGAGAAAAAGGGTAAAGGAAAGTCAAGCAATAAAGGAGATTGTACTTATCGAAGCCAGTTGAAGTATCTTGTTGTTGTTGTTGTTTTCTTTGACGGTGTGTAGTTGAAGACGAAGGAAAGGACATTGGAGGAGAGGATAAACGAATAAGTGACGCGCCCTTACGTCCGAGTCGGCAAATTAAATTTTCTTTAGTCACATTGCAACGAGGTCCTTCAGATTCGCTCCCATGTTGGACTGACTTCACTAGTCAAGTGACGTGATTTAAGTAGTGGATTTTAGTCATGTGACTGGATAAAAAACCACATACCCATTTTCTAGGTGTTAAGAAATTTTAACTGGGGATATATATCAATTTTCTATTTCCAATCAGAATACAGAAGCTTGCTTTTCACATTGACTTGTGAAGTTTGCCTTGGTATGGGTTTTTGCAAAATGTTTTTAGTCGTTTTGATGCATTTTTGCGGGTGTGCAATTTTTATTTTGAGTTAGTTGATAGATGATATAGGGTTTGTATCCTATAGGTTTTCCACTACATTCATAAATTTTAAAAATGTGAGTTAATTGTCCAATAATAAAATATTTATTTTTGGCTAATTTAAAAATGTAAGTGTTCTTTTGATTGGCTCGGGAGAGGATATAAGTGTGTGAAAAGTCATCTTTATTAAGCAATCAAAATATGAAAAATATCCAACTTTAGACTTTTTCCTTCCTAGGTAACCAATAGCAACATTGAGCACAGAAAACAATAATAAAAAAAATCAAAATCATAGCAAACATAGAAACATCACAAGAAAATACGAATTCCCATTTGACAGAAAAAAGAAAGGATAAAAATAATTACCTATTAAACAAAATTTAAACCTGCTAACCTCATCGTCAAAATTAACAATTCGTCTACAAGAGCTAAACTACAAAGAACCAATATTAGGTACAAATGTACACGTCCTTTAAAGAACTGTGTTCTTGATCAATCAAAATATTGGATATACTATTACCTGTTTAACCGGAAGTCTCACATTACATCTCTCTGACCGCTGTGTTAGGTCTCCAAACGTTATCCATAACATAATCCTTGATAACACAGATATAATACCATCCACATGTAAGAAGTTAAAAGATAATAGAAACATTATTAACTAAAAAAAGCTATCACTCAATAATATTAACTATAAACACAGTCACAATATTCACACCGTGTTTGAAATATAAAACACTAGCAGTATAGCCCGGCGTTGCTCGGGTGTAATGAAAGTTTTAAAACTAATCCATGGACTCAGGCTAAAGAATATTTGTGTGAAGTTTGGTGAGAATGGGATAAAAATTGTGGATTTGTATAAAGGACATACAGACAGACAAACAGACAGACATACACAAACATCTTGCCTTTTATATATATATTATGATCGATTTTCTGCACTATTGTAAGAACTGCAACCTTGAAACTTCTGAATATCGTTTCTTATGTCTTTGTCTATGAGTGTATCAAATTTGATTAAAATCGGACCATTCCTTTATAACCCGATGTTTTCGATTATCGATTTTCGATATTTATCGGGGGTACCTCAACACAAAACCTAGCTAAGAACACTCGCAGACGCTTATAGTACAACTGTGTAAATTTTCAAGAAAATCGGTTCAGCCGTTTCGGAGTCTATAGGTTACGGACACACACACACACAGAGTCACAAACACACATACACACACACACAATGTTCCATTTATAAATAAGTTTAAATTTAGATTCTTATGACTCTACATACATATATAAAACTCTTTATATATTTGGTTAAAAGTAAAATGAAATGAATCATTACTAATGGCTAAATGTATAGAAGAAAGCCCTTGGAAAAATAAAACACTCTGACAATTTTTTTCAAGTTTTTTCCTCATCTTCGATATTGTCTAGCATTCACTGCCGTATTGAAGAACTGATATCACATAGCAATCTAGCACTCTCTTCTTTGTTTCTAAGGATATTTTCCTGTGTCTTAGTACTTTACTTAGCTTCTGGAACGCGGCACTCGCCATGCCAATTCGCCTTCAGATCTCTGTGTCGCACTTTCCATCTCCTGTTAGAACACTTTCTAGGTATTTCAATTTTTGTACTTGCTTGATTCTAGTATCCCCTACCTGTATTTGGCATTTTGGGTTGTTCTTTTTGCTGATGACAATGCATTCAATTTTCTTGCTGTTTATTTGTAGTCCTTTTTTGTCATTCACCTCAGCTACCTTCTGTAGGAGGTCTTGTAGTTTTCTTTCCGTGTCTGCAATCAACACTCTATCATCATACCTTATGTTGTTCAATTTTTTTTTCTTTTGCTTATAAAGTAAATGAGGAGCCATTTTCTTTTTTCTATTCGAGCGTTGCGATGAGTAATGAACATAAATCTGTGCGAAACTCGTGTAACTGTACAGGTTTAATTGGTTGTAGAGGGCAACGACCTCAGAATATGGATGTACGTAAAATGCAGCTGACAAATCTACGACACAACTCGTGGCTATTTCGAGAAATCTAATCGACGTGGTTCAGACATATTGTATGAATTTAACTTTGAAGTGTTGGCAGACATCTACAGACAGTTCAGTTATCTGCCAACTGGAAAAAAATAAACACAAATATGAATAGGGAAGTTTTTCTGAGCAAATAACATATCCGAAATGGTGGCTTTAAAAAATCATTTAACCTAAAGCAAGGCGATTAAGCCACTAAGACGCGAGTAATTATTAAGAGTGAAAATATCAGAGGAAACATTGTTAAGGATAATAAAATTTTCAGGGAGATAGATGGTGAAGATTGACGTTTAGTTTTATACTTCAAGATTGAAGTCGACAGGAAAGTTAGATGCAGGAGGTGAGTTCCTAAGAGAGAACTACGAGAGAAAAAACTTTTACAATATGAATTACGCTACTACTTAGAAATTTCAACAGTAAAAAGATGAGACATATCTACCAATCTAGTCAATCAGTCAGTTAATTGCTATACGTGATGCAACTTGGGAAATCGTGTCTCTTTTAAGACATAACTGACTAGGTAGAAGATTTTCCCGAGGTAGATTGCCATGACTTTCTGCGATAGACTGGTTGCCATCTGATCTTTTGTATGCCTTGTTCCTTCAGTGTGCGAGCAACAATTGCTCTCGTGTCTCTTGTAGCTCTCAGCAAATTTTGTCGTTTTGATATTTCTCCTAATACCTTTTCTGCTATTCATTGATACAATCTTTTTATGTAGGTTATACACCGTTTTCCCCTGTCTCTCTTGCTTTCAATACGCTTTGAAAGTGCCAAATTCTCCAAGCTCTTTTGCCTGATTATGCAGCAGAGAATGTTCAACTGTCTTTTTATGATGATAAATGCCCTTTTTGTTTCCATTTTCTCTGAAGCTTCGTCGTTGCTAACATGTTCAGTTCATGGTATTCTCAGCATCCTTCTGTAGAACCACATTTTTGTTCCTTCACGTTTCTTTTTCGTCTGTGAGGATATTTTCCAACATTCACTATCATATAGTCAGTTAAGTGCCATACGTGATACACACTTTGGGTGATCATGTCTCGAAAGGGACATGGCTGACTGGGCAGATGATTATCTAGCAGAAGGTTGCCATTGCTTTCTGTGGTAGACTGGTTGCCAGAGAAGACTATATAACCCAATCTGTCCTATTATTTAACCCATAACTGGAAGGAATAGACGGATTAATACCTTTCCCAAGGATATTTGTGCCAGGAATTCAACTGGAATTCGAACTCGAATCTACAGTCAAGCACTGTTAAAACCTGCGGGTATACAATGATTACCACGGGCATATATTCACAGCAACGCTATTTCTTACCTATCATGTCACGCATACGTCATCTAGTTGAGTCATTTTATATTATTGGAGGAGGGCGAAAACAGCCGGTGTATTGCATTGCTGCCTGTAATTTTCTGGAATATATGGTTCTCTCTGCGATTCTTTGGAAAGAGGAAACTTGGTTGATTTCTTTGCTGGTTTTCTGCCAAAACAATGTCGTCGTTAATTATTTGGTTATTTCCGAGAAAATATGGCTGAGTGTATGAACGCTTTTTGATGATAAGAATCAATCTCTTTTGACGGGTTTCCATAAATTACAGGACGTAACTGTTGTGTAGTCGTAAATCTATGTAAAACGTATATATATAAAAAAGTGCCTAGTATTGGAGACTTCTACTGAAAAATGTAAAAAGATATCTTCATTTTAATGCTCAAATTCATGCTTTGTGTTCGAGAATAGGCTATAGCCAGTATTCTAAACGCTGATTTTCAAAGAAACTGAGACTTTTCTCCATGGGAGATTGTCGTAGCATGATTTGGGGGCTCCATATTTGACTTTGTGCTACACTAACATAAGTAAAGTAAATAACTATAAAATCTTTTAAAAACTTTTTTGAAATATTATCTGAGGGCAATGCAGAAAATAACAGTGTTTTATTGTCGGATGAGTAAATGTGTTTCTTTTGTTCGGTTGCTTTTTGTTATATTTCACATTCAGAATTAGATATTATCTTTTAGGCTACAAACAGTTCTCGTACTTGTATGACGATAAACTACACCCGCAGCAGGTAGATTTTGAGAATTCTAGCAGAAAGTCAAATCTAACCAAGTGCCTAGCTGAAAATAAAATCGGAACTTGTAACTAGCTCCAAGTTAAATCTGACCTTGTGTCTGGATGAAAGTTCAATCTAACCTTGAGTCTATCTGAAAGTCAAATCTGATCTTGTATTTAGCTGAAAGATCAGTCTGACCTTGTGTAAAGCTGAAAGTCAGATCTGATCTTGTGTCTAGCAGAAAGTCAAATCTAACCAAGTTCTTAGCTAAAAGTCAAGTTTGATTTTGTGTTTAGCTGAAAGTCAATTCTGATCCTGCGTTTAACTGAAAGTCAAAATTTGACTGTGTCTAGCTGAAAAAAAAATCTGAACTTATGTATAGCTGAAAGTCAAATCTAACCTTGTGCCACCGAGTTAGTGGACATTAGGTTTATAAGTCCCGAAAATTCAGTCGTTCTTCTTAAGGACACATGGCCCAGTGGATATAGACGTTGGTTAGTTTCTGTGACTTGACTCAAAAAGTTGTGAGTTCAATATCAGCCTACAGCAGTTGTGAACAAGTAACTTGCGAGGTTAGAGGAATATAACTCATGACTACCAGACGATTTAGACAAGGAATCTAGAATATACCCCAGTGATCTTAATAAAGGGTTTGGTTCTAAATTCCTAGCAACTGAAGATGACCGGAGCGTACAACGTCTTACAAATGGCAACAAAAATGAGGACAGTTTTCCAAATAATGTAAATATAGACAAAGACTCAGTGGTAAAAATTTACATTTTATACCACCCACTTAAGTCGACTCCTCGTTTGTGTAAAAAGTAGGCTTGAAAACTCGATTTGTACAGCGCAATTCACAGTCATATATAATATTTAACGATGAAATAGGGGAATTGACGTGGGTATTTTATAGTCGTTGTTTTATTCAATTATTAATTTCAAGATTATGATTAACTAGAAAATACAAATAATAACACCCAGAAATTTTCACGGATATTACTAATTGGTTATTATTTAATGAGTTATTCGAACGTGTATATCGTGAATCTCACATCAGTACTATTATCAGACAAATTGAGATAAAAATTGAATTGTCTATGAGACAAAGTAGTCGATAAAGGAAAGAAAAATACTGATACATCATTTGAAAGAAAGCAGAATATATAATTCTGTCCAAAATAAGCAGACCAGAGTGTGAGATTAATTTGTGTCTGTTCGACTCCTGCAAAGTTTACCTGTAGTTTATGTTTTTTTACATTGAGGTTAAACCTTTAAAAGGCTTGGAGGTTACTTCAGTTAGTGGATTACAGATAAGAGGACGTTTATGCGGATAGGAGGGAAAGATAACGGCTAATCCTAGACTTGAACAGGTTAAGATTATAGCGATCGGTTAAACATCCTGTTTGGAGTTGGTTTAGTGATGCACTGGAAGAAGCTGGTCTTATTTCTAACCAGTAGAATACGGAGGGTAATTTGCTACAATGTGATTGACATAAATGTTAGAACTAGCACAACCACTGAATGCAGTTCGCTCGAGAACTTTCCATGGATGTAGCAAAAGATCAGTGAGAGGCTTGCCCCATTCCACAGTGAGAAAGAGGTTAGAGAGTGGAAAATAATTTGTAACCCACAAAGACTCAGAGATGCTTTTGAACTCTATCGTGACTGGAAAGTTAGTACTGAGAAGGGAGGTCAGCTCCTTTTCAAATATGTTTCAGCTCTGCTGAAATGATCCTAGTATCATTTTCTGAGTTATAGCGTATAATCTTGCGTGATCAACTGTTTGAACCAAATCAGTATCCTTAAACCGCTGAGGACGTGAGACTTTATGCTAGTATAACCCTCGAAGAATTTCACTCACAAAGGTTGGCTTAACCCGTTCTATGATTTTCACTTACATTTCACCGTTGACGCAGGCTAGGATCACCTAAGCCGATAATAACAAATCGAACAAGGATCTTATAGTTGCAGCAAATATTCTAACCTTCTGAGAGTACCAAACACTAGAAAGTGGTATATAGAAATCAAAAGATGAATAATAATAGCAAAAGTTTCTTTTCGGAAACTAAAAAACAGTAATAAGGTACAAAGAAATGAAGCAAAAAATGCCGAATTGCAACGTAATAGTCAATGAATGCTGGACATTTTCGTTACAAATAAAGTTAACCGAAATGTTTTATTACTGACGATTATTAGTTTAGTTTGTTTTGTCTTACGGTATATCAACCTCAATAGTTATTTAATACCGACAAAAGGTTTGCAACTGATTCCTATGAATAGAATATGTATTCTTTGTAAGAAAATAGTTTGCCGATCAGATTTCATTGATGTATTTTTATAAAGAGGGTATTTGTCGAGAGTAAAATATATTACCTATATATATATATATATATAATATTCCGTATCCAAAGAAACACTATTCTTTAAAAAGTCTTTAATACAAAGTAGAGCTAATAACATTTATAACATAAATATGTTATAATATCACTATAAAATTAGCCATTTTGTTTCGACACTATCCGTGTCTTATCAAGTGATGATTTTAAGTACAAGTTTGAGGGTTTCAAAAGGTTTTAAAGTGTAGCCAAACCCCTTTAATCATGGAGGCGTTGTTACATAAACAGGATGGACTAATCAAAACAAAGCAATATATATATATATATTTTAAAAACATATTGCTGGCAATATTCTTCTCTTTCTTCAAAAATATACTGCTGTCAATATTCCCCCTCCCCAAAAATTTATTGTTGGCAATATTTTTCTTTTTTTTTTTAATCGTATCACCCCGAGCAAGACGGTAATGCCACTAATGTGCAGGGGGCGACATAAGAGTAAAAAGATTAATTAGAAGAGAGTGAAGAGGAAGACTAACCAGTTAGAAAGGAGCAAGAGAAGGATGGGAATACAGGTGTGATGACAGTTGCAAAGGTGGAGAGAAAGGAAAGGATATACGTGGTGGTAAAAGAACTAGAGTCAAGTGGTTAATAGATGAGGATTGACATTGCATTTAAATTCCTGGAGGTTGTAGCCGCCAGGAAAGCAAAAATATGGAAGCGAGTTCCACAGGCGGGAAGTGCGAGAGAAGAAGCTGAAGGAGTAGAATTGTCAATTGCTTGTAATACCTTCTTCCCCAAGAAAGTATTGTTAGAATATTTACTATAAAAGACTATTTTATGCTTTCATAGTGTTTTGACCTCACTTTTGGGGTTAACTATTTGTTTATAGCTGGGACACTAACCGTTGTTATAGCCTCGTGTCAGAAAGAAACCTGAGGACCACAGCTATTAAGAGGTGATTTCAGGTTCCTCTAAACCTTGCTGCCGGATCGGGGGTGAGTTAACTTCTGCAAAGGTGCAGTTGAAATATTAAGAGTCCTCATCCAACTGGACAAGAGAATATTTTTGATAGAGCATGTAACCAATGAGAAAACTCAAAGGAGAATAGGAATTACAAAAACAGAACAATCAGAAATGGACATTTGAAATTTGTGTGGATAAATACTGAGGAAAGAAAGCTTGAAGAATTTAACATCCATAAAGAACATCAAGACAAGAGAAGTTGAAGAAAGCAGTAATTTATTTAAGTTTGAGTAAATGAATGTCTGAAGGATGACAAAGAAAAAGACTGGAAAGTAATCTGTATTGCTAGAAACAACGAAGAAAAGGAAGTAGTGGAGAGCCATATTCACTCACTTTTTGAAGGGATAAGAACAGATTTTAAGTCTTTCTAGCATTGTCTAAAGTTTAGAGATGATTTTTTTGTCATGATTATTTTCATAGCAAGTTGACTAGACCAATATTCTTTTTTTCCTGGTTAATTTATTTTTATCGTTAAGTTTCAAGCAATAGTTCTTCAGCTTTACTAATAATGTCTAAAATGAGACATTGAAGTCATTTCCCGACATTCTTTTAGAATAGGTCTACTATTTACTGTTTCTTTTATTCACGTTTATTGTCTATATCGTTTCGCAGTGAGATATACCGTGTTACATATTACCGGTATTTAGGCAGGAAACGAGAAATCAGGGAGCCGAGTTAGAATTCCAGTTGAATTCGTTGCATTCACTTACGCGAAAATATCCTTGGGAAAGGTATTAATCCGTCTCTTGGGGACCCTGCCGTTAAAAACAAATCCCAATGAATCTTGATACTCGAAAAGAAAAAGTATGACTTGACACAAAACTTATATAAAAAAACAACAATAAATTGTTGAATGAAAAGGTATACCCAGCAATAAATAAATAAAATTTAGTTGGCAATAAATGACCCGCGTGCTAGTCTTTACTTGTTGATATACTATTATTCCCAACGTCCGTATTGGTAGTTACTCACGCAGTAAGTAACCACCAATAACTATTATTAACTTTTAAGGGTTACAACAGTTTTATATTCAAGGTTGTCTGTTTTCTAGTCTGTTTGTCAGTCCAAGTTGGAGAGCCCTAATAATTTGTCTATATATATATATATATATATATATATATATATATATATATAGTATTGTAACTAAGTTGTTGCACTCGTACGTTTTTTAAACTTTTGTTCATGCATTTACTTTTATAAAGAGTGCTATTTTCCATTGTCGAAATATATATATATATATATATATATATATATATATATATATATATATATATATATATATACGATTAAGGAGAAGAATATAGGTCCATGTCTTTCGGAGTGACATTCAGTCAGTTAAGTGACATACGTGATACACACTTTGGGCGATCATGCCTCGAAAGTGACATGACTGACTGGGCAGAAGATTATTTCGCAGTAGGTTGCTATTACTTTCTGCGGTAGACTGGTTGCCAGTCAAGGCCATAGAACCCAATCTGTTCTGTCATTTAACTCATAACCGGAGGGAAGGGACGGATTAATACTTTTCCCAAGGGTATTTTTGCGTAAGTAAATGCAAGAAATTCAACTGGAATTCGAACTCGGCTCCACGATTTGTCGTTCCGAGTCGATATCCATTGCACCACAACGCACATCTATATATCCAGAACTAAAATGCCTTTGTGCTGATCAGCGATAAAACACTTTCTTATTTGTTTGTACATACATAGCAAAGTTTTTATGGAAATATAACTAATGAAGAATGAATGAATTGATGTCGCTTTTGAGGCTAATCTACTTCACTCTAAGGTCGACTACGACTGATTTTCAGAAAACGTTAAGGCGGCGCAACCAATTTTTAAAACACTCGAAATAATTGGAGTAGATAGACTAAACTATCGCCCGGTTCACACTCCACCCACGTCTATTGAACAGGTGAAGGGGCTCATCCCTTGTTTCCTGTTTGGGATGCGGTTTTCCGGTTTCTCTTTTCCAATCTTCTCACTCCTATGTACCCCCCTGCACAGTAGTGGCGTTACCGCCTTGCTCGGGGTGTTATGATTAAAAAGAAAATGCCTATTTTTCCAGAAATGGTTGTGAAAATAATTGTCAGAAAAGGGAGCATCTGCAATAATTAGACTATTTTAAAAGAATACGGATATTTTTGTCTTTTTCACTAAAGTTAATCTATTTCACGGCTCGAGAGAAACAAGGCAGGGAGTTATTAGATGAAAGAAGTTAAGTTATAGAATAAGAGGGATAGATAGCGATTAGCCATTAACGAACAGCCTAAGGTTGTCGTGTTATGGGAAACATCTGTCATATGCCTTCCCCGACGATATTTATTAATATAATTATGCGCCGATTCGACGATATATACATTTCCACATCTATGGGCAGATACGAGTTATCTCTCCTAGATCATGACAAATGGACAATAATAAACAAAAATAAAAATAAGATCACTGTTCGATTGATATAATCGAACTGTAATCTTCCCAGGTCCGCTTCTTTATCAACACATGCGCTGACCAAGGATGAACAACAAGGCGAAATGATTTTTGGTATAAAAAATTTATATATGTGAACAAATATTAAAATAAAAAGATATAAGTATGAGTAAGAATGTCCAATGATCCGAATCTCAAAACTTATGTCGGGATACCAAATTAGTCGAAATAACAAATTACGACGAATATGAATGAATATTAATGAATACAAATGCAGAAGATTAACACACAATCAAAAATGGGAGAGGATTTATATAATATTATTATTTAAACATGTGGAATGGTGTTTGCAATAACATAATATTCGTGGATGTGTGTGTATTTTCTAACACGGGTCCAATATGTTCAGTTTCTTCTCTTAATGTTTTACCGTCTTTTCTTTTCTTTTCTCTCTTTCTTTTCTTTTCTTTTCTTTTCTCTTTCTTTCTTCTTCTTTACACAAACTTGGATTCAAACACTGCCTGTCTGTAATAAATATGTCTGCAATCTTCTTTAATTCTTTCTTCAAACGAATGTTGTATTTTCAGCACACAAATATCTCTGCAATTTCTTCTCTTAACTGGTTCTTTAACCGAACGTTATCTTCTCTGCGTCACTATATTTCTTCCTTTCTTGATAAACAATTCGGCTTAGACTTCTTATTTTAACGAATAAAAATATATACACTTACTAGCAGTATAGCCCGGCGTTGCTCGGGTGTAATGAAAGCTTTAAAACTAATCCATGGTCCTGGAGCTCAGACTCAGCCTAAAGAATATTTGTGTGAAGTTTGGTGAGAATCGGGTAAAAATTGTGGATTTGTATAAAGGACATACAGGCAGATAAACAGACAGACACACAAACATCTTACCTTATATATATATATATATATATATATATATATATATATATTATCTATTTTCTGCACTGTTGTAAGAACTTCAACCTTGAAGCTCTGAATATCGTTTCCTATGTCTTTGTCTATGAGTGTATCAAATTTGATTAAAATCGGACCACTCCTTCTATAACTCGATTTTTTCGATTATCGATTTTCGATATTTATCAGGGGTACCTCGACACAAAACCTAGCTAAGAACACTCGCAGATGCTTATAGTACAACTGTGTAAATTTTCAAGAAAATCGGATCAGCCGTTTCGGAGTCTATAGGTAACGGACGGACACACACACACACACACACACACACACACACACACACACAAAGTTCCATTTATAAATAAGTTTAGATATTTCTTATCCGGAGGTCTTTAAGATGAACTGGTCGAATTACGTCATTATCATAAATGCGTCTCTCAGTTTCCATTCATAAGTTATCAGCGCTCAGCATATCGTGACTTGTCCATTCAAAGTCAAGCCGGCAACTGAATTCAATTCTCTGACTTCCTCGTGACTTGTATTTGGCGCGAACTTTAGCTCCTGCTGCTTCATGACCTCATGTCTGGTCCCTGTGTAGTTCCTGTCTAGACACCTGTTACTAAAGGTATTTGGGTCAGTCATCTTTTGACCTGCTATCCGGAAACTGACTCTTGTTGCCACGCGGAGACCAATCTTAATGTATGTGTGTAAGTGTGTGTGTGGCTATCTGAATTCGTAACACATCCAAGCAAGAATTTGGCCAAAAAGTAGATGTTCTTGAGAAAAGAAAGCTGTTTTGCCACTGGAATAAAACGAAAATGTTGATTAAAAGCTATAGATATAGCATGGCGTGTCCCATCTAAAATACCTAAAGAATGTAATTTACCAGAACATTTGTCAAAGAAATAATTTTTGGAAAAGTGTCTGTAAGGGGAAAATAAAGTAATTCCCTGCAAGACAGAGAAAACGATTTTGAACTCTAGAATCAAAATCTCGGAAAATCTGGAAATCTTCTGTCTGGATAGGAAAAAGTAATTAAATATTAAAAAGGAAAAACTACGATAGTAATATCGCCCTAATCTTTTCATAGTAATTCCCTTTAAACCTCACATAGAAACCCCAGTGTTACTCAGACTTTTGTGATCCAGGGTATGACGGTAAGCTGCATTCAGAAGCAAGGCTTCTGATTGAGAGGTTGTGAGGAGCATGGAACCACCTCTTAATTGCTGTTGTTCTCAGGTCCACAATTTCCGGGAGTGGTAGTGCCTGTTAGAGTCCCAGCTATGGGCAAATAGTTAACCCCGAAAACTTGGGTCAGAACACAATGAAAGTACACTATAAAAATAGCCTTTTATAGAAAAATAGACATAAAAATAGACTTTTATAGAAAAATATACATAAAAATAGACTTTTATAGAAAGTCTATTATACATTTTATACATTTTTGAAGGAAAAAAATTATTACTTAACACATTTTGAAGAAAAAAAATGCCAGCAATACATTTTTGAATGCAAGACGAAAAGACATCTTTAGTTTTCTAAAATAAATAATGAAAAAAAATTTTCTTCAAAATCTGACTAAATAAATCTTCTCACAATAACCGAGCATTTTAATCAGTTGAGTGCCATACGTGATACACGTTTGGGCAATCATGTCTCTTTCGAGACATGACTGACTGGGCAGAAGATTATCTCGCACTCGGTTGCCATTGCTTTCTGCGGTAGACGGGTTGCCAGCCAAGGCTATAGAACCCAATATGTCCTAATATTTAACCCATAACTGGCGAGAAGAGACTAATTAATACCTTTCCCAAGGGTACTTGTGCGTGAGTGAATGCAAGGAGTTCAACTGGAATTCGAACTCGGCTCCCTGATTTGTCATTCCGAGTCGATATCCACTGCACCACAACGCACATCGGCACATTAAAATTTTAATAAATACCTTAAAACGCTCTTTTTTGTCATCAAATAACCCACAGAGGTGTTGATATGTCCTTAAAAAAAATTCAAACTAAACATTCATTTTTGAGAGCATCATGTTACGTTCTCCTTAATGTCATCCACAATCTATTTAACAGACGTTTAAATTTGGTTAAAATCTAGAAATCACCGAGAGACAAATTAGCATAGTATGAAACTGACTAGAATGAGAAACGCAATTTTCTACTAATGGACCTGCATGGGACATGAATAATAATAAGAATCAGTCATTTTGAATGTGACGGTCACGCATGAACATTTAGCGGTGTTTTAATGCCCATTAAACAACCTCGAAGGAGGAGAAGTGTATCTCTTTTCATATACAAGGTAAAATTTTCTTTATCAATTGACGTCCAGACGGCGTATTCGGATCTCAATCCAAAAATGTCTGACCGTCTTACCGAACAAACATTATACAGTTAAATTCTGCGAAAAGGGATATGATTCTTTTCCGATTTCTAAGAATGTTCAACATATTTTGTAAAAGAGAAAATGAGGATAAATATTGATTAGTGAAATAAGAAAGCCGTAATGTGAATGTGATTCCTTATATATGACAGTAAACGCTCGTGAATTTTCTCAGATATGAAGAGAAGCCTAGACGGCGACAGAAAAAGAAAAAAGAATGCTAAGCAGTAATATGAATATGAAGCCTTCTATATGGCAGAGAATGCAGAAGAACTTCCTAAATCATAAAGAGAAGATTTGAAGGCAACAAAAACAAAGAAAAAGAATGCTAAACAGTAATATGAATATGAAGCCTTCTATATGGCAGAGAATGCAGAAGAACTTCCTAAATCATAAAGAGAAGATTTGAAGGCAACAAAAACAAAGAAAAAGAATGCTAAACAGTAATATGAATATGAAGCCTTCTATATGGCAGAGAATGCAGAAGAACTTCCTAAATCATAAAGAGAAGATTTGAAGGCAACAAAAACAAAGAAAAAGAATGCTAAACAGTAATATGAATATGGAGCCTTCTATATGGCAGAGAATGCAGAAGAACTTCCTAAATCATAAAGAGAAGATTTGAAGGCAACAACAACAAAGAAAAAGAATGCTAAACAGTAATATGAATATGAAGCCTTCTATATGGCAGAGAATGCAGAAGAACTTCCTAAATCATAAAGAGAAGATTTGAAGGCAACAAAAACAAAGAAAAAGAATGCTAAACAGTAATATGAATATGAAGCCTTCTATATGGCAGAGAATGCAGAAGAACTTCCTAAATCATAAAGAGAAGATTTGAAGGCAACAAAAACAAAGAAAAAGAATGCTAAACAGTAATATGAATATGGAGCCTTCTATATGGCAGAGAATGCAGAAGAACTTCCTAAATCATAAAGAGAAGATTTGAAGGCAACAAAAACAAAGAAAAAGAATGCTAAACAGTAATATGAATATGGAGCCTTCTATATGGCAGAGAATGCAGAAGAACTTCCTAAATCATAAAGAGAAGATTTGAAGGCAACAAAAACAAAGAAAAAGAATGCTAAACAGTAATATGAATATGAAGCCTTCTATATGGCAGAGAATGCAGAAGAACTTCCTAAATCATAAAGAGAAGATTTGAAGGCAACAAAAACAAAGAAAAAGAATGCTAAACAGTAATATGAATATGGAGCCTTCTATATGGCAGAGAATGCAGAAGAACTTCGTAAATCATAAAGAGAAGATTTGAAACAACAAAAAACAAAGAAAGAATGTAAACAGTAATACGAATATGGAGCCTTCTATGTAGCCGAAAATGCAGAACTTCCTAAATCATAAAGAAAGATTTGAAGGCAACAAAAACAAAAGAAAAAAGAATGCTAAACAGTAATGAATATGAAAGCACTTCATATGGCAGAGAATGCAGAAGAACTTCCTAAATCTGTAAAGAAGAAATTGAAATAACCAAAACAAAGAAAAAGATATAAACAGTAATATGAATATGGCTTTTATATAGCAGAAGAATGCAGAAGAACTTCCTAAATCATAAAGAGAAGATTTAGAGAGCAACAAACAAAGAAAAAGAATGCTAAACAGTAATATGAATATGAAGCCTTCTATGGCAGAGAATGCAGAAGAACTTCCTAAATCATAAGAGAAGATTTGAAAGCAACAAAAACAAAGAAAAAGAATGCTAAACAGTAATATGAATATGGAGCCTTCTATATGGCAGAGAATGCAGAAGAACTTCTAAATGTAGAGAAGATTTGAGAGCAACAAAAAACAAAGAAAAGAATGCTAAACAGTAATATGAATATGAAGCCTTCTATATGGAAAGTGCTGAGAAGACTTTCTAAATCATAAAGAGAAGATTTGAAAGGCAACAAAAACAAAGAAAAAGAATGCTAAACAGTAATATGAATATGGAGACTACTATATGGCAGAGAATGCAGAAGAACTTCCTAAATCATAAAGAGAAGATTTGAAAGGCAACAAAAACAAAGAAAAAGAATGCTAAACAGTAATATAGATATGAAGCCTTCTATATGGCAGAGAATGCAGAAGAACTTCCTAAATCATAAAGAGAAGATTTGAAGGCAACAAAAACAAAGAAAAAGAATGCCCCTAAGCAGTAATGAATGAAGCCTTTCTATATGGCAGAGAATGCAGAAGAACTTCCTAAATCATAAAGAGAAGATTTGAAGGCAACAAAAACAAAGAAAAAGAAGAATACTAAACAGTAATATGAATATGAAGACTTTTATAGCAGAGAATGCAGAAGAACTTCTAAATCATAAAGAGAAGATTTGAAGGCAACAAAAACAAAGAAAAAGAATGCTAAACAGTAATATGAATATGAAGCCTTTTATATGGCAGAGAATGCAGAAGAACTTCCTAAATCATAAAGAGAAGATTTGAAGGCAACAAAAACAAAGAAAAAGAAGATACTAAACAGTAATATGAATATGAAGCCTTCTATATGGCAGAGAATGCAGAAGAACTTCCTAAATCATAAAGAGAAGATTTGAAGGCAACAAAAACAAAGAGAAAAGAATGCTAAACAGTAATATGAATGAAGCCTTCTATAGCAGAGAATGCAGAAGAACTTCCTAAATCATAAAGAGAAGATTTGAAGGCAACAAAAACAAAGAAAAAAGAATGCTAACTGATAATAGACCTGAAGACTTTTATAGAGAATGCAGAAGAACTTCCTAAATCATAAAGAGAAGATTTGAAGGCAACAAAAACAAAGAAAAAGAATACTAAACAGTAATATGAATATGAAGACTTTTATATGGCAGAAGATACAGAAGAACTTCCTAAATCATAAAGAGAAGATTTGAAGGCAACAAAAACAAAGAAAAGAATGCTAAACAGTAATACTAATATGAAGCCTTCTATATGGCAGAGAATGCAGAAGAACTTCTAAATCATAAAGAGAAGATTTGAAGGCAACAAAAACAAAAGAATGCTAAACAGTAATATGAATATGGAGCCTTCTATATGGCAGAGAATGCAGAAGAACTTCCTAAATCATAAAGAGAAGATTTGAAGGCAACAAAAACAAAGAAAAAAGAATGCTAAACAGTAATATAGATATGAAGCCTTCTACATATGGCAGAGAATGCAGAAGAACTAACTAAATCATAAAGAGAAGATTTGGAAGGCAACAAAAACAAAGTAAAAAAAAATGCTAAACAGTAATATGAATATGAAGCCTTCTATATGGCAGAGAATGCAGAAGAACTTCCTAAATCATAAAGAGAAGATTTGAAGGCAACAAAAACAAAGAAAAAGAATGCTAAACAGTAATATGAATATGAAGACTTTTATATGGCAGAGAATGCAGAAGAACTTCCTAAATCATAAAGAGAAGATTTGAAGGCAACAAAAACAAAGAAAAAGAATGCTAAACAGTAATATGAATATGAAGCCTTTTATATGGCAGAGAATGCAGAAGAACTTCCTAAATCATAAAGAGAAGATTTGAAGGCAACAAAAACAAAGAAAAAGAATGCTAAACAGTAATATGAATATGAAGACTTTTATATGGCAGAGAATGCAGAAGAACTTCCTAAATCATAAAGAGAAGATTTGAAGGCAACAAAAACAAAGAAAAAAGAATGCTAAACAGTAATATGAATATGGAGCCTTCTATATGGCAGAGAATGCAGAAGAACTTCCTAAATCATAAAGAGAAGATTTGAAGGCAACAAAAACAAAGAAAAAGAATGCTAAACAGTAATATGAATATGGAGCCTTCTATATGGCAGAGAATGCAGAAGAACTTCCTAAATCATAAAGAGAAGATTTGAAGGCAACAAAAACAAAGAAAAAGAATGCTAAACAGTAATATGAATATGAAGCCTTCTATATGGCAGAGAATGCAGAAGAACTAACTAAATCATAAAGAGAAGATTTGAAGGCAACAAAAACAAAGAAAAAGAATGCTAAACAGTAATATGAATATGAAGCCTTCTATATGGCAGAGAATGCAGAAGAACTTCCTAAATCATAAAGAGAAGATTTGAAGGCAACAAAACCAAAGAAAAAGAATGCTAAACAGTAATATGAATGTGAAGACTTTTATATGGCAGAGAATGCAGAAGAACTTCCTAAATCAGAAAGAGAAGATTTGAAGGCAACAAAAACAAAGAAAAAGAATGGGCAACAGTAATATGAATATGGGTTTCTACATATGGCAGAGAATGCAGAAGAACTTCCTAAATCATAAAGAGAAGATTTGAAGGCAACAAAAACAAAGAAAAAGAATGCTAAACAGTAATATGAATATGAAGCCTTCATATGTAGCAGAGAATGCAGAAGAACTTCCTAAATCATAAAGAGAAGATTTGAAGGCAACAAAAACAAAGAAAAAGAATTGCTAAACAGTAATATGAATATGAAGCCTTCTATATGGCAGAGAATGCAGAAGAACTTCCTAAATCATAAAGAGAAGATTTGAAGGCAACAAAAACAAAGAAAAAAAGAATGCTAAACAGTAATATGAATATGAAGACTTTTATATGGCAGAGAATGCAGAAGAACTTCCTAAATCATAAAGAGAAGATTTGAAGGCAACAAAAACAAAGAAAAGAATGCTAAACAGTAATATGAATATGAAGACTTTTATATGGCAGAGAATGCAGAAGAACTTCCTAAATCATAAAGAGAAGATTTGAAGGCAACAAAAACAAAGAAAAAGAATGCTAAACAGCAATATGAATATGAAGCCTCTATATGGCAGAGGAATGCAGAAGAACTTCCTAAATCATAAAGAGAAGATTTGAAGGCAACAAAAACAAAGAAAAAGAATGCTAAACAGTAAGGAATATGGAGCTCTCTCATATGGCAGAGAATGCAGAAGAACTTCCTAAATCATAAAGAGAAGATTTGAAGGCAACAAAAACAAAGAAAAAGAATGCTAAACAGTAATATGAATATGGAGCCTTCTATATGGCAGAGAATGCAGAAGAACTTCCTAAATCATAAAGAGAAGATTTGAAGGCAACAAAACAAAGAAAAAGAATGCTAAACAGTAATATGAATATGAAGCCTTCTATATGGCAGAGAATGCAGAAGAACTAACTAAATCATAAAGAGAAGATTTGAAGGCAACAAAAACAAAGAAAAAGAATGCTAAACAGTAATATGAATATGAAGCCTTCTATATGGCAGAGAATGCAGAAGAACTAACTAAATCATAAAGAGAAGATTTGAAGGCAAACAAAAACAAAGAAAAAGAATGCTAAACAGTAATATGAATATGAAGCCTTCTATATGGCAGAGAATGCAGAAGAACTTCCTAAATCATAAAGAGAAGATTTGAAGGTAACAAAAACAAAGAAAAAAAGAATGCTAAACAGTAATATGAATATGAAGTACTTTATATGGGTAGCAGAGAATGCAGAAGAACTTCCTAAATCATAAAGAGAAGATTTGAAGGCAACAAAAACAAAGAAAAAGAATGCTAAACAGGGACATGAATAAAGAAGCCTTTTATATGGCAGAGAATGCAGAAGAACTTCCTAAATCATAAAGAGAAGATTTGAAGGCAACAAAAACAAAGAAAAAGAATGCTAAACAGTAATATGAATATGAAGACTTTTATATGGCAGAGAATGCAGAAGAACTTCCTAAATCATAAAGAGAAGATTTGAAGGCAACAAAAAACAAAGAAAAAAGAATGCTAAACAGTAATATGAATATGGAGCCTTCTATATGGCAGAATGCAGAAGAACTTCCTAAATCATAAAGAGAAGATTTGAAGGCAACAAAAACAAAGAAAAAGAATGCTAAACAGTAATATGAATATGAAGCCTTCTATATGGCAGAGAATGCAGAAGAACTAACTAAATCATAAAGAGAAGATTTGAAGGCAACAAAAACAAAAGAAAAAGAATGCTAAACAGTAATATGAATATGAAGCCTTCTATATGGCAGAGAATGCAGAAGAACTTCCTAAATCATAAAGAGAAGATTTGAAGGCAACAAAACCAAAGAAAAAGAATGCTAAACAGTAATATGAATATGAAGACTTTTATATGGCAGAATGCAGAAGAACTTCCTAAATCATAAAGAGAAGATTTGAAGGCAACAAAAACAAAGAAAAAGAATGCTAAACAGTAATATGAATATGAAGCCTTTTATATGGCAGAGAATGCAGAAGAACTTCCTAAATCATAAAGAGAAGATTGAGAAGGCAACAAAAAACAAAGAAAAAGAATGCTAAACAGTAATATGAATATGAAGCCTTCTATATGGCAGAGAATGCAGAAGAACTTCCTAAATCAAAAGAGAAGATTTGAAGGCAACAAAAACAAAGAAAAAGAATGCTAAACAGTAATATGAATATGAAGCCTTCTATATGGCAGAGAATGCAGAAGAACTTCCTAAATCATAAAGAGAAGACGAAGGCAACAAAAACAAAGAAAAAGAATGCTAAACAGTAATATGAATATGAAGCCTTCTATATGGCAGAGAATGCAGAAGAACTTCCTAAATCATAAAGAGAAGATTTGAAGGCAACAAAAACAAAGAAAAAGAATGCTAAACAGTAATATGAATATGGAGCCTTCTATATGGCAGAGAATGCAGAAGAACTTCCTAAATCATAAAGAGAAGATTTGAAGGCAACAAAAAACAAAGAAAAAGAATGCTAAACAGTAATATGAATATGGAGCCTTCTATATGGCAGAGAATGCAGAAGAACTTCCTAAACCATAAAGAGAAGATTTGAAGGCAACAAAAACAAAGAAAAAGAATGCTAAAATGCAATATGAATATGAAGCCTTCTATATGGCAGAGAATGCAGAAGAACTTCCTAAATCATAAAGAGAAGATTTGAAGGCAACAAAAACAAAGAAAAAGAATGCTAAACAGTAATATGAATATGAAGCCTTCTATATGGCAGAGAATGCAGAAGAACTTCCTAAATCATAAAGAGAAGATTTGAAGGCAACAAAAACAAAGAAAAAGAATGCTAAACAGTAATATGAATATGGAGCCTTCTATATGGCAGAGAATGCAGAAGAACCTCCTAAATCATAAAGAGAAGATTTGAAGGCAACAAAAACAAAGAAAAAGAATGTTAAACAGTAATATGAATATGAAGCCTTCTATATGCAGAGAATGCAGAAGAACTTCCTAAATCATAAAGAGAAGATTTGAAGGCAACAAAAACAAAGAAAAAGAATGCTAAACAGTAATATGAATATGGAGCCTTCTATATGGCAGAGAATGCAGAAGAACTTCCTAAATCATAAAGAGAAGATTTGAAGGCAACAAAAACAAAGAAAAAGAATGCTAAACAGTAATATGAATATGAAGCCTTCTATATGGCAGAGAATGCAGAAGAACTTCCTAAATCATAAAGAGAAGATTTGAAGGCAACAAAAACAAAGAAAAAGAATACCATAAACAGTAATATGAATATGGAGCCTTCTATATGGGTAGAGAATGCAGAAGAACTTCCTAAATCATAAAGAGAAGATTTGAAGGCAACAAAAACAAAGAAAAAGAATGCTAAACAGTAATATGAATATGGAGCCTTCTATATGGCAGAGAATGCAGAAGAACTTCCAAATCAAGAGAAGATTTCAGCAACAAAAACAAAGGAAAAAGAATGCCAAACAGTAATATGAATATGGAGCCTTCTATATGGCAGAGAATGCAGAAGAACTTCCTAAATCATAAAGAGAAGATTTGAAGGCAACAAAACAAAGAAAAAGAATGCTAAACAGATGAATATGAAGCCTTCTAGTATGGCAGAGAATGCAGAAGAACTTCCTAAATCATAAAGAGAAGATTTGAAGGCAACAAAAACAAAAGAAAAAAGAATGCTAAACAGGACATGAATATGAAGCCTTCTATATGGCAGAGAATGCAGAAGAACTTCCTAAATCACAAGAGAAGATTTGAAGGCAACAAAAACAAAGAAAAAAGAATGCTAAACAGTAATATGAATATGAAGCCTTCTATATGGCAGAGAATGCAGAAGAACTTCCTAAATCATAAAGAGAAGATTTGAAGGCAACAAAAACAAAGAAAAAGAATGTTAAACAGTAATATGAACATGAAGCCTTCTATATGGCAGAGAATGCAGAAGAACTTCCTTAAATCATAAAGAGAAGATTTGAAGGCAACAAAAACAAAGAAAAAGAATGCTAAACAGGTAATATGAATATGAAGCCTTCTATATGGCAGAGAATGCAGAAGAACTTCCTAAATCATAAAGAGAAGATTTGAAGGCAACAAAAACAAAGAAAAAAGAATGCTAAACAGTAATATGAATATGAAGTTTCCTTCTATATGGCAGAGAATGCAGAAGAACTTCCTAAATCATAAAGAGAAGATTTTGAAGGCAACAAAAACAAAGAAAAAGAATGCTAAACAGTAATATGAATATGAAGCCTTCTATATGGCAGAGAATGCAGAAGAACTTCCTAAATCATAAAGAGAAGATTTGAAGGCAACAAAAACAAAGAAAAAGAATGCTAAACAGTAATATGAATATGAAGCCTTCTATATGGCAGAGAATGTACAAGAACTTCCTAAATCATAAAGAGAAGATTCTTTGAAGGCAACAAAAACAAAGAAAAAGAATGCTAAACAGTAATATGAATATGGAGCCTTCTATATGGCAGAGAATGCAGAAGAACTTCCTAAATCATAAAGAGAAGATTTGAAGGCAAAACAAAACAAAGGAAAAAGAATGCTTAAAACAGTAATATGAATATGAAGCCTTCCTTATATGGCAGAGAATGCAGAAGAACTTCCTAAATCATAAAGAGAAGATTTGAAGGCAACAAAAACAAAGAAAAAAGAATGCTAAACAGTAATATGAATATGAAGCCTTCTATATGGCAGAGAATGCAGAAGAACTTCCTAAATCATAAAGCGAAGATTTGAAGGCAACAAAAACAAAGAAAAAGAATGCTAAGCAGTAATATGAATATGAAGCCTTCTATATGGCAGAGAATGCAGAAGAACTTCCTAAATCATAAAGAGAAGATTTGAAGGCAACAAAAACAAAGAAAAAGAATGCTAAACAGTAATATGAATATGAAGCCTTCTATGTGGCAGAGAATGCAGAAGAACTTCCTAAATCATAAAGAGAAGATTTGAAGGCAACAAAAACAAAGAAAAAGAATGCTAAACAGTAATATGAATATGAAGCCTTCTATATGGCAGAGAATGCAGAAGAACTTCCTAAATCATAAAGAGAAGATTTGAAGGCAACAAAAACAAAGAAAAAGAATGCTAAGCAGTAATTTGAATATGAAGCCTTCTATATGGCAGAGAATGCAGAAGAACTTCCTAAATCATAAAGAGAAGATTTGAAGGCAACAAAAACAAAGAAAAAGAATGCTAAACAGTAATATGAATATGAAGCCTTTTATATGGCAGAGAATGCAGAAGAACTTCCTAAATCATAAAGAGAAGATTTGAAGGCAACAAAAACAAAGAAAAAGAATGCTAAACAGTAATATGAATATGAAGCCTTCTATATGGCAGAGAATGCAGAAGAACTTCCTAAATCATAAAGAGAAGATTTGAAGGCAACAAAAACAAAGAAAATGAATGTTAAACGCTAACATGGGCATATGGCAGGGAATGCTTGTGAATTTCTCCATAGATAAACAGAAGCATAACAGACAAATGAAAGAAAGAAAAGAATGTTAGACTGTAATATGTATATGAATCGTTCTACATGGCAGTGAATGGAGGAGAATTTCTTAAATCATGTTTTAGAAAATCCTCCTGCATTTACTTCCATATAGAAGGATTTATATACATATTACAATTTAACATTCCTTTCTTTGTTTCTGTTACTGTTGTATTGTGAAATGAAGAGATACATCGAGAAATGTAGATAAACTACTTTATTAACAGACCGGTACAACCAAGATGAATATACAATATTTACAGTCTCTCTCAGTAGTAGGTGTTACTTCCCGAAGTCCGTGATAATGACAGCACTCTTGTGCTAAGCGCACATTGTCTTTTACATATCCAGGCGACCGGATGTCACATGGCACGAGCCATGACTCAACAGTTACCTTTAAGGCTTCTCATTTTTGAAGAAATTCACCGGTATTCACTGCCAAATAGAAGGATTCATATTCCTAATACAACTGAGCATTCTTTTCCATTTTCTGTTGCCTTCCAGGCTTCTCTTCATGGTTTAAGAAATTATTCTGCATTAATTGCCATTTCTTTTTAAATCGTTTTACCCCAAAGCAAGGCGGGAATGCCACTGACGTACAGGGGCTACATAAGAGAATGTAGATAGGAGGAGAGTAAAGAGAAAGACGAACCAGTTACAGGAGGGGTGTCAGAGAAAGGAGCAAGAGAAGGATAGGAATACAGGTGTGATGACAGTTGTAAATTTAGAGATAAAAGAAAAGATATACAGGGTGATGTAGAAAGAACTGGCGTCAAGTGGTTAAGAGATGGGTATTGACATTGCATTTAAATTCCTTTAGGTTGTAGCCATCAGGGAAGCAAGAATATGGAAGAGAGTTTCACAGACAGGAAGTGCGAGAAAAGAAGCTGATGGAGTAGAATTGTCGGCTGCATTTGGTTGATCTAACTGTGAATGGGTGGGACCCAGTTGCCAGTCTGGTTGCACGAGTAAACTCATATGGCAGGGGCACTAATGACTTAAGTTCGTCGGAGCAGAAGCCATGAAAATATTTGGAGAACAGACAGAGGGAAGCTACACCCCTTCGGTGAGAAAGTGGCTGGAGTCGAACCGCCAAGTCGGTACCTATCACATTAGTGATTCTTTTTTGGAGCCTGTCGGGAACACTCAGATGAACAGCAAAGGCTCTTGACCATATATAACAACAGTATTACATGTACGGACGGATGGTTGATTTGTATATGTGCAAGATGGATTCAAGCGGAAAAAAAAACATCCTGGCCCTACACAGTGACCCAGCCTTCCTAACAGGCGGATTTCGCTATTGCTTCAATGTAATGGTTCCACTTGAGATCGGAAGATAGGTTAAGAACGAGGAGGCAGCCTTACCCTATCTTCCAATATAAGTATTCATATTACATTTTAACATTCGTTTTCTTTTTTCTGTTGCCTTCCAGGATTCTAATCAGGATTTAAAAAATTCTCCTTCATTTACTGCCATATAGAACAATTCATTTTACAGTTTAATTTTTTCTTTTTTCTGTTGTTTTCAAGGTTTCTCTTCATCTGTGAAAAAATTCACAGATGACTAGAAGCCTGGAAAACAATAGGAACAAAGAAAAGCATAGTAAAGTTTTGTAATTTGCCTGAAGCATTGTGTATATTAGGTATATAGTTAGATCTTGAAGGTTGTCACAATGCGTTTAGTAAAATAAAGGAAAATGGAGAAGTTGTTCGGTATTACCTAATTATTATTCATTAATATTTCGAGATCAAAATCACATCTTCAGAATGGCAGAGGAGCGTGTGTCTGTCCGAGTGAGTTCATGCCTTTCAAGGAAATGGCCATTCCTGGCTGCTGCTGGTGCTGCTCTCGTTAATTTTACTGTGTGTTTTTTGTGTGTAACTGTGTTAGAGCATGTGTGTGTGTGTGTGTGTGTGTGTGTGTGTGTGTGTGTGTGTGTGTGTGTGTGTGTGTTCATGGCATATGTGTGATTTACAGTTGGGATCTTACATATGACTGTAAATACCGGTTAATTTATTCTCTAATGAAGAGAAAACTTGAAGGCAACAGAAAAATAAAAGAATGTTAAACTAAAATATGTACATAAACTTTTCTATTTGACACTTAATGCTGAACGATTTATAAAACCACGAAGAGAAGCCTAGAAGGCAAGAGAAAAAGATAAAATTGTTAACCTACAATATGTATATGAATCCTTTTATATGGGAGGGGATTTCTTCAGAGATGAACAGAAGTTTGGAACTAACAGTAACGTTTAAAAGAATTTTAAACTCAAATATAAACATGAATCCATTGCCAGTGAATGCGGGAGAATTTCTTAATAGATTGTGGTGAACACGGAATTAAAAGTAACTCTTTTCTCGTCTTTTACAAAAATTCACACTCTAGTGTGAAATCCTAACTTTTGATGAATAGGAAAAGGATTGACCTCGTACTGAAAGAAAAAGACGAAGCCAAATTTCGCAACCCGATGTTAAATTAATTTTCTAACCAATGAAAGGAAGCGATTTGCAAAACTGAGAGAGAAGTTAACAATCCAGTGTGAAAAAGTAAATCACTATAAAAGAAAGAAAGTCGAATCAGTCAGTCAGAAGGGAGCAGAAATTAGAGACGGCACCGCAAAGATGTGACAAAAAGTTTGAGCTACTGACCCGAACATAAGGTCACATCACAGTTTGGGAAAGGTAGACGGATTAATAATTAATCCGTCTATTCCTTCCAGTTGTGGGTTAAATAACAGGATAGATTGGGTTCTATAGCCTTGGCTGGCAACCAGTCGACCGCAGAAAGCAATGGCAACCTACTTCATAATCTTCTGCCCAGTCAGTCATGTCTCTTTCGAAACAAGCGTGTATCACGTATGGCACTTAACTGACTGATTTATAAAAAAACAAACAAACAAACAAACAAATTCTATTTTCATGATTGCCAGCGCTTCCAGGCTAAAAAATGTTCTTTCTCTGAAACTAGTAACAAAAATATAACTTTAAAGAAATATAAATCATTCACGTTAGAATTGAGAATAAAATCGAAATCCTTCAAGCATTGACTAAAAAACTAAAATCGTGATTGTTGGCACCCGGTGAGGAATGAACTTACGACAAATGACACCAAGTCCAGCTTACTTATCAACGATAAAACATGATAAAAAAACCCCCCCCCCCCAAAAAAAAAACATTACTAATAATAGGTTAGCTCAACTAAAAAAAAAAAAGTTTTTTTTTTTGTTGCAATAAATAAATTTTTATTTCAACGTTATTTTTTTTTTTTAAACCACTCCTATCCTCGCGCCAAAATTACTGCTACTCTTGTCCGAAAATTCCAACTGGTTATTAATGTGAATTTAAATAGAAACTTGAAGCGTAGGACTGTAAATGGTGTGCATGTGTGTGGGGGGCAAGAGATCTTTTGTGTGATTATTAATACAATTAAATACAATACTCCCTTTTCCTTCTTGCATGCTATTTCTTCACTTTCACAATTCTCGCAGTCAACAACAATAAGATACCTCAACTGACTCCTAAAAATTAACTTCGATAAGTACAATTTTCCGTAATTGCTTTATCTTCCTTTTCACTTTCTCGCTGGCAATAAAAAAGGAAATACTTTATTAGTAACCTGTTAATCTTTCTGCACAAATACATTTTGCTACTTACAGCTACAAGACATGATCACTTTATATCTACGAACTCTTGATTCCTTTAATTGCATACTACACGTTGTTTTTAAACATTTACATAGTTAAGAATTTCATTTCTTTCAAATTAATGTTATTCTGTTCTGTTAATAAAATCAACTTTAAGATACAAACAAAATATTTTTATTCTTACACAAATCCACCTTCTGATGATTACGAATAATCAGTTGTAGGGAGTTCGGTTATGTTTGACACAAGGCCAATTCAATAAACATTTAACCATCTTCCTACTTGAATAAGATTAGAGGCCTGGAGAAGGATAAAAAGAAAAGAAGGTGACACTGTAATATGTTAGGAACAATTCCGTATGCTAGTGAATTCTGAAGAATATCCTCAGGGATGAAGAGACTTAAAGGCACAGGAACAGAGAAAGTTATGCTAAAATGTAATATGAACATGAATCCTTGTATATGGAGGCGAATGCTGCGGTATTTCTTTGCAAATAAAGACATGCCTTGAAGGTCACATGAACAACGAAAAGAATGTCAAATTTTAATGTGAATATGAATCCTTTTACATGGTAGTGAATGATGCCAAAGACTTTCACAGATGAAAAGAAACCCGAAAAGCATCAGAAACATAAAAGACTGTATGTTAAACACTAATATGAACATATATATGTCATTGATGTGCGTTGTGGTGCAGTGGATATCGGCTCGGAACGAGAATGCGGGGAGCCGAGTTCGAATTCCAGTTGAATTCATTGCATTCACTTACGCGCAAATACCCTTGGGAAAGGTATTAATCCGTCTCTTCCTTCCAGTTATGGGTTAAATAACAGGACAGATTGGGTTCTATAGTCTAGGCTTGCAACCAGTCTAACGCAGAAAGAAATGGCAACCTACTGCGGGATAATCTTCTGCCCAGTCAGTGATGTTTCTTTCGAGACATGATCGCCCAAACGTGTTTTACGTATGACACTTAACTAACTGATATGTCATTGAATGCAAGCAATATTCCTTACAGATTAAGAGAACCCTAGCAGGTAACGGAAAGAAAGAAAATAATGTTAAACTCTCATGAATATGAATAATTATATTGCATTGGATGCGGATGATTTTGATTCTGACGAAAAGAAGACTTAAGGGCCACAGAAACAACAACAACAACAACAACAAAAAAGAAGGCTAAATTCTAATATAAATATGGATCTTTAAAATGGCAGTAAATGCTGAAAAATTTCCTCACTCACGAACATACGGCTTGAAGGCCAGAAAAACAAAGAAAAAATGCTAAACTTTAATATGAATACGGATCCTTTTTTAAAGCCGTAAATGCTAGAGAATTTTTTCACTGGCGAAAAGAAGACTTGAAGACCACAGAAACAACAACAAAAAAATGCTAAACAATAATATGAATACGGATTCTTTTATATGGCAGTAAATGCTGGCGAATTTCCTCACTGACGAAAAGAAAACTTGAAGTTCTCAGAAACAAAGAAAAGAATGCTGAACTCTAATATGAATATAGATCCTTCCCATGGCTGTAAATGTGTTGGTGAAAAGAAGACTTGAACACAAGAGAAACAATGGAAAGTCTAATATGAATATGGTTATTTTTCTATGGCTGTAAATACGGGAAAATTTCCTCACTGACGCAGAAAAAATGAAAAGGAAGTTAAACACTTATGAATATGGATTCTGTTATATTGCAGTAAATGCTGGAGAAATTCTTCACTGACGAAAAGAAGACGTGATGGATACAGAAACAAAGAGAAAAATGCTAAATTTAATATTTATATGGATCCTTTTACATGGCAGTAAATACTGGAGAATTTCCTTACTGAAGAAAAGAAGGCTTGAAGGCCACAGAAACAAAGAAAAGAATGCTAAACACTAATACAAATATGAATCCTTTTTTATGGCTGTAAATGGTGGAAAATTCCTCATTGGAGAAAATAAGTCTTGAAGACCAGGGAAACAAAAAAAAAACAAAACAGAATACTAAACTCTGATATGATTATGGATGCTTTTTATTGCAGTAAATGCTGCAAAAATTCCTGATTGAGACAAAAAGGGTTTTAAGGCCACAGAAACAAAGAATGCTGAATACTAATAGGATTATGGATCCTTTTGTATGGGTGTAAATGCTGGAGAATTTCGTCACTGACAAAAAGAATGCAGGCCACAGAAACAAAGAAAAGATTATTAAACTGAATAAGGAATAATAAATAATGAATAAGGATAATTTTTTATGGCTGTAAATGCTGGATAATTTCGTCACTGACGAAAGACGACATGAAGGTCATAGAAACTACGAAAAAAAAAAGAAGCGAAACTCTAATATGAATATGGATCGTTTCATATGGCATTAAATGCTGCAGAATCTCCTCATTGACGAAAAGAAGGCTTGAAGGCCAGTAAAACAAATTAAAGAATGCTAACCTCTAATATTAATATGGATCCTTTTCTAGGGCTGTAAAGACGGAAGAAGTTTCTCACTGACAAAAAGAAGTCTTCAAGGTTAGAGAAACAATGAAAAGAATGCTAAACTGTAATATCAATATGATTCTTTACATATGTCAGTGAATGTTGGTGAATGTTCTCACGCTTTGGGATGTAAGAAGAAGAAATTAAATAACGTTAAAATTTCATTGAACAGGTGAAAAGGCTCATCCCTTGTTTCCTGTTTAGGATGCGGTTTCCGGTTTTCTCTTTTCCAAGCTTTTCACTCCTATGTAGCCCCCTGCACATCAGTGGCGTTACCGCCTTGCTCGGGGTGATATGATTAAAAAAAAAATGATTGTTTTTATATTGCATTGAATTCAAAAGAATTTGCACTCATATAAATTGAAACCTAGAAAATACAATGAACAATTATAGAATGTTTAACATTAACGTGAATATAATATAAATAGGTGTGAATATTAGTGAATTTCTTCAAGAGAAGCCTGGAAAGCAACAGAAATATAGTAACAAAACTCATCACAATTACTATTATTAATCTAAACTTATTTATAAATAGAAGTTTGTCTCTGTGTGTGTGTGCCTGTGTATGTGTGTGTGTCTGTGTATGTGTGTGTCCGTTACCTATAGACTCCGAAACGGCTGAACCGATTTTCTTGAAAATATACACAGTTCTATTATAAGCGTCTGCGAGTGTTCGTAGCTAGGTTTTGTGTCGAGATACCCCCGATAAATATCGAAAATCGATAAACGAACAAATCGGGTTATAGAAGGAGTGGTCTGATTTTAATCAAATTTGATACACTCATAGACAAAGACATAAGAAACGATATTCAGAAGTTTCAAGGTTGCAGTTCTTACAATAGTGCAGAAAATCTATAATATATATATATATATATATATATATATATATATATATATATATATATAAAAGGCAAGATGTTTGTGTGCGTGTCTGTTTATCTGTCTATATATCCTTTATACAAATCCACAATTTTTATCCGATTCTCACCAAACTTCACACAAATATTCTTGAGTCTGAGCTCCAGGACCATGGATTAGTTTTAAAGCTTTCCTTACACCCGAGCAACGCCTGGCTATGCTGCTAGTTTTTCTATAAAGCTGTGAATACTTTTTAATTTTCTTAAAGATGGAGAGAAACATTGAGTGCAACAGAAACACGAAAGGAATGTTAAACATTAATATGAATAGGAATCATTTTGTATGGAAAAAAAAGATAGAGAATAATGTCTCAGGTGAAGAAAAACACGGAAGAACAGAAAAATAGTAAACCTATATTAACTGGAATCATTCTATATGGGAATGAGTACTGGAAAATTTTCTCAGGATTTAACAGAAGTCTTGAAGGCAATAGAAACATAGAAAATAATATTAAACTCAAATATGAATATGAATCATTGTATATGTCCGTAAATATGGGAGATTTTTCACGCAGATGAAGACAATCCCGAAAACAAAAGAAACAAAAATGAATGTTAAACTCTAATATGAATATAAATCATCGTATATGTCAGTAAATATGGGAGATTATTCAGGCAAATGAAGACAATTCTGGAAAGAAAAAACAAAAAAACAAAAAAAAAAAACAACAAAAAACAAAAAACAAAACAAAAAAAACAAAAACAAAAAACAAAAAAACAGAAATGAATGTTAAACTCCAATATAAATATGAATCATCGTATAGGTCAGTAAATGTGGGAGATTATTCAGACAGATGAAGACAATCCTGAAAAGCAAAAGAAACAAAAATGAATTTTAAACTCTAATATGAATATGAATCATTCCATAAACAGTAGTAATAGGCCACCGTCGGTCAGGGTTGACCATTGGAAGCAACTTAATTGTTTGCTTGGCTGCAGCATTGGCGTCTCTGACTGTAGAACCAAAACAGGAGTCACAGTCTGTGTTGCAGAGGCTGCATTTATGTTTTGTTTCTGGTCTGTCGGAGCTGTCGTTTAGCTTTATGCGAATCTGCCTCTCCATGACGACTTGTGTCAGCTGATTCTCCCTTGATTTGAATTGTTGGGCCAGGGTTTCTCTCTATGTGGTTCGGTTGACTGCTACGCTCTCTCGTGACTTTGCGTTGATACCCACAGCCTTCATATCGCGTTTCATGATATGACGATACCGCAGCCGTGGCCTCCCAGTGGGTTTTCTTTCTGAAGCTAGCTCTCCACACAGGAGGTCTTTTAGAATGTGACCATCTGGCATACGGTGAACATGACCTAGCCAGCCGAGTCTGCACTGTTTAAGGAGTGTGGACATGGTGGGCAGTCCCGCGAGAGACAGTCCATGATAGAGAATAACCAGAAAAACGTACAGAAGCCTGGAAGAGAAGAGAAGAGAAGAGAAAAATATTGCTAAAGATTAACATGAACTTGAATCCCTCTGTATGGCTGTGAATAGTGGCGTATTGCCTCATAGATAAAGAGAAGTCTTGAAGTCTACAGAAATAACAGAAAGAATCTTAAACTCTAATATGAATATGTATAATTTTAAATGACACTGAGTGCGGGAGGTTTTCCTCATGTGAAGACAATGTCATGAAGGTCGCAGAAACAAAGCAAGGAATGTTAAAATCTCATATAAATATGAACTTTTCTATATGAGCGTAAATGCTGGTGATTATCTTCACACACATTGAGAAGCCTGGACGGCAATAGAAACAAGGAAGTGAATCTAATACGAATAGGAACCATTATATATGTTAGCAAATGCAGGAGATTTTCCTCATATACAAAGAAAAGTCTTGAAAGCGACAGAAACGAAAAAAAATGTTAAAATCTAAACTTAATTATAAATGGAAGTTTGTGTGTGTGTCTGTGTGTGTCTGTGTCCGTGACCTATAGACTCCGAAATGGCTGAACCGATTTTCTTGAAAATTTACATAGTTGTACTATAAGCGTCTGCGAGTGTTCTTAGCTAGGTTTTGTGTCGAGGTATCCCCGATAAATATCGAAAATCGATAATCGAACAAATCGGGTTATAGAAGGAATGGTCCAATTTTAATCAAATTTGATACACTCATAGACAAAGACATAAGAAACGATATCCAGAAGTTTCAATGTTGCAGTTCTTACAATAGTGCAGAAAATTTGATATCGATATCAGGAAATTAAAATTTGACTTACATCCATTCATTTTTCTTTCAGTCTACAGTTTCGCTTTAACTGGAAACAGCTATTGCTTTTTAATCTTTTGTGTTAACGTCCAAAGAGTCTGAGCTCCAGGACCATGGATTAGTTTTAAAACTTTCATTACACCCGAGCAACGCCAGGCTATATTGCTAGTCTTATATAAACAGGAATCATTTTATACAGCATTGAATGCTGGTGAATTTCTTCACACATTAAGAGAAGCATGTAAATAATTTTAGCTGTAATATGAATATGAAAAACTTCTTTATGGCAGAGAGTGCTGTATAATTTCATCACATTTAAAGAGAAGACTTGATGGCCACAAAAACAGTGAAAAGAATGTTACTGAATCATTCTATATGGCAGTGAATACTTGTTAATTTCCTAATAGTTGGAGAGAAACCTGGAAGAAACAGAAACAAAGAAAATAATTCAAAGCTAATAAGAGTATGAACAATTATCTATGAAACTGAATGCTAGTAATTTAACTTACAGTCTAAGAGATGTCTGGAAGCAGAAGTAGTGCAAAGAATACTGATCTGCAATTTGAAGAAGAATCGTTCTGTATGGCATTGATTGAGAGATAATTTCTCTATAGGATACAAATTATATGTCATCCTTCAACTAACTAAAGCACACAAAGTAAAACTGCACACCAGAAAAATGAGATTAAAACGACAAAAAAGATTTTGGAAAACCAAACTAAAACAGACAAAGTAAAATTGCACACCCGAAAAAGTGGATTCAAACGATTAAAAACATTTTGGAAAACCCTAGACCAAGGAAAATTTCACAAGTTAGTGTGAAAAGCAAAATTCTGGATCCTGATTGGATAAAAAAATGAGAAATTCATATAGGACGTTTTTTGACACCTAGTGTGAAAAGGCCTGCTGGAGCCGGCATCATGAGAAACTTCAATATTGAAGCTTTAAAATGAGTTTAGCATCGAGAGCTGTTAGCTGACGGACCTCATGGCAATGTAACAAAAGAAATCTCAAGAAGCCGACCCAGATGTAAGGGCGTATCACAGATACATTCGACCTTTTCTTCCAATTTTCCTTTTCTTCATTTTTCTCTCCGCGCCGCCAAAGAGAACAACAACAACAGCAACAACAGCAGGACACGCTAAGTACTATTTCTTTATTACTTCTCACCATGTCGCTGACCTTCCAAAAATAGGAAGGAACATAAGATTTACATTCTCCTACTACATAACCATGAACTCTAAACTTCTGTGGACATTTTAAATACTTTTCTGTTTGAACAATTTTAACTACAAAACTACATGCATTTTCTCAATGAATACTTTTCTTTTCACAAATAATATGTAGTATTCCGTAAATACAAATTCTACTTATTTTTTTAACAACCTGATATCTTTAATGCGGGGATAGTCGGTAATGTTTGAAAGTGGCCTTGTACTAGGCATGGCCGACACCCACTACACCTCACTATGGAAGAGAAGCCGGAAATAGACATTTTCTCTAACTGAAGACTTTGAAGTCAAGAGCAACGGAGAGAAATAATGATTAATATACTTAACAAGCTTGAGTAAATGAAATTGCAAGAAGCAAGAAGGGTAGTAAAACGACAACATTGTTAAAAACTACAAAAGATAGGAAGTTATGGAGAGACATGATCGTCCACGCACTGAATGAACATGACACATAAAAGAATAATTCTATGGAATGTCGTAACGACTAGTACATTTTTATTAATTTTATTATTATTTATTTGTTTGTCTACAGATTTTTGCGAGTAGACAAATTTAATGCCATAACAATTACTGAATACCTAAAAAATAAAGTGTACACAATTATTAATCAATTAAACGAAAATTGAATAATCATAATAAAATTTGTAAAGTTGAATAAAAGTAAAATGATTAAAAATGTGAATTACTTATTTTGGTCTATTGATTTGTTTTGAACGTTTTATCAACACATTTTAAAAGCCAAAGCATATCGCGAGTAGTCGGAGCTTGTTTGCAATGTCAAAAATAATTCATATCGAAGCAATTGCTTAAGCAACACAATATTTAAGCCACGAACGTGCACACACCACTAGATAAAGCAGACAGTAATACAATAGAATGCTGGACAATATCATCGAAAATGAGGACAAAACTGGAAGCGGCCGAAATGTGGTTCTACGGAAGGATGCTACGGATATCGTGGACTGAACATACAAGCAACGACGAGGTGTTAGAAAGAATGGCAACAAAAAGGAAATTGATGCTGAGCATCAGGAAGAGACAACTGAAGTTCCTGGGACATGCAATGAGGAAGGAGAGCCTGGAGAACCTGATACTGACTGGACAGATAGAAGGAAGGAGAGACAGAGGAAGGCAGCGGATAACATATTTGCAGTGCCTGATCTGGTGGATGACGGAACGGGGGTTGCCAGGAGCAACAGGAGCAAACATACTAAGAGCCACAAGGAATAGGGAGACGTGGAGAGCCATGATCGCCTACGTCCTGAAGGGACAGGGCACATAGAAGAAGAAGAAGAAGAATACATTAGATCCTCTTCAACCCGGTCAAAAGTCAAACTAACTGTCGGGTCACACTTAGATAAGCCACACATTAAAGCATACTGATATCATCAGACCAGAAAAAGGTCCCAACTGTAAATCACACATACGCCCCCACCACAACACACATGCTTTAACACACTTAAACACACAGTAAAATTAATGACAGCAGCACCAGCAGCAGCAGCAACCAAGAATGACCATTCCTTGAAAGGCACGGACTCACTCGGACAGACACACGCTCCTCTGCCATTCTGAAGATGAGATTTTGATCTCGAAATATTAATGTATAATAAATAGGTAATAACCCAAAACTTCTTTACCTTCCTTTATTTTACTAAACGCATTGTGACAGCCTTCAAGACCTAACCATATACACAATATTTAATATTTTTCGACTGATTTTATCTTTTATGATGTAGTGATTTTAAATGTTAATGGTTGGTTAATATTAGCCGTTTTCTTATGTACATATATTTGGCATTCTTTGTCTAAACAACAAGTACTCTTCTCTTTTAAAATATTTCTCTTAAAACAATTTTTCGGGAAAATAAAATAAGCCTACTATGGAAAACCTGAAAGCTAAAGTAAGCAAGGAGGGAAATGATGAAATATTTGGCAATTTTGAACTAGGATTACGTCATGAACCCGGAGTAAACGGATCTAATGGTGTCCGGTGAGTGAACATGTCATGGCCAACACCTAGTTTTAAGAATACCGAAGACGTTCACAGTGCAAGGCCGGGAAGTTTTTATCGTCTGAGTCCATCCTGCACGTATATTAATCTATCATCCGCTCGTATATTGAATACTGCTGCCACATCTGGTCGGGTGCATCGGCTATTGATCTCGGGGTTCTTGACAAAATCCAACAGAGAATCTGTAATGTGATTGATACCGTCTTGGCAGCTTGGCTGCAGTCGCTGTCTCACCAGCGTGACGTGGCTTCCCTGTGCCTCTTCTATAAATACTTTCACGGCTTCTGCTCCAATGAACTTGAGATCACTGGTGCCCCCTATGTATGAATTTTCATGAGCTACTAGATTAGCAATTAAGCCCCACCCTTTTACAGTGAAACCGATAAAATGTTACCGCAATTTCTACTCTAAAATAACTGGCAACTGTGGAGAGCCATGATCGCTAACATCTTGAAGAGACACGGCACAGAGAAGAAAAAACCTTAGTAAATTGATGGCGCAACAAGATTTAGGAGAGATAACAAAAAGATTATTAAGAGTTACAAATAACAGAAAATTGTGGAAATTCATGACCGCCAATGAACGCCCTAAAGAGACGAGGCACGTAGATGTTGTCACTTTTTTTAGTATTGATTGAGGCGTTTCTTCCTCATGTTTTGTTGGAAATAGTGTGGGATATCAACATCTTGGTTATGTCAATATTTTCTCTTCGAGTTACATGTGCTATTAGCAGTTATTGAAAGCGCCCAAGGGATTTTTGGTCGAATTCTTTGTTTGTGATTCTCTAGCACCAGTCAAAAATATTCGAAGAAATATCGCCCTCGTTAAAAGCTACAGGCTTCATTCGCTTAAAGGCTCCTTTAAACATTGATCTGTGAAAGCGGTTGTATACAGTTTAGATAGTCGGTATGTCGGGGCTATTTAAGTATATTGTTGTGGAGTAGTTTTCGCACTGAAGGTTATAATCGTGCTATGTCGGTTGCTAATCGACTTAACGTACCCAAAATGTTAGGGACTTAGTAATCTACCACTGAAAGCTGTTTCTTTAGTATTCGGCTAACTGCCGACTAATATCAACTGCCTAGTAGTTCTACCGAACTCCAATAGAAGTCTGAAGATTCTCCTGTGAACCTCCCGTTAACCCTTATTAATATAGGAGGGAGAGTCCATTATCTGAGTAATAGGTGTGTTTATTATTGTGTGCGGTTCCTCACCCGGAATCTATAACATTAATCATCTTGTTTAAGTCTCTTCCTGGGTAAAAGCCGGCATCAAAGCGTCCGTGCCAGTATAGAAATACTAAGTAAAACTACAATTTTTGCCTTGATTCTCTCCTGTGTGTTCAGCAGCTATAGGCTATAGGAATCACTTCTTCCGGTTATTCCATAGCGAAAAGTCCGATTGTAACAGATGTCCCTTTGTGACCGCGCGTAATGTAAGTACGAGTGCTCTAAAAAGCTCAAGTTACTATTAGCTGATAAACGAGACACCATATAACCTCCCACAAGTTTGGTTTTAGACGCTACCGACGGTTCTGCAAGAGTGCTTTAAACAAGTGCAATTCTTCAGTCCCACCTATCTTCAATCAATTTGGAGTTTTGTAATTGTTGTGGAGTAGTTTTCGCACGGAAGGTTATAATCCTGCTGTGTCGGTTGCTAATTGACTTAACGCACCCAAATTGCTAGGGACTTGGTAATCTTCCACTGAAAGCTGACTCCTTAGTATTCGGCTAACTGCCAACTAATATCAACTGCCTAGTAGTTCTACTGAACTCCAATAGAAGTCTAAAGAACTCCTATGAACGTCCCAAGCACTTCCTGCTAACTCTTATTAATATAGGAGGGAGAGTCCATTATCTGAGGAATAGGTGTGTTTCCCTGTAACAGTTATCCTCTGCCGATAAAGCAGATTAATCCACTTTTGATTCATCTGTAGTATATCTACCTGTTTTTTTTTTTTTTTTTTTTTTTTTTTTACCTAGACTAGAATATAAAGCACATAATTTCGTCCATGGTTACTGCTATCATTTCTTAACTAAATCCCAACAAAAGTTACAGTTTTGCCAGTAAATCTGCAATTGTCCTAAACAATTGTGCTCCTGAATTGGTTCATATTCTCTCCAAACAGAAAGGAATTACTAGTTCTTGATTATTAGCACGTTGGAAGACTTCTTGCTTTTAAATAAATCTTGCGAAATTTATGCCCCCCCCCCCCGCTTAAATTATCCCACTATTAGTCTCTTTCTTATTTGGGTAAAAAGTACTAGAATCTATTCAATGCCGACTTGGTTAAGCATCCTACTGTATAATGACTTCCTTTCGGATGAACAATATTTTTCCGTTTATCTAAGTCTACTGCCGCTGTGTTAAGAGCCATCACTGAATATAACGAATAACCACTATACTCCGAGATATTTCAAAGACGATCAGTAGTGTTCAGGACTTCTCCACAATCCTAATGGCTTTTGTGTCACTGAACGAATATTCAGCTTAACAGAATCGTTCTAAACAAATGGAATAATGAAATCGTGTTACATGAACACACTTCTAGTTTATAGTAATCGGAGGGCTCCTCATGACACTATCCTCGGACTTACACTGTTAGTGATCTTCAAAAATTTAAATGCAATGTCAATCGTTATTCAAAGACGATCAGTAGTACTTCCTGCTAACTCTTATTAATATAGGAGGGAGAGTCCATTATCTGAGTAATAGGTGTATTTCCCCATAACAAATATGGGTCGAGTTTTAAGTTAATGTTTTGTTTTTATAGAATTTACTCCTAGTTTCACCCATTCTTTGTCTAATTTTCTTATTATGAACTGATCCCAATATCGATATATTACTGTTTTTGTTCAGGTACAGAGTATTGTACATTGGAGGATGTGCGTTGTGGATATTAGATTGGAATGAGACAAGAAGATTTCGTTGGAAACAAAGAAAAGATTACTGAACTGTTATGTGATATCTGTTCTCTTATACGAATGCGAATACTGGATAATCTCCTCAAATATGAAGAAGAGATTCGAAGCAACAGAAATTTGATTCTACAGACGGATGATGAGGATGCCATAAACTGAACATAAGCGCAAAGAAAAGGTTTAAGAGAGAATAAAAAGGAAACTTTTACTTAGCATAAAAAAAAAGACATCTGAGGCTTCTGGGGCACGCGTGGAAGGATGATTTGGAGAATCTAATACTCACAAGATGGACAGAAGGAAAAAGAAACAGGAAAACTCAGCACGAGACATACTTGATAGGCTTGAGCAGGTGGATGGCGGAGTTCGGTTTGGGAGAGATAAAAAGAGGAAAAGTGTTGAGAGCAATAAGGGATAGGAGCTAGTGGAGGTTCATGATCGCTTACGTTCTGAAGAAACACGGTACATGAAGAAGAAAAAGAAGAATAATCTCAGAGAATATTGGAAGAAACTCTGTCTGCAGAATATGTTTTATTTTTCTTCTTTTGATATTCCTCGTGCTGTCAAAGAATCTTGAATTAGAAATGCTTCAAAGTGCTTTTACACCACAACCTTAAAACTGTCATGTTTAATAATGGATTCGAGGAGTTTCAAAGAGAATTTTTGACGAGTCAGTTTCTAGACACGTACTTGTATATTTATGTCTCTGCAGATCCAGGTTAGTGGAGGTTAGTTTTCAGTTGTTTCCATGACTTCAAGAAACAGAAAATCAACTGTTTGAAGATATCCGAGACTACCATGTAATTTTGTTTTTGTTAATGCAATCAAAGATTACACTTCGGGTGTATTTGCCTTTTCGTTTCTGGCAACGTTTCCCCATATACGATCAATATTTACTTTCACTTTCTAGTAGGCATTTCAGATGACGTTATTTTTACTACCTTGTCACAATTTACAATCAACTCTTAAAATAATGAACATTCTGATGTTATATATACATGACATCAAGCGCAGTTCTTAGTTTGGAAACAGTGAAACAGATAAGATGTAACCGTAATTTTTACACCAACAGCTCCTTTTCCCGCGCTTACCGCATGTGGAATTCCCTTCCACATGCCTGCTTCCCCGACAGCTACAATCTCAAGGAATTTAAATGTAAGGTCAATAGACACCTTCTAACATACTAACTTGCATCTATTCTCTCAAACACTCTCACCATCTAACCAACCCTCATTCTCGGTATCCTTACCCGTCTATCACCCTCCTTCTGACATTTCCTATATCTAACCATCCTTTTTCATCACTTCCCCCTGTGTAACCCCCTGCTCAATAGTGGCAGTGGAATGCCTTGCTCGGGGTGAAACGAATAAAAACAAAATACAGGATATTTCATCTATAACATCCATTGGCATATAACAAGCACCTATGATGTAGCAATAAATATTTAGGAAAAAAACACGAAAAAGGTAATCATGCAAATAGTTTTTTTTTTTTGTGAAAATATAAAAACATTATTTGAACGTTTAATCATAATTTAATAATTTATATACACGATATTTTTACTACATTGTCACACCTTAAAATCAACTCTTAAAACAATGAACATTCTAATGCTTTGTATACAGGGCATCAGAATTTAATATTGGATATACGGGTTGTCCCCCAAAATGTAGACACATTAGCTGTAATTATTGTGATCAGGGATTGAATCTGCAAAACAAACAAATACAGTTTAATTATTGGCTATTTACAATTATTTAAATCTAGCAGTATAACCCCGCGTTGCTCGGGTGTAATGAAAGCTTTCAAACTAATCCATGGTTCTGGAGCTCAGACTCTTTGGACGTTGGCACGAAAGAATAAAAAGCAATAGTTGTTTCCAGTTAAAGCGAAACCGTAGACGGAAAGAAAAATGAATGGATGTAAGTGAAATTTTGATTTCCTGGTATCGATATCAAATAAGTTTTTTTTATCGTAAATTGAATTTTGAAGGCTAAATAAGTCCTCTGAGTAAATGGTATCATGGCTGAGACTAAGAACTACAATTATACCTACTTAGAGCCAAACCCGAAGCAAAAACTAAAATAAAAGGACTGAAAAAAAATACTGATATGCAGGCTGATAAACACACACACACAAACATCTTGCCGTATATATATATATATATATATATATATATATATATATATATTATCGATTTTCTGCACTATTGTTAGAACTGCAACGTTGAAACTTCTGAATGTCGTTTCTTATGTCTTTGTCTATGAGTGTATCAAATTTGATTAAAATCGGACCACTCCATCTATAACCCGATTTTTTCGATTAGCGATTTTCGATATTTATCGGGGTATCTCGACACAAAACCTAGCTAAGAACACTCGCAGACGCTTATAGTACAACTGTGTAAATTTTCAAGAAAATCGGTTCAGCCATTTCGGAGTCTATAGGTAACGGACACACACACACACAGGCAAAGTTCCATTTATAAATAAGTTTAGATATTACAAAGTAAGATCATGTGTTGATTAGTTTGTCATATATGGGAGTTTTAATATTTTAAGAATATTTTGATTTGTAATTAGAATTGAATCATTTATATATATATATATATATATATATATATATATATATATATATATCATTATAGGATCATGTTGAGATTAGTGTTTCAAATAGAGAGGTTTTATCAATATTTTTATTTGTAATCAGAATTGAATAATATATAAATATATATATTTCATTATAGGTTCATATGAGGATTCGTTTGTCAAATAGGGAGATTTTGATATTTTATTAAAATTTTGATTTACAATCAGAATTGAATCTTTTATAATCATATATATTTCATTGTACGCTCATTTAGGGTTTAGTGTTTCACATATGGAGGTTTTAATATTTTACCAATATTTAGATTTGTGATCAGATTTGAATCAATTATAATCTGATATATTTCATTCTAGGATCATTTGGTAATTAATGTTTCAAGGATGGACGTCTTCATATTTTATTTATATTTTGATTCGTAATCTTAACTGAATCATGTATAATTTAGATTTTTCACTGTATGATCATCTGGGTTTAGTGTTTCAAATATGGAGGTTTTAAGATTTTATTAAAATTTAAGTTTTTTGATTATAAATGATTTAATTCAGTAATTCAAATTTTTCAAAATATAAATGATTCAATTCAATGATTCAAAGTCTATCATTAATGATTATAAAGGATTTAATTCAATTTGAAATCTGACTTGAATTATTTATAATCATATATATGTTACTAGCAGTATAGCCCGGCGTTGCTCGGGTGTAAGGAAAGCTTTAAAACTAATCCATGGTCCTGGAGCTCAGACTCGGCCTAAAGAATATTTGTGTGAAGTTTGGTGAGAATCGGATAAAAATTATGGATTTGTATAAAGGACATACAGACAGACAAACACACACACACACACACACACACACACACACACACACACACACACACACACACACACACACACACACATCTTGCCTTTTATATATATATATATATTATCGATTTTCTGCACTATTGTAAGAACTACAACCTTGAAACTTCTGAATATCGTTTCTTATGTCTTTGTCTATGAGTGTATCAAATTTGATTAAAATCGGACCACTCCATCGATTATCGATTTTCTATATTTATCGGGGGTAACTCGACACAAAACCTAGCTAAGAACACTCGCAGATGCTTATAGTACAACTGTCTAAAGTTTCAAGAAAATCAGTTCAGCCGTTTCGGAGTCTATAGGTAACGGACACACACATACACAGACACACACATACACACACTGACAAAGTTCCATTTATAAATAAGTTTAGATGTTAAATATTCTTGATTCTACTGCTAAGAAGATTGGGTCACTATGTCGATCCAGGATGTTTTTTCCACCTGAATCCATCCTGCATATATACAAGTCAACCATCCGTCCGTGCATGGAGTACTGCTGCCATTTATGGTCAGGTGCCCCTGCCGTTCTCCTCAGTGTTCTTGACAAGCTCCAAAGGAGAGTCTGTAATGTGATAGGTACTGATCTGGCGACTCGACTGCAGCCATTTTCCCATCGTCGAAATGTGGCCTCCCTCTGTCTCTTCTATAAATACTTTCATGGCTTCTGCTCGGATGAGCTTAAGTCACTGATGCCTCCTCAACAGGTGTTTACCCGTGCAACCAGACTGGCAACTGGGTCCCACCCATTCACAGTCAGGTTAGCCAAACGCAGACGACAATTCTACTCCTGCAGCTTCCTCTCTCGCACTTCCCGCCTGTGGAACTCACTCCCGTATTCTTGCTTTCCTGACGGCTACGACCTCCAGAAATTTAAAAGCAAAGTTAATACTCACCTACTAACCACTGGACTCTAGCTCTCTCCCCTCCCCTGTATAATCTTCACTTTCTCTCCGCCCATGTATCTGTCATTGCACCTGCTTTCTCAGCTTTCTATTGTTCCTTTCTAACTAGCTTGTACTCCTCACTCTTTTCTAATTAATCTTTCTACATTTATGTAACACCCTGCACATCAGTGGCGTTTCCGCCTTGCTCGGGGTGAAATGATTAAAAAAAAAAAAATGAACCCATTTAAATTGTCTTTATCATTATTTTCTTTGGTAATAGTGTTTAATTCTGTGGTAATTAGAAGGGTATTGAGTAAAGCTGATTTTAAAAATATTAAATTATTTGTATAGTTTTTTTTTTATCAGAATTTAATACTTTATAAGACGAGTTTGTTTTTATCTAGGGACTATAGTATCGAACACGTGTGTCAGGTTTTAGTCTTATATCGATCATTCAATCACAGGAATCTAAAATATAGTGAAATTTGTTGGCGATATTTTGCAAAATTAATTGGATCTCTCATAGCGTAAAATAGGTAATTCTTGAAAAATTGGTGGCCTTAAAAACGATAGAAATATTAATTCTAGAACCGTTCAATTAGCGACGCACAAATCTTTAGATTAATAAATATTTTCAGAATACGCTGCTGAAACTTCCAGATTTAAATAGAACAAGCCAGTCAAAATATGCCTGTGGAATTTAGAGGGTGTGATCTCGTTGACTAGTCAGCTATCCAAACGCAGTCATGTGATAAACGTCATCTTTTACTTCTTAAATTCAATAACGGGCATGTTAGATTTCACAGCTCATACGAATTTAGATTGAACGTTAAGGTCATATAAAGTCACCGTATGGCAGTGGAGGTTTTCACTTCACAGTTGCCTTTCTCCTAGACCAGTTTTCGGTTTATAGTTAATCCATAGCTAAGGAGATGGGTTCATAGAATTCTCGCGGACAATTTTTACGAAAGGAAAATGCGACGAATTCGGACAGAATTTAAACTCGGCGCGTCGATTCCATTTTCTGTGCCGTAAGCATTACGCAACGAGCACTTCAGCATTGCCATAAACTGTTTTCATTATCTTTTTGAAAGCGAATTGTTTTTTATCAAGGAAAAAAGATAAAGTAGTTCTTGTATATAAGATCACTTTTTTAAAAGGTGGCTTAAAATATCTTCCTTGTCTTGTATGCAAAATTGAGGTAACTTTCTATTTCAAATAGTTTACATTAAATGTTAACTCTTGGGAAAACATGAAAATAAACTAAATAGGGTGTTGACCAGTGGCTGAGCTAATTCGGCATTGCACAATGAAACCAAAAGTTGGTTGGTCGTTTTGTTTTTATGGCAAATCAATCTCGGCGGGTCATTTATTGCCGACTAAACTTTATTTATTTATTGCTGGTAATACCTTTTTCTTTCAACAATTTATTGTTGTTTATATAAGTTTTGTGTCTAATAATACATATTTCTTTTCGAGTATCAAGATTCATTGGAATTTGTTTTTAAGGGTAGGTTCCCCAAGTCCTACCCTTGTTATTTAACCCATAACCGGGAAGGGAAGGATTTATACATTTCCCAAGGGTACCAGTGCTTAAGTGAATGCAAGGTATTCAACTGGAATTCGAACTCGGCTCACCGATTTCTCTTTCGAGCCGATATCCACTGCACCACAACGCACATCCGTCACTATACGCTTGCAGCACCTGGTATTCCCAAGAGGCCATCTATCTAAGTACTGACCAGGCTCAACGTTGCTTAACTTCGGTGATCGAGCGAGAACCGGTGTATTCAATATGATAGGCCGTAAGCCCTCCATAAGTTGGAGTTCGAGTTTAAATTAAACCTTACATAAAAAACTCTACAGGTGTCTCATCCCTTGTTCCCTGTTCAGGATGTGGTTTCCGGCTTTCTCTTTTCCAATCTTTTCACTTTTCTTGTTTTCTTTTTCATTTTTTTCTCAATCGGATTAGATAGACTAAACTATCGCCCGGTTCACACTCCACCCACGTCTATTGTACAGGTGTAGAGGCTCATCCCTTGTTCCCTGTTCAGCATGTGGTTTCCGGCTTTCTTTTTTCCAATCTTTTCACTCTTACGTAGCCCCCTGCACATCAGTGGCGTTACCGCCTTGCTCGGGGTGCTATGATTAAAAAAAAAAAACAGTATTTTTACCCTTATTGCGTTTTCCTGTCATTTACCTTTATATGTTGAGGTAACTAAGTGCCAATAAATAAAAGGATTGCCGGCTTCATCTGAGATATACATAAATTTCTTATTGTTGCTTATTATATTCGATGTTTGACGGCAGATTAAATCGAATATTTCAGATCCTGAATTCAAGATAGATTAGTTTTTCATGTAGAAATATCAACGCAGCACAATCAATCGGCCGTGTCCGTTTTTGTTGTGGCCAGTTAGGGCCAGGAAGAAAAAACACAGAAAATAAGAAGATATTAGAATAACAGAACATGTAGAAAAATATGCGTGTTCGTAGTCAGCAGATAGAAGTGTACGTTCGAACTGTATCTGCGTCCCGACTGTCTCTTGACTGAACAGTTACACTGCCACACGACAGCCTCTTGACTGAATAGTTACACTGCTTTACGACTGTCTCTTGACTGAATAGTTACACTGCATCCCGACTATCTCTTGACTGAACAGTTACACTGCCTCACGACTGTCTCTTGACTTAATAGTTACACTGCCTAACGACAGCCTCTTGACTGAATAGTTACACTGCATCACGATTGTCTTTTGACTGAATAGTTACACTGCCTCACGAGAGCCTCTTGACTGAATAGTTACACTGCTTCACGACTGTCTCTTGACTGAATAGTTACACTGCCTCACGACTGTCTCTTGACTGAATAGTTACACTGCGTCACGACTGTCTCTTGACTGAATAGTTACACTGCGTCACGACTGTCTCTTGACTGAATAGTTACACTGCCTCACGACTGTCTCTTGACTGAATAGTTACACTGCGTCACGACTGTCTCTTGACTGAATAGTTACACTGCCTCACGACTGTCTCTTGACTTAATAGTTACACTGGCTCACGACTGTCTCTTGACTGAATAGTTACACTGCCTCACGACTGTCTCTTGACTGAATAGTTACACTGCCTCACGACTGTCTCTTGACTGAATAGTTACACTGCGTCACGACTGTCTCTTGACTGAATAGTTACACTGGCTCACGACTGTCTCTTGACTGAATAGTTACACTGGCTCACGACTGTCTCTTGACTGAATAGTTACACTGCCTCACGACTGTCTCTTGACTGAATAGTTACACTGCGTCACGACTGTCTCTTGACTGAATAGTTACACTGCCTCACGACAGCCTCTTGACAGAATCGTTACACTGCCTCGCGATTGTCTCTTAACTGAATAGTTACACTGCCTTACGACAGTCTCTTGACAGAATAGTTACACTGCTTCTCGACAACCTCTTGACTGTCTCTTCTGAAGTCACGCAAGTTAGTATTTATTGAAGGAAGAAGGGTCCATTCCACCGTAGATAAGGTACTATAACACCTATTAAACTTAATTTAGAACATATAATGAATTAATAAAATAAATTGTGTTATTGTCAAAAATAAAAAAATATATTTATTTGTAATCCATTTTTGCTGTAGAAATTTTTTTTCATTGACGTCAGTTCCTGAAACCGAAATCCAGGTCGTCTATTTATTAGCGTTTCAAAATATAAAAAGAAAAGTCTGCGTTTTATGTAAGTTTTTTAAGATGGCAGCAGCATATTGTTGGCTAAATCCGTAGCAAAATAAATTTGAAGTAATGCCGCATAATTTCTAGTATTACAAGAATTAAGCAAGACAACACAGTTTCTTCTGCAAAAAGATGATTACAAGCGTTTCACAAAAGTTTCATGAAACAAATGGTTGCAGCGAATGATTCACAGTTTGTTACCTTCACTGCTAAGTCGCTTCTCTGACCGATTTGTCAAAAACGCTCGCTGTATGCTGCTTGTAACGCACATATGAAGGTCCTTAAAAACGTGGCCTGATTAATTTTTCGAGTCAAAAACTAGTGATATTTTTTGTCGTATGTATTTTTCTTACGCAGGAATCTAATTATAAAAAAATCTATTTTATTAATTTAACACTTTGGTGTTCTGTTGATTCAGATTTTCATGACGTTTCAAATTAACCAAATAATTAAATAATTAAAACAATATTTTCAAGATAATATTTTTATCGACAACTTCTTTTTGCTTAAATTTTCCCTTTCTAAAATTTATTTCTCAAACTAGTTTTAGCTTAACAAAACTCTTGCCGATTATGGGAATCGCGGTTAAATGAAACTGGAGCGGTCCGTTCCGCGGATAGTAAATTCAAGAATTTTGTTTGTTACTCTTATATCCATTTTTCCTTGAATTTCTTTCTAATTGAAATTTGATTCCATCTTAAGCCATAAAATTTGATTCTGACAGGAAAAATTAGTGTAGCATTTATTCCTCTGCTCTTCAAAAACATCACGAAACGGAAGAACATGACGCTTGTTACCAGGTAGATATGAAGTTACCTAAGAATCTTCTTTATGTCAATCCGTAAAGAAATGTTGACCTTTCTAAATAATCACCATGAATATATTCTTGTAAGAACTCTTCAGTGTTCTTTGACTTTGAGGGCGAGAATACAATGTATCATCATTTATGAATAAATCACGAGTTAATGGCGATTTCCTCTGACGCCCATCACGATCCTGACATAAATTGGCACTACTTCGATGAGACTGTTTTTGATCTAATGAGCTAAAAAAAGGAAAACGCATAAATGTCATTTTTCTTTTCTAATCAGAACGATTTTGATATTCTATAATTTGTCAGAACATGTACTCAATATCGTTTCTTTTATCATTTCACAAAAACAAGGCAATAAAGCCACTATGATACAAGGGGCGGGGTTGTGAGTGTTAGAGAAATGACTGGAAAGAAAGAAATTGGAAAAGAAACTTCTAAACAAGCAGTGCAAGAGAAGAAACTTTGTATAGGTCTTACATTATATTTATCCATTTCTACTATAAAATAATGAGACTTTACCGTCAGTAAGTTAAGTGCCATACGTGATACACGCTTCGGCGATCATGTCTCAAAAGAGACATAACTGACCGGGCAGAAGATTGACCCACAGCAGGTTGCCATTACTTTTTGCAGTAGACTGGTGGTCTGCTAAGGCTATAGAACCTAATTTGTTCTTTTATTTAGCCCATAACTGTAGGGAAGAGACGGATTAATACCTTTCCGAAGGATATTTGCGCGTAAGTGAATGCAAGGAATTGAATTGGAATTCGAACTCGGCTCCGTGATTTCTCATTCCGAGCCATATCCACTGCACCACAATGCATAATCAATCTAGTACTGTACTTAAATTCATAAAGTATAGGTGTCAGAGAGGCATGTTGATTACCATATATTTTTTTATAGAAAAGTGTTGTGGATTCTTGTTTAGAAAACCTCACAATATAATAATAACACAAAAAAGATATGAGAGGAAAACTGTAAGTATATTGAACAAATGATATACAACCTGTACAAGGTTAGTAGGTTCAGGAATACTTGTTAGTAGATGTCAGATATCTAAACTTATTTATAAATGGAACTTTGTCTGTGTGTGTGTGTGTGTGCGTGTGTGTGTCCGTTGCCAATAGACTCCGAAACGGGTGAACCGATTTTCTTGAAAATTTACACAGTTGTACTATAAGCAGCTGCAAGTGTTCTTAGCTAGGTTTTGTGTCGAGGTACTCCCGATAAATATCGAAAATCGATAATCGAAAAAATCGGGTTATAGAAGGAGTGGTCCGATTTTAATCAAATTTGATACACTCATAGACAAAGACATAAGATACGATATTCAGAAGTTTCACGGTTGCAGTTCTTACAATAGTGCAGAAAATCGAGAATATATATATATATATATATATATATATATATATATATATATAAGGCAAGATGTTTGTGTGTGTGTCTGTTTATATGCCTGTATGTCTGTATTTTTTCAGTCCTTTTATTTTAGTTTTTGCTTCGGATTTGGCTCTAAGTATGTATAATTATAGTTCTTAGGCTCACCCATGATACCATTTACTCAGAGGACCTATTTAGCCTTCATGTGAAAATTAAAATTATTCCTAAAGAAAAAAAGGTAACCTGAAACGAAGAAATCTAAGAAGAGGATTGTAGAGTTAACGTTAGTTTCTCAGAGAGCTGGGATGTCTTGGACTCTTTCGTACAGGAACGATTCCACACTGTAAATTTTGCTACAAATAGCACGAACGTTGGAGAAAGAAATAATAAGGTCTTTAGGTGTTATTCGTTTAGATGGTTTAGTTATATTTCTTTGTTTATGGTCATAGAGCACTATTTGAAAGACTTTCTGTTATAGAGGCCTAGAGTAGCAGTACATGTGTGGGAAGGGAGCTGGCGCAGACTACATAATAGGCCTTAGGGTAGCCCACCGAAAGAGCTAGCGCTTCATATATACCATTTACTCAGAGGACCTATTTAGCCTTCATGTGAAAATTAAAATTATTCCTAAAGAAAAAAAGGTAACCTGAAACGAAGAAATCTAAGAAGAGGATTGTAGAGTTAACGTTAGTTTCTCAGAGAGTAAATTTTGCTACAAATAGCACGAACGTTGGAGAAAGAAATAATAAGGTCTTTAGGTGTTATTCGTTTAGATGGTTTAGTTATATTTCTTTGTTTATGGTCATAGAGCACTATTTGAAAGACTTTCTGTTATAGAGGCCTAGAGTAGCAGTACATGTGTGGGAAGGGAGCTGGCGCAGACTACATAATAGGCCTTAGGGTAGCCCACCGAAAGAGCTAGCGCTTCATGATACCATTTACTCAGAGGACCTATTTAGCCTTCATGTGAAAATTAAAATTATTCCTAAAGAAAAAAAGGTAACCTGAAAGAGTAGCAGTACATGTGTGGGAAGGGAGCTGGCGCAGACTACATAATAGGCCTTAGGGTAGCCCACCGAAAGAGCTAGCGCTTCATACGAGATATGAGACTGCAAGAAACCCGATATTATGCGACTGTTAAAGTAACCTTTCTGGACGCTGCGCAATATTTCCGTCTCCTAACTTCTTCTTCTTCAATGTGCCCTGTCCCTTCAAGACGTAGGCGATCATGGCTCTCCACGTCTCCCTATCCCTTGTGGCTCTTAGTATGTTTGCTCCTGTTGCTCCTGGCAACCGCCGTTCCGTCATCCACCTGATCAGACCCTGCAAATATGTTATCCTCTGTCTCTCCTTCTTTCTATCTGACCAGTCAGTATCAGGTTCTCCAGGCTCTCCTTCCTCATTGCATGTCCCAGGAACTTCAGTTGTCTCTTCCTGATGCTCAGCATCAATTTCCTTTCTGTTGCCATTCTTTCCAACACATCATCGTTGCTTGTATGCTCAGTCCACGATATCCGTAGCATCCTTCTGTAGAACCACATTTCGGCCGCTTCCAGTTTTGTCCTCATTTTCGATGATATTGTCCAGCATTCACTGCCGTATTGAAGAACTGACATCACGTAGCAGTCTAGCACTCGTTTCTTCGTTTCTAATGAGATATTCCTGTGTGTTAGTATTTTGCTCATCTTCCGGAACGCGTCCTTTGCCATGCAAATTCGCCTTCTGATCTCCGTGTCGCACTTTCCATCTTCTGTTAGAACACTTCCTAGGTACTTAAATTTTTGTACTTGCTTGATTCTGTTATCCCCCACCTGTATTTGGCTTTTTGGGTTGTATCTTTTGCTGATGACCATGTACTCAGTTTTCTTAAAGTTTATTTGTAGTCCCTTCTTGTCACTCTCCACTGCTACTTTCTGTATGAGGTCTTGTAGTTTCCTTTCCGTGTCCGCAATCAGCACTGTATCGTCCGCATACCTTATGTTGTTCAGGTTGTGGCCTCCAATAACAAATCCTGGCGTGTCATCTAGGGTCCTCAAAATATTCTCGCTGTATAAGTTGAACAAATCCGGTGCAAAGACACATCCCTGTCCTACGCCCCTTTCTATCTTTGTGTATCTACTGAGGTCGTCACCTGTCCGTACGCAGGCCGTTTGCTGCCAGTAGAGACTTCTGATTATTCCTATGTCTTTCCCGAAAATGTCGAGATTGCCCAGCATCTCCATCAATTCTCTGTGTCGTACTTTGTCGAACGCCACCATTCGCAAATAGCAACAAGTATACTTCCAAGAATTTCTCAGCATATTCATATCTGTGCTGGTTTGTATCTTAATGTAAATAAACGTTAAACCAAAACATTCATTATGAAATCTTATGAAAAGTTACAAAATGGTATTAAGCGACAGTTTTTTTTATAGATCTTGTTGCGGCTTCACCGCGGTATATGGCAGTTGCAGGTTCGAATCCTGCTGGATATAGATATTTTTCTGGGAAGATTTCTTGAATATTCTTGCCGGTGGATAGAAACAAATGAACTATTCAATTTTAGAAAAAACAGACTACCCACTTAAATACAAGTATTCAATAAAATATTGTTCAAACAAATAGATAGATAGATAGATAGATAGATAGATAGATAGATAGATAGAATTCGACTGAGATAGATAGATAGATAGAATTCGACTGAGATAGATAGATAGATAGATAGATAGATAGATAGATAGATAGATAGATAAGAGAACGAGAAAATAAACAGACAGAATTAAATAGGAAACAGACGCACACAAATCGATAGATAGATAGATAGATAGATAGATAGATAGATAGATAGATAGATATTAAACATGGAAAATTAGAATACTTGGGGAAAAGTAGAATATGAAAAATATATAAGAAATAATTGAATTTAATAATAATTGTCTGCACAAAAGAAATGTTGAATGAAAGTTGTTTTATACAAAAAACAAATTGTCTTTCTTTATTGGACAATTTGAAAGAAATTGGAAATGATCTTGACATGCCTCTGGTAGTTTTGTTAATATGAACACAATAGAGAAAAAAGATGAATTCTTACAATTCTAAACAGAATAAAAACAACTCGAGGCTGACATATGCAACAGTAAAAATAGGTTTGCATTTCTTATTTAGACAAAAAAGAGTGCACGTACGTTAATTTTCGAATATTTTCTGGTTTGGTGTTCCTCGTTCATCTTTAGAGATTCTTAATAAAAATAAAAATGCATACGCAATCTTATTGAACTTGACCATATATCTCGGCTTCACTCACTTTCCCACGATCATAACGTAGTTTCTTTTTGTCTTTTTGTTGGGGATCGCCCTTTTTTACACACTCAATGAAGTCTTCCAAGCCATACAAATAATCCTGCCTACAGACAAGAGGTGTGTGTTAGGGGGTTGTTGTTAGAGTTGTAATGCTTGTCAGGGAATTTGAGCCGCCTCTCGTTGGTTAGATAGAATATAGACTTATTACCCGGACTTACTTATTTGTATACTAGCAGTATAGCCCGGCGTTGCTCGGGTGTAATGAAAGCTTCACTGGTTTCTCGTCTGCTATTGTTCACATGAATCTCTTCTTCTAGCTTTACCGCAGCCGCACGTCTGATTAAGATAGGCGCCTCTTGGTCTCTGCCCGTAATAAATGCAAGCCTTTCATAAATGATGCTAAATTATTGTTAGCTGATACAAGGAAACACCATTTATATCGTAACGATTACTGATGTTTCTACAAGTGTGTGCTGAACAACAGTAAACCCTCAATCCCTCCTCTATTCATTAATTCGAAGTGCTCACATCTGAAACCAGACCAAAGTAGTTAGGAGCCGGAAACATGCATAGCGTCTACAGAGACTACTTGGATCAAAAAGCTTTCCTGTTCCATCGAGATATCACACTATCACGCTTTTACAGCTGTTTGGCAAAGTGTTAGAGCCTCTAATCAATGCTCTGTTAAAAATATGATTTCCGGTTTGCTAGGTCTACCGTGGATGTACTAACGGTCATCAATGAATATATATACAAGGCGAAGTCCAAGATGTTGCTCTGGATATCTCAAAAGCGTTTGACAGGGTTTAACATGATGGTCTTCTGCGCAAGCTACTAGACTACGGTATTTCTGAACGATTGTTTGATTTAATCTAATAATTTCTATCTAATCGTGAAATGAAGGTCGTTTTGAACTGGCAAGCTTTCAGACACATTCACATGAACTCTGGCATCTCTTAGGTCTCTGTTCTGGGTCCTACACTGTTTCTGATCTTCACCAATAATCATCATCGTGTAATCAGTTCTCAAGTAGACTTCTATGCAAATGACACCACCATTTACACCTGTCTCATCAGTAGGACTAACAAATTAAATTTGACTGCTGCTCTTGAAAATCAGTAACTGTGTTAGAAAATGGCTCCATAATTTTTAATGCCACCAAAACAAAACTGCTCTCCTTTAACTATCAGAGAGAATTTTTTCTATCAGCGATCATTATGGATGACATTAGTCTCCTAGAGAGCAACACACTGCCTCTCCTTGGCCTCAGAGCTGAAGTTTCTGAGACAAGTAATGAGGAAGAGGGGCTTTGAAAATCTAGTACTCACAAGTCAGATAGAGGGAAAGAAAGACGGGTAAAGAACGACGAGGAAAGCAGGGCATAACGTACATAACGGGCTTGAGCAATTAGATGGAGGAACAGGGTTTGCCTGGGGTAACAAGAGAAAGCGTGATAAGAACCTCTAGGGATAGGGAGATATAGAAGTACAGGATCGTCCTGAAAGGACACGGCACATAGAAAAAGAAGAACAGACTTTACTTTAGCTACGATAGTCCTGTTAGAACAGATTTATAAAGGTAAAATATATTGAGCAACTTTATTTAATCCTTAGAAAATTTATTAAATTCTACCATTTACTAATATGAAACTGTTATAGAAGTTATGGAGGGCCATGTTCGCTCATGGCTTAAAGTGATAGTGCACATTAAAGAAAAATGTAAAATACTTAACTGTACCTATCGCTAAGTCTACGGCTATATCGTGTTGAATACACCGGTTCCCGTCCGATCACCGAAGTTAAGCAACATCGATCCTGGTCAGTACTTAAGTGGGTGACCATTTGGAAATACCAGCTGTAAGCGTAAGGACAAAGAATGGTCTAACAGTTCTTGGGGGTTGGGTGCAGGGCTAACAACCCAGCCCCGTAAAAAACAGTTTGTTACAGTTGCTGCCCTATGCACCATCTGGGCGTGATGGGTAAATGATGATGACCTATCGTAAATGTGAGATTATTCATCGTCAGACCGGAAGTTGTTTTACACAGGAAATATTCGGTATTCATTTATTTTTTATTGTCGCTGGAAATTTCATAAATATTTTCCTTTAATCAGATTTTTAGGAAAACAAACTTTTTTAACTATTATTGCTCTTTCTAGAAACCTTTCTTGTTAACCTCTGGAAAGCAGCGTTTTGATTATATCATTATTTTAGGAATTAGATATATTAAAAAGAATTCAATTAAGAACAGAATCGTTCTGAAAGGACACGGCACACAGAAGAAGAAGAACAGCAACAGACATTACTTTAGCTACGACAGTCCGGTTAGAACAGATTTATAAAGGTAAAATGTTTTAGTGTCATACGTTAAACAAACTTGGGCGATCTTATCTCAAAGACTGGGCGGAAGATTTTCCCGCGGTAGGTTGCTATTACTTTCTGCGGTTGACTTATTGCAAACCAAGGCTATAGAACACAATCTGTTCTGTTATTTAACTCATAGATGGAGAGAGAATATATATCTTTCACAAGGGTATTTGTGCGTAAGTGAATGTAACGAATTCAACTGGAATTCGAAATCTGCACTCCGGATTCTTGTTCCGAGTCGATATTTACTGCACCATAACGCACATCCACATTTATATTAATATAAGAAAGTTGTGGAGGGCCATGTTTCATAGTGCATAAAAAGTGCATAAAAGTTAAATATGTAAGAATACATTGATCAACTTTAGTAATTTTGAAGGAATTCGAACTATTAGAATTATTCACTGCACATCAAAGCACGTCCGCATTTATATTAGCATAAATTTTTATGATTGTCGAAAAGTTAGGGAGAGCCACGATTGCTTACGTTTTGAATGGATAATGTAAACTGTTTAAATCAACTTCGCTAATGCCTTCATTATGTGTTTTTATAATGATCTGAGAAGATTCACTCCAAATGGCTTGCGATATTTTACCAAGCTCATCACGTAGGAGATTATTAGTATAGGGCTTAAGTTTGATCTTCAGTGGGTGTCCGATTATTTCTTTCTTCTTCCAGACTATGGATGATGCCATAATTAGATTGGACTTACCAAATCCTCACTTTTCAACCATGACAGAATTCTAAAAATTGCAGCCTTGTGAGTAATGGACTAGATTCAACCAACGCTTGAGAACAGCTGGCCTAGTGGATAAAAACATTGGTTGAAGCCAGTGAACTGACACAAGGACTTGTGAGTTCAATACCTGGCTACAGCACAGGTGAAGAACAGAAACATTTACAGTTGAGTTAAAGAAAAATAATTGATACAGAAACATCCATAATTGGCTCAGAAGGTAGAACTAGAACAATCTACCGTACTAAATAAAATAAAGGGTTCAGTTCTGAAATTCTAAACACTTGAAGACGGTCAGAGCGTACATAGGCCGAAACGCCGTGAATATGACAACGAAGATAAGGACAATAGTTCAAACAGTTTATGTAGTGTAAATACTTTTCTCTCTGTTTTTAAAAAGCTTCCTTGATGCAGCAATTCCACTGTGCAATCAATGCCAACGTTTATCATTCATGGTTCCATTCGTTCTGTCATCAAATCAAGTGTATCAATGACAACTAGTATGATTGCGTCCCTCTTCAACTTTCAAAGCCTTGTGAGTGTAAACTTTAGTAGGCCATAGTTAATCATTTTCTTTTCTTCCTTTGCTCTAACCTTGCATCAAAAGAACACGTTGGTCTATAGTGGGTATCTTATTTATTCTTTTCCCGTTAGTTGTAGTGGGAGTCCGTTCTAGAGAAGGGTAGTTGTATACTGTTGCAGGTTAACGGAATTTGGCCTTGTGGGAAGATAGAAGTCATAAAATGATTATAAAATCAAGAAAAGCAATTTGAGTAGAAAAATAACATTTATATATACACATATCAATTAATGTTTTTACAATTAAAGTAATAACATGAATATAAGCCCAACGGAGGTTAAATGTTCATGGCAAATAAAATGCTGAAAGAGATTTAGGCTTAGGAATGTGGGGGCGTTGTGAGTCAAGAATGTTTTTGATGTAGTCGCTCCTAAGGTCAGTAAGTACTTTTGAGACAGTGGAGAAGGTAAAAAGGTAAGGAAGGCGAATATAATAAACCACTTGACTTGGTCAAGGGAGATAGTAATTACATTCGTCTCTCTGGGTTTCTGCGTCGGTCTGTCTCTTGGGTGCTTTCTGTCTCGGCTTTTTATTTTTCACTTTTTTTTCTAATCATATCATCCCAAGCAAGGCGGTGACGCCACTGATGCGCATGGGGCTACTTAAGAGTTAAATGAGTGGAAAAGAGAAAGCCGGAAACCACATCCTAAACAGGAAACAAGGGATGAGCCTCTTCACCTGTTCAAAAGACATGGGTGGAGTGTGAACCGGGCGATAGTTAAGTCTATCTACTCCAATTCTGCTTTTTGGATCAAAAGCAGCTCGTTTGGGATTTCACACTTGAATTTGATTCTGGGCTTCTCATTGGCTGGTAAATAAAATTCGCGTAGGCTCGCGAAATGGAAATTTAATATTTGATTAATTTTTATTTTTCAACCGGAACATCTGCGCGAACCCGGATGCGCAGAGACGACTTTTGGTCATTTTCCTTTTTGGTCGTTATTGAGCAAACATCCGGTCCCTCGCTTTTGCTCGGTATGTATCACCATAGATCAACGTCTTAACCTTCCTTTTCTGTTTTATCTTTCAATAATATGTCTGTTTTCTTAGATGTTTGGATTGAAAAATCCCAGAAAATTTTACGCATTTCTCACTTAAGTATCTTTTAAGTTTATGATAGTATCGATAATTTTCTCACTGACAAGTACAATTTTCAATGAATGATTGGGGCAATTTGATAATGTTTCCACATTTTATACTCCTTCTGAGTTAAACTTTGGCACTCACAATGTGTTAAGTGGTTTCATCAAATCTCTCACATATTCTGCGAAATGGTTTTATGGGTTCTTTGTGGATAGGCTTTGTGATATTATTTGTACTGACAGATTGATTTTGAGCCGGTATTACAGTGTTTTTCGCTTTCCTAAAAAAAAAAAAAAGAAAATCCCACAAAACATGTCAACCAATTCCACATTACGTTGCATCTAGCTCCTTCTACCGGTTATTCAAATTGTCAAGGCAATTTTTTCTTTTCTTTTCTTACCTGAATTATCTTCTCAATTATGATAAAGACCGTTATCTATCTATCTATCTATCTATCTCGTTTTGTTCATTATCTATCTATCTATCTATCTATCTATCTATCTATCTATCTATCTATCTATCTATCTCAGTCTGTTTTTTTCTTTCTTTCTTTTTCTGACTATTTGAGTCTATCTATCTATCTATCTATCTATCTATCTATCTATCTATCTATCTATCTATCTATCTATCTCAGTCTTTTCATATCTATCTATCTATCTATCTATCTATCTATCTCAGTCTGTTTTTTTCTTTCTTTCTTTTTCTGACTATTTGAGTCTATCTATCTATCTATCTATCTATCTATCTATCTATCTATCTATCTATCTATCTATCTTTTATATCATCTTTTCATCTATCTATCTATCTATCTATCTATCTATCTATCTATCTATCTATCTCAGTGTTTTCATATCTATCTATCTATCTATCTATCTATCTATCTATCTATCTCAGTCATCTATCTATTTTCTATCTATCTATCTATCTATCTATCTATCTATCTATCTATCTATCTATCTCAGTCTTTTCATATCTATCTATCTATCTATCTATCTATCTATCTATCTATCTATCTCAGTCTGTTTTTTCCTTTCTTTCTTTTTCTGACTATTTGAGTCTATCTATCTATCTATCTATCTATCTATCTATCTATCTATCTATCTATCTATCTATCTATCTCAGTCTTTTCATATTTCTATCTATCTATCTATCTATCTATCTATCTATCTATCTATCTATCTCAGTCTTTTCATATCATATCTATCTATCTATCTATCTATCTATCTATCTCAGTCTGTTTGTTCCTTTCTTTCTTTTTCTGACTATTTGAATCTATCTATCTATCTATCTATCTATCTATCTATCTATCTATCTATCTATCTATCTATCAGCGTCGGCTCAGTATATTTCTTTTACCTTGATTACCAGTTATTAAGCTTTACAAGCAGTGATGAAAGCTTCGTGCTTTCTCTTTACAGTGCCTTACTATTTTATTTTGCTATTTTATTTTTGTCGAGCAGTGAAGAATATATATATCCACTCTATCTAAATAAAACCCGTTGTACATCATACGCTATAAGTCTGCCTTATTCTACCGAGCGCCCATAGCTCAGAGGTAGAATCGCCGACTGACGCCCATTTGGTCGGGTTTCAATCCTGGGTTAAAAGAATCGAATGTCTAACCGTACTTTTGAGCTGTGATATAGCGAAACAGAACTGTCTGTTTTGTCTCGAGATACACCCAATAAATATCGAAAATCGATAATCCCCCAAAATCGGGTTATATCAAATTTGATACGTTCATAGACAAAGACATAAGAAACGGTATTCAGAAGTTTACAATAGTGCTGAAAATCGATAATATATATATATATATATATATATATATATATATATATATATATATAAAAGGCAAGATGTTTGTGTATGTGTCTGTTTAACTGCCTGTATGTCTGTATTTTTTTCAGCCCTTTTATTTTAGTTTTTGCTTCGGGTTGGGCTCTAAGTAAGTATAATTGTAGTTCTTAGTCTCAGCCATGATACCATTTACTCAGAGGACTTATTTAGCCTTCAAAATTCTGTTTACGACGAAAAAACTTATTTGATATCGATACCAGGAAATCAAAATTTGACTTACATCCATTAATTTTTCTTTCAGCCTACGGTTCACTGGAAACAACTATTGCTTTTTAGTCTTTCGTGCCAACGTTCAAAGAGTCTGAGCTCCAGGACCATGGATTAGTTTTAAAGCTTTCATTACACATGAGCAACGCCGGGCTATACTGCTAGTATATTCATATAATTATGAATTAATTGTGCATTGCGACACAGAAATTTCTATGATTCGAGATAGATTTTCTTTATTATTTTTTGTTGGATGTTGTTTGTGCAAATGATTTACATTTAAATCCAAAAAACTTTAGTGTTGCTGTTTATGTTTGTAGAAAGATATAAAACTTATGTGCGTGTTCCTTTTAACTTATCAGAGAGAAGATTCATTTTGGAATATGGTCCATTTTCCAAAGAATACATACTAACTTTTTCTCTTTTTTTTCCTTCTTTTTTCCTTTCCCTTTCTTTCTTTCTTTCTTTCTTTCTTTCTTTCTTTCTTTCTTTCTTTCCCTCCCCAACGGTGAAAATGTCAACCTGCTTTTAATCTAATTTTATCTTTTCTCCTTTTTCTTTTATTTTTATTGCTTCTCACTTAGTTTTATTGTCTTTGATGTGATGTACATATTTAATACCAAGACTGTCCTTCCTGCTTTCCTATCATTTTGATCTCCTCTTTATTCTTATTACCATTGCTTTACTAGTCTTAATTTTTTCAAAAACTTTGATTTATGAATATCATTCTTGTTTTTTCCTGATTTACTTCCTGCTATCTTTATCCCATAATTTTAATATCTATTTATTTACTGTAAAACTTTTTTGTAAAATTTTTTTTTGTAAACAATTTTATGTACCAATTTACTTTATTTTGATATTTATATTTTCCTTAAACGACTTATTGGTTATATGCATGTTGTTTCACTTAGAGGATTTTTTTTATCCATATTCTAATGTGAACATTTTGCAATGTTTACATATGACATTTATCTCATTGCTTTTATTTAATAGATTTTTATTTTTTAGTGATTTGATAATAGTTTTTCGTATAGACATAATGAACATGGTTCATTTAAGGACTTACATGTTTTAGCTTCTTTTAGAATTTTCCAATAATATTTCGTCAGTTATTATTTTCCTTGAGCGACTTATTGGTTATATTACTATCATACGAACGCGAAAGTCACTCAAGGCTCTATTCTAGGTCCTATGCTTTTCCTGATCTACATTAACGATCTCCCAAATGTAATAAGATCCCAAGTATCCATATAAGCTGACGACACTACAGTTTACTCTCACGTCGATCAAAAATTTACTCAGGCTGACAAAGTAAACTTCCCTACCGAGCTTGAAAAGGACCTCCGATCCGTGGCGGACTGGGGTAAGAAATGGTTCGTGAATTTTAATGCTTCCAAAACGAAGCTGTTATCTATTAACCAACACAGACAGTCGCTCCTACCCACCATTATCATGGGTCAAGCTAGTCTCCCTGAAAGCAAAACACTGCGCCTCCTCAGCTTAACTCTCACAACAAACCTCAAGTGGAATGACTATATAGAATCCATAGCTAAATCCGCTGCTAAGAAAGTCGGTTCTCTGTGTAGAGCCAGGAAGTTTTTTCCGCCTGAAACAATCCTGCACATATATAAATCTACCATCCGTCCGTGCATTGAATACTGCTGCCATATCTGGTCGGGTGCTCCTGCTATCCACCTAGGTGTCCTTTACAAAATCCAACGGAGAATCTGTAATGTGATAGATCCCAACTTGGCAGCTCGGATATAGTAACTTTCTCACCGGCGCAATGGGTCTTTTCTACAAATACTTTCACGGCTTCTGCTCCGATGAACATAGCTCAATGGTGCCCCCTATATATGAATTTACTCGAGACACAAGATTTTCAATTAGGTCTCACCCTTTTGCTGTGAGATCAATAAATTCTAAACGCAAATTCTACTCCAGTAGCTTCTTTTCTCGCACTTACCGCCTGTGGAATTCCCTTGCGTTTACTTGCTCCCCTGACAGCTACAGTCTCCAAGAATTTAAATGTAAAGTCAATCGTTATCTCCTCTCTCACTAACCAGTATCATGTCTCTCATGCTCCTTTCTCCGTCCACTCTACTCTCATCAATATTCTCATCCTTCTCTTACGCACTTCCTGACACCCCCTATAACTTGCCACTCTTTCTCATAACTTTCCTCCTATGTACCCCCCTGCAAAACAGTGGCAGTAAAATGCCTTGCTTGGGGCGATAGGATTACAAAAAGAAATATGCAAGTTATTTGATTTAGAGGTTTTTTTTATACATATTCTAATGTGAATATATTGCAATGTCTACATATGACATTTATCTCATTGCTTTTATTTAATAGATTTTTATTCTTAAGTGATTTAATAATATGTAGTTTTTCGTATATACATAACGAGCATGTTTCATTTAAAGACTTACATATTTTAGCTTCTTTTAGAATTTTTCAATAATATTTCGATAGTGATGTTTTATTTCTGTACTTGTTATTGTTAAATGAAGACGTGTGCTGGTAAATCCGCTGTTTCAGTGTATTCTTCGTACTACCTACATAAATTTGTACATTATTGGGGTTTCCTTTGAAGATATTTTGCATTGACGATTGATTCCGTAAGGCACCTGTTTTCCAACGGGCAATCTATAGGGTTTCTACAGTTACAATTTTTTTGTTTAAATTGTTATTTTTCGTTATTAGGTTGTTTTTATTAATTTTGTTAAAGTTTTTTAAAATATTATTATTGTGATTTTTTATGATTTTTTTCTACATTTTTCATATAGGTGTAACTTAATTTAATAATATTTTTATCAAAGATTTTACTTAATGGATTTTTTTTCCGGAAAGTGTTTTTTAATTATATATATATATATATATATATATATATATATATATATATATATATATATCCAAAGCGTTCGTCAGGGTCTGGAACGCTGGCTTCTTGTGCAAACTGCGGAGCTACGGGATAACTGGACATCTGTTTGACCTCATCCAGTCATTCCTCTCTAACCGCAAATTGAAGGTAGTATTAAATGGGCATGCCTCCCAAAACTACCATACAAACGCGGGCGTCCCTCAAGATTCTATCCTAGGTCCCACGCTCTTTCTGATGGACATTAATGATCTCCCCGACGCCATTAGATCCCAAGTAGGCATGTACGCCGATGACACAACAATCTACTCTCGCATCGATCAAAAACCAGGTGTGGGCGACAAAGTGAACCTCGCTGCCGTGCTTGAAAAGGACCCCCAATCCGTAGTGGCCTGAGGTAGGATATGGTTAGTAAATTTCAATGCTTCTAAAACGAATCTGTTATCAACTAACAACCATAGACAATCGTACCTACCTCCCATTAGGATGGGACAGGCTTGCCTCCCAGAGAGTAAAATACTACGCCTCCTTGGCCTTACACTTTCGGCGGACCTCAAATGGAATGACTATATCGAATCCATTGCCAAATCTGCCGCTATGAAAGTTTTTCCCACCTGAATCTATTCTGCACATATACAAATCTACCATCCGCCCGTGTATTGAATATTGCTGCCATATCTAGTTGGGTGCCCCTGCTGCTCTCCTTGGGCTTCTTGACAAAATACAAAGAAGAACCACTGCAAACACTCTCTCACCGGCGTTGTGTGGCTTCCCTGTGCCTCTTCTACAAGTACTTTCATGGCTTCTGCTCCGATGAACTTAGAGCATTGGTGCTGCCTAAGCAGGAATTTACACGAGATACTAGATTAGCAACTAGGTCCCACCCTTTTACAGTTAAACAGATAAGATGTAACCGTAAATTCTACTCCAACAGCTTCTTTTCTCGCGCTTCCCGCCTGTGGAACTCCCTTCCACAAGTCTACTTTCCCAACAGCTACAATCTCCAGGTGTTTAAATGTAGGGTCAATAGACACCTCCTATCACCCTAACTCCCAATTATTCTCAGAACACTCTCATCTACCCAACCCTCATTCTAGGTATCCTTACCCGCCTATCACTCACCCTCTGACATTTCCTATATTTAATCATCCTTTCTCCACTCTATGTAGCCCCCTGCGCAGTAGTGGCAGTGACATGCCCTGCTCTGGGTGAAACGCTTATATATATATATATATATATATATATACATAAAGAATCACAAGATAGCCAAAACCTACCGCGGTTTCACACAACGGCTCGTCAGGGCCTGACGAGCCGTTGTGTGAAACCGCGGTAGGTTTTGGCTATCTTGTGATTCTTTATGTGTCTTTGCTCTACTTTTGCTTTTCATTTGTACTTTTGCATTTGTTTGTATTTGTATCGAGCACTTTTTCTTCTTTTTTTGTGGTTGGTTCCGTTTGGGTTTTTTTTTCTTTACTGCGGAGTATTGTATGTCTTGTCTTTATTCCGCGGATTTCTTTTTTTCCCCCTCTTATCCAACGCCTTAGTGCGACGGATGTTAACGGAATTAGATTCTGTCGGTTATTCGTTTTTCTTAAAGTTTACCTTTGTATAAAGTTAGGATTTAGATACTTACAGAGTCTGTTTAGTTATTATTTTGAATATATATATATATATATATATATATATATATATATATATATATATATGTGTGTGTGTGTGTGTGTGTGTGTGTGTGTGTGTGTCTGTGTGTGTGTGTGTATTTCCCTCTCGTTAAACCTATAGAAAAAGAGAGAAAAGCGAGGCAGCGTCGGCTCATTTTATTGAAGAGACAATAGTGAGGCAGTTTACTACCAGTTAATAAACTTTACTACAAGTAATGAAAGCTCTTGCCGCGTGTTTGCTCTTTAACAATGTCTTATCAATTTAGCTTTTGCAATAATTATGACGTTCGTCAAGTAGTCAAGATTATATATATATATATATATATATATTGTAGAATATCTAAAATGTTTTCTAAATTATATTACTCGGTTAAATTAAATGAATAATATAGACCTGTGAATATTTGTAATAAATTATATTTTAGAACATGTACAATTTTTTATATATATATATACCCACTACAAATTGTACATTTTGTTTCAACATTGGACTTCGAATGTCTCATCAGGTGGTGTGAAAAGGAATGGAAGACCTGGTTTCTTATATTAGGGAGTTGTGTGTGAGATGTTGGCAGGGGTTAGCGATAAGAAAATAAGTCTTGTAAATTGTCCGTTAGAATTTTGAAGAAAGTGGGGTAGGTAGGGAATATAGTTGATTCATGAAAGTGTGTTTTATGACCGCCTGGATAGCCTTTATTCTTTGGTTGTATTAGAGGGGAGAATAAAGAGGTGTAAAGGGTGGGAAAGGATGGGATTGGGCTTATCTTTAATGCTTATTTGTACAACTATAAAATATTTTTGTATTTAAGCACAGTTTTATAATTAATCTAATTTTGTATATTTAACCTTAATTTTGAATTTAGGAAATTACTTATATATATAATAATCGAAAATCCTTTATAAATTATATTTATATATTTGGGTAAGGCTTAAGAGTAATCAATAATCTTTACTGGCAGCAAACCGCTTGCATACGGACAGGTACCGAATTCAGCAAATATACAAAGATAGAAAATGGCGTAAGACAAGGGTGTGTCTTTTCATCGGGTCTCTTCATCTTGTACAGCGAGAATATTGTTATGGCTGGATTCGTCATCGAAGGTCACAATTTAAACAACCTACGGCACGCAGATGATACAGTGCTGATAGCAGACAAAGAAAGGAAACTACAAGACCACCTACAGAAGGTAGCTGAAGAGAGTGATAAGAAAGGACTACAAATAAACTGCAAGAAAACCGAAGGCGTGGTCATCAGTAAAAAGGGCAGCCCAATATACCAAATACAGTTCGGGGATAATTCCAGAAATTGAGTAAAGTATTAAGAAACAGGACGATTTCGCTAGAAACAAAGAAGAGAATATTGGATTGCTATGTGTTGTCAGTTCTTCAATATGGAAGTGAATGCTGGACAATACCATCAAAGATGAAGGAAAAACTTGAAGTAACTGAAATGTGGTTCTACAGAAGGATGCTGCGAATATCATGAATCGAGCACGTGAGCAATGTTGAGGTTTTGAAAATGATGGAAACGAAAAGGAAATTAATAGTGAGCATCAGGAAAAGACAGCTGAAGTTCCTGGGGAATGCAATGAGGAAGAAGGGCTTGGAGAACCTGATACTAACAGACCAGATAGAGGAAAAAAGAGACAGGGGAAAGCAACGGATAACATATTTGAAGGACCTAATCAGGTGGATGATGGAACAAGAGTTGCATGGTGTAATAGGAGAAAGCGTGCTAAAAGCCACAAGGGATACAGAGATATGGAAAGCCATGATCGTTTACGTCATGTATTGAATGATAGCAACCAACCTTTCCCCATTGTGCTGTGTGAGTTAAGTCAGAGGAGATCAGCCGACAAGCACTGGTCATCAAGAAATTTGGAGGTGATTACTAGTCGTGTTTTCAGTTTTACATTATTTCCCCAAACTTATCGCCCATAGCGAGATTCTACTGTGCTTGTTAGAGTGTTTATCGATTATTGTTTTTGCAAACTCAATCTAAGTTAGCTGTTCGCCTGTGACTTACGTCACTTTCGTAACTAGCGTTAATGAAGAATCTTTTTTCTTTTGACGGTGATCATATATTTTACTGTGGAGTATATCTTTGGTTTTTCCTTTTCAGATGTTTATTTTCCTATGAAACATCGATTTTTTCTTTCATCTGAACAGACCAAAGATCCCAATCAGGGATGATTTTGTTGTACAATGGAACGTTAGTTATTCAAACAAGACGAGTAGGTATTATTTAGTTCGGATAACTGATTGGTCGTATGTCTGATCCGCTCATAAAGAAAGAAGACATAATGAACACTGACAATAAAAAGCTTGTACGAGGGTCATTCAATAAATAAGGTGAATTTTTTGGTATAAGGACTTCTACGAGGGTCATTCAATAAATAAGGTGAATTTTTTGGTATAAGGACTTCTACGAGGGTCATTCAATAAATAAGGTGAATTTTTCGGTATAAGGACTTCTACGAGGGTCATTCAATAAATAACGTGAATTTTTTTGGTATAAGGACTTCTACGAGGGTCATTCAATAAATAAGGTGAATTTTTCGGTATAATGACTTCTACGAGGGTCATTCAATAAATAAGGTGAATTTTTCGGTAAAAGGACTTCTACGAGGGTAATTCAATAAATAAGGTGAATTTTTTGGTATAAGGACTTCTACGAGGGTCATTCAATAAATAAGGTGAATTTTTCGGTATAAGGACTTCTACGAGGGTCATTCAATAAATAACGTGAATTTTTTTGGTATAAGGACTTCTACGAGGGTCATTCAATAAATAAGGTGAATTTTTCGGTTTAATGACTTCTACGAGGGTCATTCAATAAATAAGGTGAATTTTTCGTCAAAAGGACTTCTCACGAGGGTCATTCAATAAATAAGGTGAATTTTTTGGTATAAGGACTTCTACGAGGGTCATTCAAGAAATAAAGTGAATTTTTCGGTATAAGGACTTCTACGAGGGTCATTCAATAAATAAGGTGAATTTTTTGGTATAAGGACTTCTACGAGGGTCATTCAATAAATAAGGTGAATTTTTCGGCAAAAGGACTTCTACGAGGGTCATTCAATAAATAAGGTGAATTTTTTGGTATAAGGACTTCTACGAGGGTCATTCAATAAATAAGGTGAATTTTTCGGTATAAGGACTTCTACGAGGGTCATTCAATAAATAAGGTGAATTTTTTGGTATAATGACTTCTACGAGGGTCATTCAATAAATAAGGTGAATTTTTCGGTATAAGGACTTCTACGAGGGTCATTCAATAAATAAGGTGAATTTTTCGGCAAAAGGACTTCTACGAGGGTCATTCAATAAATAAGGTGAATTTTTTGGTATAAGGACTTCTACGAGGGTCATTCAATAAATAAGGTGAATTCTTCGGTATAATGACTTAAACGAGGGTCATTCAATAAATAAGGTGAATTTTTCGGTATAAGGACTTCTACGAGGTCATTCAATAAATAAGGTGAATTTTTCGGCAAAAGGACTTCTACGAGGGTCATTCAATAAATAAGGTGAATTTTTTGGTATAAGGACTTCTACGAGGGTCATTCAATAAATAAGGTGAATTTTTCGGTATAAGTACTTCTACGAGGGTCATTCAATAAATAAGGTGAATTTTTCGGTATAATGACTTCTACGAGGGTCATTCAATAAATAAGGTGAATTTTTCGGTATAAGAACTTCTACCAGTGTTATTCAAGAAATAAGGTGAATTTTTTGGTATAAGGACTTCTACGAGGGTCATTCAATAAATAAGGTGAATTTTTCGGTATAAGGACCTCTATGAGAGTCATTCAGTTTATCAGGTGAATTTTTCGGTATAAGGAAATCTACGAGGGTCATTTCAATAAATAAGGTGAATCTTTCGGTGTAAGAACATCTAATACAGATAGAAGGTTACTTTTTTAAAAATTTTTTCCTTTACTTCTTTTTGAAAGGGAGTTAATATTTTTGCAGATTGAAAAAAACTTGTTATCAAGTTATCAAGTTTTTGGTTTCTGAAGGGTGCAAACCAGTTGAAATTCATAGGAGAATGTCAACTGTGTATGGTGCCACATGTTTCAGCCAAAATATGTCGACAAGTGGGCTAAATTGTTTAAAGAAGGACGGAGCAATGTTGAGGATGAAAACACGCCTTGGGAGGCCTACAGAAGTGAGGTCACCTGAGGTGATCCAATCAGTCAATGACTTCATTCAGTCTGACAGAAGAGTGACAGTGGATGACATTGCTAGGATTTTGAGCTTATCTGTTGGGACAGCACACAAAATTGTCCATGATGACGTTGCCTACTCGGGTCAGCTGCAAGGCCTTACACAGCAACCTAAACGGTGCAGACCATCAACGAGCTGGACTGGGAACTGCTCTCTCATCCACCGTACAGCCCAGACCTTGCGCCTTCAGACTTTCACCTGTTTGGTCCCTGAAAAGCGTTCACGATAGGCACGAAGTTTGAAAGTAACGATAAAGTCAAAAGCGATTGTCTGAGACATCAGTCCAAATATTTTTACGTTGAGGGAATATGGAAGCTTGAGCACAGATGGGGAAAGTGTGTGACACTGCTGGGAGACAACACCGAAAAATAAAATTAAAGTAATCTTCTCTGTATTAGAAGTCTTTATACTGAAAAATTCACCTTATTTATTGGATGACCTCGTATGCTTTGCCTTCATTAAGTCAAGAAAAAAAATAAAAACATAAAGAAGATTTGCTAAAACAACTCATGATATTTGATCTTACTAAGACTAATATGCTACAGTCAGTCAGTTAAGTGCCATACGTGATACACGCTTGGGCGATCATGTCTCGAAAGAGACATGACTGACTGGGCAGAAGATTATCCCGCAGTAGGTTGCCATTACTTTCTGCGGTAGACTGGTTGCTGACCAAAGCCATAGAACCCAGTCTGTCCTGTTATTTAACCCATAACTGGAGGGAAGTGACGCATTAATATCTTTCCCAAGGTTATTTGCGCGTAAGTGAATACAAAGAATTAAACTGTAATTTGAACTCGGCTCCCAGATTTCTCGTTCCGAGTCGATATCCACTGCACCACAGCGCACATTCCAATATGCTACACGTCGTTTAAATAGCAAAAATATAGAAATGAAAATACCATAAAGTATGATGTAATTCTTTTTAAAAATCCATTTATGTTAGGAGACTGATTTTCTAAAGTCTATTGAGTTGTTGATCGGTCAATCTTTTTGTTAATTTTAAGTTCTTTCTGTAATCGAAATATTTAAAGTGATCAACCGAGGAGATAATGTGGCCGTTTCCTATGTTGTAAACACGGAGACAACAGTACATTGTATTAGTTTCAACAAATGTGTACTAAAGATGAAGTCACAGAATTAAATATTCACAAGAATTTGAAAGTTTTATTATTTCAATAACGTGACATCCAGATAATCATGTTTCGGATATTCAGACGCTTACAACACACATACACATACATACACACACATATATATTTATTATAAATTATATTTTAGAAAATGTCCAAACTACAATCTACTACAAAAGTGCACATTATAAATAATACTTTAGAACATGTCTAACCTACAATCTAATAGAAAAGTGTACATTATTGTTGTGGGGTTATTACCCACATATCAGAGTGAACTCATCCAGATTCTATTTAAGCCAGGAGACAGTACTTGGCGAGGGACTAAGTCGAGTAACTGTAGTAGTAGCATTATTGCGATACTTCAAAACTCTTCTAAGCGCTTATATTTGATTAACTCTCTGTACTTAATATATGTTGTATTGTACTTTGTATTGTTGTCAATATATGTATTTAATCCAATCCGTTAGTGTTACTTTGAGTGGTCTTAAAACCAAGGCCACATCAATTGGCGACGAAGACTCGTAACTCACACGAAGAAAAAAAAACAGACAATCGTCGTACATCAATTGGCAACGAAGGTTTGCAATTCTTACGGAAAAAAACACACAGACCCGTAGCACATCAATTGGTCTTCGAACATCACACAGGAAAAACAAAACTTACCAAAGATTCGGACTACTCAACAAAGAATTACCAGAATTCAAGTGACCCCCCCCCTCACACTGACAAGTCGGTGATACATTCAAGTATCTGGGAAATAATAACCAACGAAATTGGTGACATTACAGAAAAACTGTAAATAATTCATCTGATGTTTTTTGATACATATTTTTTCCCCATAAAATGGAAGAACTTTCAAAGGCGATGTTTCAACTTATGAAGAATCAGTTCGAACAGCAAGAGAAAGCTGATGATCGTCAACGGAGAACTGATGAACGACTGCTGGAGTAGCAGCAGAAAAATGAGGAACAATTGTTGGAACAGAAGCAGAAAACAGACAAACTCATAAAAATCCAATTAGAAATGCAACAACAATACCAGCAAAAAAACTGACCAACAATTACAGAAACAACAAGAATTACTCATAAAATTACTGCAAGAGAAAAAACCGGGAATGACCCTACATTTCGACATAGTAACATTTGAAAGTCGATGGAAATATTTGAATATGTGCCAAGCAATGAGAAGACCTTCGATGTTTATTACAAACGATACGAAGATGTCTTCCAAGTCGACTGCAGCAGTTGGTCGAATACACAGAAAACACGATTACTACTTCAAAAATTAGGCACTACAGAACACAGTAAATTTGTTGACTTTATATTACCAAAAAAGACAACCGATCTAGAGTTCTCGGAGGCAGTGAAACTTTTGTCAGAACTGTTCCTTATTCCACAAAAGGTGGAAATGCTTAAATCTGACGAAAGACGAACAGCAAGATTTTTTTTAACTTTTGCTGCTACTGTCATAAGCATTGTAACGATTTTAGACAATCCGAATTATTAGCCAATAATTTTAAGTGTCTCGTATTCGTGCAAGGCCTGATAGCTGCAAAAGACGCGGAAATAAGGCGTCGCGTTTTGACTAAGTTGAACAATGAACCCGAACTTACGTTGCAAAAGTTGACAGAAGACTGCCAAAGAGTCATTTTAACACAAAGCGACTCTAAAAATACCAAAGATGCTGCAGTCAGCCACACTAAAAAAAAAATAATCAAAAGCGCTACTCTCCAGAACGGAACGAAGGAAAAGAGTTTTATGAAAGTTATACCAGACCAAAATATTACTCCCCTGATAGACGTAATAAAAAACAATTCGACAAATATACTAATAAACAGAAAAATCCTCCTCCCCAGGGCCGTGCGATATATGTAATAAAATGCACTGGAGGAAATTCTGTCCTGCTATGAAAAACATCGTATGTCGAAACTGTGGCAAAGCTGGTCATTATGCAAATAACTGCTGGTATGAAATACGACTAAGAAGACCAAGAAATCGGGTCAGATAAACGCAGTCCAGCTACAATGAAGAAAACAGTTTGCGTAAATACGTAACTGTAGAAATAGCAAATAAGAAATTTAAACTGCAACTAGACAGTGGATCTGATCTAACGATTATTAATGTCCATACGTGGCGTAGATTTAAAAACCAACATTACTAAAAACGAAAAAATCAGCAAGGTCTGTAACGGGAGAGAAACTGGATAGCTTAGGCGAAGTAAGCCTTACGTTACGCTAAACGGAACAACAAAAAAAAAAAGCTTAAGGCGTACGCCATGAAAAACACCACGAACTTATTTGGCATTGATTGGATAAAAAATCTGACCTCTGGAATTGTCCGCTAAACACATTTTGTAAAAACATTTAGTCTACTACCTCAAAAAGCGAAGAATTAAAAAATGAACTAAAAAACGAATTTGCGGACGTCTTCTCAGGAGAACTGGGAAAGTGTACCAAGATAAAAGCAAAATTCAACAAATTTGAAAGTCACTCCGTCCTCAAATTTACATTAGAACTTCATATTAATAACAAACTCCCATTCCTTGATGTATTCAATGATTCTAGCACACATAAATTTACTACTTCTCTATATAGGAAACCAACTAGCAAAAATTCGTGTCTTCTTAATTATAATAGCGAATGCCCCCAACGATATAAGTTAGCTGTTATAAAAAACTTACTTCAACGCACACAAATGATATCTTCTTCCAAATCTATATTTTATAAAGAATTACGGAGTGACTTTCAAAATTGTTTTTAAGATATTTAATTTGATCGATATTCTTAGCTAAAACAAAGATGTCATCTATGTATCTTACATATATAGAGGGTTTATTGTTGTCATTAATTATTTTATTTTCTAGATTTGCCATATAATAATTAGAAAAGAGGGGACCTAAAGAATTACACAACATTAAGCAAACACTAGTCAATAATGAATTTCCTAACTCCGTTATTGATCAACAAATTAAAATATATCTCAACAAAATTAACAATAGCTCTAACAATAATGATAATATTAATAATAATAGTTTACATCAAAATAAACATGACACTATTAACTTATACTATTGCAACCAAATATATAATAATTATAAACAAGATGAAAAAACTCTCAAAAACATAATACGTAGAAATGTTAAACCAGTGGAAAGTAATAATCAAATTAAACTCATTATATATTATAAAAAGTTTAAAACAATTGCCCTCATAGTCTATAATAACCCAACAAGTACATATATTGGTTTTACTACAACCACGCTCTCCCGTAGACTTACATGTCATCTTTCTGATCAGAGTACTATTAAACAACATTTCTCTGAAAAACATAAACATGTAGGTAATATCAGACAGATTTTGGTCAACAATACAGTGATCCTTACTCATACACACAGTAAGAGGAACCTGCAGATATTGGAGGCCATGTACATCAAATCGAAACAACCAAACACTCAATGAAATCAACTTTAAAACAGGAAATAACATATTACATTGCATTTGACTATATGGTTTTGTTGTCATTTCGCGCTATCCCGCGGTGTGACGTCATAAAACCGCATCGCAAACTTAAGAACTGCGTTTATTATTTTTGGTAACTATTGCCGTTGCCAAGCGGAGTTTTATGTCAACACAAAATAAAATCTTCGGTGATGATGGATGTTATAATATTTCAGTTTAAACAACCTCTCTGAAGATGGCTCATGTGAGCCGAAAGCTTAGAAGAAAACCAATAAATAATTATCCAAATGTTGGAGAATTTTTGTCTTTATTTTCAACTGAAATTAAAGCAAAAATACGACGTTTAGAACGGCTCATGATTAAACATAATAGACATTCATTGTCTCTTATATTTAACAGTATATGTTTAGAACCTAGAACCGAGGCACAACTGAATGATGTCCACATTACACCTTCGCTTGTCTCTAAGATAATCTTAAAACTTGACCCTCACAAAGCGAGCGGTGGTGACGGAATCCCAACCATAGTCTTAAAGAAATGTGCCCCTGAACTCTCCTCTATCCTTTCTAAGCTCTACAACCTCTGCCTATCTGCTTCCTGCTTTCCTGCCTATTCGAAATCTTCCTCTATAGTTCCTATATTTAAAAACACTGGAGAACCCTCTGACCCTGCAAATTACCGCCCTATCAGCCTTCTTCCGATCTTTGGCAAAGTGTTCGAAGCCATTATCAACGCCGAGGTGGTTCAGCATCTCACAGCACACAGGCTTCTCTCGGACAAGCAATATGGTTTCCGCTTCACCAGGTCTACTGCTGATATGCTAACGACCATCACCGAGTACATATACCAGGCACTCGACAGGAATGGCGAAGCTCGAACCGTTGCATTGGATATATCTAAGGCGTTCGACAGAGTTTGGCATGCTGGCCTTCTATGTAAACTATGTAAGCTATGGTATAACTGGACATTTGTTTGAACTAATCCAGTCATTCCTCTCTAACCGCACAATGAAAGTGGTATTAAACGGACATGCCTCTCAGAACTACCATACAAACGCAGGTGTCCCCCAAGGCTCCATCTTAGGTCCTACACTCTTCCTGATATATATTAATGATCTCCCTGATTCCATAAGAACCCAAATAGGTTTGTACGCCGATGACACCACAGTTTACTCTCGCCTCCAACAAAAATCTGGTGTAGGCGTCAAAGCTAAACTCGCAGCCGAGATAGAAAAAGACCTCCAATCCATATTGGACTGGGGTAAGAAATGGCTAGTAAATTTTAATGCTTCTAAAACGAAGCTACTGTCAATTAACCATCATCGACAATCTCACCTACCTCCCATTAGCATGGACCAGGCTTGCCTCCCAGAGAGTAAAACACTACGCCTCCTTGGTCTCACACTTTCAGCGGACCTCAAATGGAATGACTATATCGAATCCATTGCTAAATCCGCTGCTATGAAAGTCGGTTCTCTGTGTAGGGCCCGGAAGTTTTTTCCGTCTAAATCTATCCTGCACATTTACAAATCTACCATCCGCCCGTGCATTGAATACTGCTGCCATATCTGGTCGGGTGCCCCTGCTGTTCTCCTCGGGCTTCTCGATAAGGTTCAGAGGAGGGTCTGTAATGTGATAGATACCGACTTGGCAGACCGCCTGCAGTCTCTCTCCCACCGGCGAGACGTGGCTTCCCTGTGTCTCTTCTATAAATACTTTCACGGCTTCTGCTCCGATGAACTTAGATCACTGGTGCCCCCTAAATACGAATTTGCACGAGATACTAGATTAGCAACTAGATCCCACCCTTTTACAGTGAAACCGATAAAATGCAGCCGTAACTTCTACTTCAACAGTTTCTTTCCTCGCACTTCCCGACTGTGGAATTCTCTTCCAAACGATTGCTTCCCCGACGGCTACAATCTCCAGGAGTTTAAATGTAAGGTCAATACACACCTCCTAACACACTAACCTGCTCCCATTCTATCAAGCACTCTTCCCATCTGCCCGACCCTCATCCTCGCTATCCTTACTCATCTGTCACCTTTCTCCTGACATTTCCTATGTCTATCCACTCCTTCTCTTCTCTTTACCTTTCCCTATGTAGCCCCATGCGCAATAGTGGCAGTGGAATGCCTTGCTTGGGGTGAGATGATTAAAAAAAAAAAAAAAAAGAAAATATAATATATATATATATATATATATATATATATATATATTGTCTTCCGCAGACAGATCTGTTTCGCCGTATCACAGCTCATCAGTACGGTTAGACTCCAATTGCCTTTTTACCCAGGATTGAAGCCCGACCGAAATGGTGTCAGTCGCTGATTCTACCACTGGGCTATGGGCGTTCGGTGGAAGTAGGCAGACTTTTTAGCGCATGTCATTATACTCGCCCAATAGCCAGAGTGCTCTAATTCATTTCACTGAATGAGCGATGCGTACATGCCAGAGTAGCTACTGTTTATCAAAGTCTACTATTTTTTCAGGGTGTGAGAGCGTAAATATTGTCATATATATAGTGAATCGAGGCAGCAAATAATTTTCTAAACATATACTGTTAAATATAACACGTCACAACACGTTACATTGCATTCGAATACATGGTTCTGTTGTCATTTCGCGCTATCACGTGGTGTGAGGTCTTAGAACCGCATTGCAAATTTGCGAACTGCGTTTGTCATTTTTGGTAACTATTGCAGTTGCGTAGCGGAGTTTTATGCTCACAAAAAAAAAAAGTAGTCGTCGGTGATAGTGGACGTTACTATATTACCGTCTTAATAACCGCTCTGAAAATGGCTCATGTGAGCCGAAAGCTTAGAAGCATATTAATAAAAAATCATCCAAATGTTGGAGAATTTCTGTCTTTATTTTCAACTGAAATTAAAGCCAAAATACGACATTTAGAACGGCTCATTGTCTCTTATATTTAACAGAGTATATATATATATATATATATATATATATATATATAGATGCTATTGGAATATATATATATATATATATATATATACTATTGAAAAATAAACAAAGTCCGTGTAATAAATTGCAATAATAGATATTTATTTCAGTATATACATAGAGAGAGAGAATAGAAAGAGAGAGTCGTCTTTGAATCAGCGCCTGTGAATGAAAAGATTTTTCGCGCGGACGCATGTCGTTTAACTTGGGTCCAGCAAATAAGAGAATCTAAACTTATTTATAAATGGAACTCTGTCTGTATGTGTGTGTGTGTGTGTGTGTGTGTGTGTGTGTGTATCCGTTAACTATAGACTCCGAAACGGCTGAACCGATTTTCTTGAAAATTTACAGAGTTGTACTATAAGCGTCTGCGAGTGTTCTTAGCTATGTTTTGTGCCGAGGTACCCTCGATAAATATCGAAAATCGATAATCGAAAAAATTGGGTTATAGAAGGAGTGGTCCGATTTTAATCAAATTTGATACACTCATAGACAAAGACATAAGAAACGATATTCAGAAGTTTCAAGGTTGCAGTTCTTACAATAGTGCAGAAAATTGATAATATATATATGTATAAATCGATACCAGGAAATCAAAATTTGACTTGCATCCATTCATTTTTCTTTCAGTCTACGGTTTCGCTTTAACTGGAAACTTTTTAGTCTTTTGTGCCAACGTCCAAAGAGTCTGAGCTCCAGAACCATGGATTAGTTCTAAAGCTTTCATTACACCCGAGCAACGCCGGGCTATACTGTTAATGAGTTATAGTTATGTAAAATTTGTGAATGTGTAAGTAAAGGAGGGTTCGGTCTGTAGTTTCATATGATATTGTTATGCTATTTTAAGAGTAGGCACTCTAAATTATCGTCGCAGTATGTGACTCTCTCTTTGTCCATTCGGCCGTCTGTTTTTCTTTGAATTATGATAAGGAATTCGTTGTACGTTACGATTCTTTTGGAGCTGATGGTGTATTTGGTGAGTAAGTATTAGGGAGTGTTTCTGATCTGATGATTGGTGACTCGTTCGATGTACCAGGTGATGCTAGTGATGCGGATGGTGCTTGTTGTGTGTTTCTGTCTTCGTCCGACGATTCCGGTCCTGTCGGTGACATTCCACGGCGTTTCTCTAGTTGTCTGATTTCGTAGTCATCGGGCCATAACCAGTAGCAATCCTCGATTTTGTAGTAATGGGTTTTGCATACCTGGTTGGGGTAAGACGGATCTAGTCGACACCCAGGCGAGTCTTTCAGGAGTTCCTCTGTGAGCTCGTCTGCAAGTCTTTTACGGGAGTTGATCGACTCCTTTTTTTTTGCGGCGAATGCAGGTCACTGTACTCGAAGAGACATTTTTTTTGCTGGTGCGGGTTCTGGGTGTGTGGTGTTGCTGTCTATGCAGCTGTGTTTGTTTTCGATGTACGCGTTTATGTGTCTCTTCCATATAGTGAGCTACATTAGCGGATTGAGCTCGATCCTACCCCATTTCTTTGTTGATTGGCCTTTTAGTTTCGTAGTAGTACATTCTGTTCAGGAGTGTCTGTTTGTTGCCAAGCACGTGTCTACATGGTTCCTCGTTAGATCTGCTAATGCACGGAGTTCTTAGGATACGCCCATTCTGGTGTTTGACGTTGACACACGTTTCGGTCCCCTCGAGTATGCACTTCGCCTCCTCTATGTTGTTGGGGTGAACCACATCTCGTCGGTATATATTAACGTTTTGTCAACGCAACTACCGAATGTGAACTTGTCACTTGCTTGGCAACGCATACGTCCGCAGTTCATGAGACCGTTTTTGATCGACTGCAGAATGTACGACTTGCCGCTGTTGCTGACTCCGGTTATATCCAGACTGTTTATTTTTGGCGATATCTTGTGGAATATGTCTATGCAGTGAAAATTACACTACTCCTCGAATATACCCAGGCTTTTCAGAATCGGCCAGTAGTGGTTTTTTTTATATTAATAAGAGTTAACAGGAAGTTAACTCGATAAGTTCTTGGAAAGTTCATAGGAGTTCTTAGAAGTTCTAGAGAGTTCTTGAAAGTTCTATTAGAGTTCAGTAGAACTACAGGGCAGTTGATATTAGTCGGCAGTTAGCCGAATACTAAGGAATCAGCTTACAGTGGAAGACTACCAAGTTCCTAATCTTTTGGGAGCGTTAAGTCGATTAGCAACCGACATAGCACGATTATTATCTTCGGTGCGAAAACTACTTCACAACATACATTTATACATATATATATATATATATATATATATATATATATATATATATATGGTGAAAGATCAGAGAGAACTCTTTCAAGATCTTTATATATATATATATTGATCTTTCACCAAAAATAATGTTTTTTTGACAAAACTTAGTAAACAAACACGTCAGTGAAAGCATTGTCCATCGCTAGCTACTACTTTTCCCATCCATTTGAATTCCACATTAGAAAAACGACAGATATTTTGGGGCTAACTACGATTTGACCAACCTTTTGAAATCTTCATAAGAATGAAAGTGCTGCTCAACCAGGCCATGTGCTATCGACCGAAACAAGTGATAACTGGACGGTGCAGTGTCTGATAAAAACGGCGGGTGGAGTAGGACTTCACATTTAAGCGTTTCCAAGTAGGTTTGCACCTTCTTTACAATATGTGGCCTAGTGTTGTCATTTTGCAAAGACAGTTTGTGTCTCTGCTCGTATAGTGGTTGTTATTTATTCAATGCTCGGCTCAAATGCATCATTTGTAGTCGATAGAGAACTGCTGTGATGGTTTTGGTTGGTTTGAGCAGCTCAGAATAAACTACACTCATTAAATGCAGAGAAGATTCGAACCCTGGATATTCAGTTTTGCCGTCGATGTTGATGCCTAGCCGGGATTACCCCACAATCTTCTACGCTTAGAGTTATCGTAGTATATCCACTTTTGAGCGTCGGTCAAGATACGATACAAAGAAATTTCTTTTTATGCAGTTGAAGCAGCTCTTCAGACGTGACAAGAAGCTGTTCAACGTCACTCGGCTTCACCTTGTACAGCACCCAACCTCCTTGCTTTTGAAACATTCCTAATGCTTTCAGACGTTTCGAAACTGTTGTGGGATCAACTCCTAATGATTCTACAAGTTCGGCTTGTCTCTGACATGAGTCTTCATAAAGTAATGCCTCCAATTATTCGTCTTCAAAACTTTCCTGTGAGCCAGAGCATTATTTATCTTCAACATCGAAATCGTTTTGTTGTGAAGCGTCTAAACAAATCAAAGCATGTTGTTTCCGACATAACATGGTCACCGAAAGTCTTAACAAGAATTTTGTGTGCTTTAGCTGCAGATTTCTTTTGAACAAAGTAGGGCAGTAAAATTATCCGTAAATACACTTTTTTAAGCACGAAGTCTGATATGTTTAACGCTATGAAATGAAAAACAAAGTTGTTTACATTTCAAGATTGCTTATAGTACTTCTTTATAGATGCATTACAATTTAAAATGACATGCAAGCAACTCTGTGGACAGCATCTGTTAGAAAACACCGAGAACTTATTTAGAGTTCTAATATATATATATATATATATATATATATATATATATATATATAAAATAAAAGAAATTTGTTGTATGGCCATTTCTACGAGAAAATTCTCAGAGAAAAATTTCGCGTATCATCAGCAACAGATTTTTATTACAAAAACTAAATGACAAAATAAACAAAGACATTTTACCGGCGGAAGTGCAAAAAATATTCATCATATTTTCACACTCCACCCACGTCTTTTGAACAGGTGCAGAGGCTCATCCCTTGTTCCTTGTTTAGGATGTGGTCTCTGGCTTTCTCTTTTCCAATCTTTTCACTCCCACCTAGCCCCCTGTGCTTCAGTGGCGTTACCGCCTTGCTCGGGGTGATATGATAAAAAAAAAACTATTATATATATATATATAGTGTAACAAAGTTATAGAACACGTATTTTTTTACCTACTGTTCATGCATTTACTTTTATAAAGAGTGCTCGATACAACGTAGAGCATTATATATATATAGATAAAGATTTAATAGAGTAACATCATTGACCGACACGAGAGTTTTGCGTCAAATCGCTTGTCAGAATCAGATGTTCCTTAAATATCTCTTTCTCTCTCGCACATACATACTCTCTCGTTCTTTTTATATATATATATATATCTATATCTATATATAATATTACAGATATTGAATATATATATACTATATCATCATCATCATCATCATCACCATCATCATTTATCCACCACACCCAGGTGGTGCATATGGCAGCAACATTTTGTTTTTTACAGGGCAGGGTTGTTAGCCCTGCACCCAACCCAAACCTGGAGGACTGGTGAACTATTCTTGGTCCTTACGTTTACGGCACCTGGTATTCCCAAATGGTCACCCATTTAAGTACTGACCAGGTTCGATGTTGCTTAACTTCGGTGATCGGACGGGAACCGGTGTATTCAACACGATATAGCCGTAGACTTATACACTATATACAGGGTGATTAAAAGTACCACGATATTTTTAAACACATATAATTTATTTATAACTGTAAGTTTTTTTTTAGAAATATAAAAAAAGCACAAGCAAAAAATCCCCCCCCCCCCCAAAAAAAAATCACTCTGTCCTTTCCTCTTTTTTTTGAATCCCTTTTCTTTCCCCTTTACCTGGTACAAAAAAATTTTAACAAAAAGAAAGTGAATTTCCTTCTCTTTTCAAAAATGTTTACCACCTGATGAGACATTGTTCTTTCAATGTCGAAATAAAATGTACACTTTTGTAGTAGATTGTAGTTTAGACATGTTCTAAACTATAATTTCTAATGTACACTTTTGTAGCAGATTGTAGGTTGGACATGTTCTAAAGTATAATTTATAATAAAGTGTATATTATAAATTATACTTTAGAAAATGTCCAAACTACAATCTACTACAAAAGTGTGTATTATAAATTATACTTTAATATTTAACTCTTATTAATATAGGAGGGAGAGTTCATTATCTGAGGAATAGGTGTATTTCACCATAACAATGTTCACACACACACACACACACACACACACACACACGCACACACACACATACAGATATATATATATATATATATATATATATATATATATATATATATATGTGTGTGTGTATATGTGTGTGTGTGTATGTGTGTGTGTAATTGTGGAAATTTTACGACTCGCATTGATCTTCAGATCAAGTGCCACTAATACTTTCATGGGCTGTATATATAGACATCTGGGGGAAATAAAATAAATTAAATGAGAAAACTGAAAAGAAGAAATTAAATTCTGTAGGCAAAATTTGTTTTATTAGTTACACGCCGGGCCGATTGGGGAAGGTAAATTGTGTCATTTTTGTGAAAAACCATTTTGCTCCTTTTAACGAAAATCTACTCCGACTAGTAAAATAAAAGATGCAATAAAACTATGATATTATTTAATTAAATACTTTTTTAATTTCTTTAATAAATAATATAAATTAAGGTTGTTGTCGGTTGTTTTGTTTTTATGGCATATTAACCTCGGCGGGTCATTTATTGCCAACTAAATTTTATTTATTTATTGCTGTTAATACCTTTTTCTTTCAACAATTTATTGTTGTTTTTATATAAGTTTTGTGTCTAGTAATACTTTTTTCTTGTCGAGTATCAAGATTCATTGGGATTTTTTTTAAGGGCAGGGTCCACAAGTCCTACGCTGTTATTTAACCCATAACTGGAGGGAAGGGATGGATTAATACCTTTCACAAGGGTACCAGTGCTTAAGTAAATGCAGGGTATTCAACTGGAATTCGAACTCGGCTCACCGATTTCTCTTTCTGAGCCGATATCCACTGCACCACGACGCACATTCGTCACTAAACGTTTACAGTACCTGCTATTTCCAAGCGGTCACCCTCTAAGTAGTGACCAGGCTCAACGTTGCTTAACTTCGGTGATCGAGCGAGAACCGGTGTATTCAAATAAATTAAGGACATTATAGTCTAAAGAATAAAATTCGATTAATAATGAAATTTTAAAATAATTGTTTTCATTTTTTTATTATAATAATTTATAAAGTTTCAAATGTATTTTAAAATATGTCAAAGATTTGTAGATCTTATGCTGGTAGTTTATTAAGTGAAGACTATATTTACTAATCAAAAATTGAATAGTTTAATACTAATAATCTAGCCACCGTGTTTTTAAAATAATTAATTTTTTGTGTGTGTATTTAAAGTTTTTTTTGTATGGTAGTTTCTATGTGTACATAAAAATGTTATGTGCTTCACAGTTTCTTCCACCTTACCCGAAAAAATTATACAATTTTGTTACTTATGATCGCCATACACTTATCTTATCTCAACTCTATCAAGCTGTTATCGCATTTCTATTACGGAAGAAAGTTCACGAAGTTCAACTCTGTGATTAAAAATAATTTTATTCTAAATTTCCTGCTATGAGAAATACTTGTGTAAATCATATTAGTTTCATATTAAACTCGCTAATTTTAAAAAAATAATGTGTCACAGATGTATATTTTATTTTTGCAAGAGTTTTAAAAACAAGAATTAACTTTTGTTTACAAATGTTTCGATCACTCAAAAATGACCGAAAAATTAAAAAATTGAAAAAATTCTCAAAATTTAGATTTCAATCAATATAATTCTTGTTTGAAACACACCAGAGTATTTTGTATACTGGAAATAGTAAATTTAATCATTTATATTTTAATTAAAAAATAAAATATAATTTTCAAGATTTTTTAATCAAAAATTTTTTTATAATTTTTTTTATTTTGAAAAAATTCAACTTAAAAGTTAGTTATCGAAAATGTGTGGAGGTAACTAATTTAAATAATGGTGTAAACAACAATGAACCGCCGTACATTTCTTTTGGGCGTTAATCATTTATTAATTTCCAATGAAAAATATTTCTTAGAACTATATCCGTGGTTTTCACTTCTTTAAATTGCTAAAAAAGCAGCATAGTATGAAATAAAAAAAAAAAACTTAATAAAAACTATTTCCATCAAAACGTTTTTATTATTTTTAAAAGGAAAGATCAAAGTATTTTTTAATTATTAAAAAAAATTAACCCTATCGAACACGTTCAAAATTTTGGTAAAAATCTTGTTTTGATTTTAATTAGCAGTTAACCAAAACATTACGAGAGTAATGGAAAAACTCAGTATTTTTCTGGCGACAAACACATTAATTTAAAAATTCTTGCAAAAACCAAATAATTGTCTGGTTTTGATGAAACTTTCAGAACTTATTTACAAATGAATGAAACTAGTTTTAAAATTATTATTTTAAAAAATCTTAGTAAAAATATTTTTTTGCATCTGTTACCTCTTCCACGTAAATTCATGAAATTTTAAGAAATTAAATTTTGTCGTGATAAATGATTTTATTAATTAAACGCAGGACTCATTGGGAATGTAAATCATATATTATTCTTTTGAAAACTTTTGCCTCTATTTCCAAAAATTTGCTCTCAATAGTAAAATAAAAAATGCAATATAAATATGACAATTTTTAATTTGATAAGCTTTTAATTGCTTGAATAAATAATAAAAATTAAGGACATTATAGCGTGAAGAAAAAGATTTCTTTGATTAATAATAAAATATTTAAAAGAATTGTTTTATTTTTAAAAAATTAAAATAATATATAAAGTTTTAAAAATATGTTTAAAAATACTTCAAAATTTGTTGGGGTTAGTTTATAAACTTATTAAGTGAAGATTATATTGAGTTATAGAAAATTAAAAAGTTTAATGCAAATCGTTCTGTCTCCCTATTTTTAAAACAATGTTTTATTTTTTTGTGTTTTTGAAGTTTTTTTGCATGATAATTACTATGTGTAAATCAAAATCTCATGTTATTTAGAGTTTCCACCCCTTACCCGAAAAAGTTGTATACTTATCTGACAACCTCTCAACACATTTGATATACGACCGACAGAAATGTTCGATAGTTTTATTGTAAATGTCATGCTATAAATAAGTAATACTTGTGTAAATAAGATTAAATTTAACATTAAATTTGCTAATTCTTCAAAAATAATGTGTCACATATGTGTATTTTGTTTTTGCAAGATTTTAAATTTGAGAACTAATTTTGTTTACAAATGGCAGAAAAATTGAAAGAAATAAAAAAAAATTGAATATAATTTCTGTTTGAAATTCACCAGAGAATTTTGCTTTCTAAAAATAGTAAATTTAATTATTTAGATTTCAACGAAAACTTAAATAAAAGTTAAAAACGCTCTTTTATTTAAAAAATTTAATTTAAAATTTAGATGTCGAAAATGAGTGGAGGTACCTAGAACATTGTTTATGTACGTGCGAATATAATAACAGCGCACTGGGAAACTTTTACGCATCAAGAAATATTTACACGATAATAAGCGCAAACATATAGCAATAAAGAAAGAAGAATTTCCGTTTGCTATTTTGTCAATAATAGATAAATAATGCCAAAAAAATACTGTAAGCACATTTGATGCTTTGACAAATGGCAGGGACACGATTTAAATATATCAGCAAAATATATATAAGCTGACTGATTACAAAGATTTATGGGAAGGCAATATAACATTTACTCCAAAACAGTTGTTTCGTAATGTATTTTGGCTTGTCATCAATAAAAAAAAGATATGGCTGTATTTTCATATATATACATGGTAGAATATTTACGCACCGCTCATTCGATAATGAATTGGATCACGATAGCTATTAGGCGTGTTTATTATGAAGATTAGTCATTCAAGGCTATTTTATGTTTTTAATAGTTTTGCTCACTTGAAACATAGGTGGGTTCATGCAAAAGCTATTATGTCCCATCTAAATATAATCAACAGGGAATAAAAGTTATTTGATTTTAAAGCCAATATTTTTCAGGAAACAACACAAACAAAAAATCGATCTTGTCGTTCCAATACGTTTGGAGTCTCTCTCTCTCTCCCTCTCTTATATATATATATTGTTTTCTTGCTTGAACATTTTAATGGATACTCATATTTGAGTCAATAATCTGTTTTTTAATAAACAAACAATATATTTATATTCGATAAAGCTTGTTAGGAAAATATGAATCCTCCGCGAGATTTGAACCTACGACTCCTATAGACGTAGGAGAAGCCATCAACTGATCTGACATTTGAAAGTTAGATAAAGACGAATTAAGGCTTATAAATACATATTTTTGATTTGTCGTAATATTCATATCTGCTTTGGTTCGTATACCAATGTAAACAAACGTAAACAAAGACAATGGAACGGAAAGTTACGAAATAGAACTGCAATTAACTGACATATTTTTATTTATCTAGATGCATATTTTCTTAAGATTTCTCGAATATCCAGACCGGTATATATATATATATATATATATATATATATATATATATATATATATATATTAAAAGGTACGGAAAGTTATGAAATGGTATTAGAATTAACGGATATATTTTTTAATTTATTAATTTCAATATTATTTTTAATGGATACTCGTATTTAAGTTGGTACTCTTTTATTTATAATCAAACAGTATATATATATATATATATATATATATATATATATATATATATATTGTAATAGTTGTTACAATGGTTTATAAATTCATAGTATCACTACACAAAAATTTTCGCGTATCGAAGCTACTTTACGTGATTTTCATCGGGTGACAAAGTTGGAATGAAAATTAAATGGTGAAATCAGTTTATTTGTGGTGATATGTGGTGATATGTTTTTTAAGTGAAAGTAGACTTGGGAGCTTCTTCTGATTCTGTCGGTCGTATTGTAGTTGGCTTAGTTGAAGACAGATTTCTTTTTTATTTTATCTGGGTTTTGGTGGAAGTGGCGTCGCTGTTAATAAGAGCGATGTAAATTTATGTGGTCTAGGGAGTTTTAGAATGGTCTAGTCGTCCGTTCGTGGTTCTAGTGATGCTGCTATTGGGTTAAGAGAAGAGTGTGGGGTACAAGACCAACTTAATATAAAATATCAATTGTTATATCTATATAGAAAGCTCGATAGATGTTATCCAGATCAATATGATATTTATAAAGGAAAACTCAACACGTCATTAAAATTGGTTAGAAATTATAATTCATTTCAATGAGCTTAATTAGCTCATTTCATCAGACCACACGATACTTCTTCCATTTGGTACAAAAAATTTTGCCGGCAGAAGCTTTTCCTTTATCTGAAGAGAAAGATAAAAATAAAAAATAAAAAATAAGAAAAAGGAAAAAAGAAAAAGGAAAAGAGTATCAGGACATATCAATATCAATGTGATAGATCCCGACTTGGCAGCTCAGATACAGTCACTTTCTCACCGGCGTAATGTGGCTTCCCTGTGTCTCTTCTACAAATACTTTCACGGCTTCTGCTCCGATGAACTTAGTTCACTGGTGCTCCCTCTATATAAATTTACTCGAGCCACAAGATTAGCAACTAGGCCTCACCCTTTTACTGTGAAACTAATAAATTGTAAACTCAAATTCTACTCTATCAGCTTCTTTTCTCGCAATTCCCGCCTGTGGAATTCCTTTCCATTTACTTGCTTTCCCGACAGCTACAATCTCCAAGAATTTAAATGTAAAGTTAATAGTCATCTCCTATCTCACTAACCTGCATCCTCTCTCTCATTCCCCTTTCTCCGTCCACTCCACTCTCATCTGTATTCTCATCCTTCTCTTACCCACTTCCTGACACCCTCTATAACCTGTCACTCTTTCTCATAACTTTCTCTCATGCTCCTTTCTCCGTCAACTCCACTCTCATCAGTATTCTTATCTTTCTCTTACCCACTTCCTGACACTCCCTATAATATGTCACTCTTTCTCATGAATTTCCTCTTATGTAACCTCCTGCAAAATAGTGGCAGTAAAATGCCTTGCTTGGGGCTTCCCTCTGTCTTTTCTACAAACATTTTCACGGTTTCTGCTCTGATTAGCTTTTTTCTCTGTTGCCCTGACCACATGAATTTACTCGTGCTACTAGACCGGCAACTAGATTCTACCATTTTACCGTCAATATAGTCAAGTATAACTAACGCTTCTACTCTAGTACTTACTTTTCTCACACTAACCCCATGTGAACCTTCTTTTTGAATACTTGCTTCTATGATCGCTACAATCCCCAAAAGTTTAAATGAACGTCAATTGCTATCTTCTATCTCCTTGACTTACATCTTTCTCTTATCATTTCTACAACATCTTCTGTATCCAGTTCTGTATTTTTTCCTCAGTGCACTAGTGGCAGTCCTGACTTTCTTGGAATGAAACGATTATTAAAAAAATTGTTCATACCAAAATAAAATCCTCATTTATTTTATGATTTTCATACAGGATTTTTGCAGAAATAATATACAACCAGTAAATTTGATTTCTGCTCTGAATCTGAATTGATAGACGGTTTGAATTTAGAATAAAAGGTCTTTGTTTTTTTACAGTACCGGATCTGTTCAACTTGTACAGTGAGAATATTTGGAGGACCCTAGAAGTTATGCTCATGGAGGCCACAATTTGAACAACCTAAGGTACGCAGATGATACAGTGCTGATAGCAGACACAGAAAGGAAACTACAAGACCTTCTACAGAAAGTAACTGAAGAAAGTAACAAGAAAAGACTAGAAATAAACTGCACGAAAACCGAATGCATAGTCATCAGTAAAAAGGGCAGCCCAAAATGCCAAATACAGTTCGGGGATACTAGAATCAAGCTGTTGCATAATAAATCTCTTCTAATCTATCTTCAGTGTTAAGTATTATTCTTACACTATTCTATTCCCTGATATTCCTTCCCGGGATATATCACCCTGGAAACCCCATATTAGAAGATATTCAAAAAATTGTCTTGATAAGTACACTCCACACATTAAGAAGAACTTTGTCCATGTAACGCTAGTAATGTTTTGGGAGATAGAAAAACAAATAAAATGTAGCCATAGCAACGCACCATGACTTGCCTTAGGTCTTCCCGCAGACTTGGTCGGTAGTGCGACCATAGCAGAAATCAAATTATGGGATGATGATAATAATAATATGGGAAAATCTGCAGAATGTAATGCATATTTGAATATCTTAAAAACAATTCTAGTAACTGGTCTCGAATCTGCTTCAACTGTTCTTAGAACTCACGCAGGTATATAGCATGAGGAAGAGTTCATTCTTCGTAGGAGGGTACCATAACACAACCTTTCGACCATTAATATGCATGAAGATAGTTACGTATGCGAACTACTAACTTTTCGGCCTGAGAGAATGAACAGAATGACGGGAGAGCTCTATAATATTAATTCCTCTCAATAATAACAATAAGAAGAAAAAATTTGAAAAAATTATCAAAGTATGAAGACCTAAATAAACTATGAAATAGAAAAAAATGTGGAAATAGAAAACAAGAATCGTACGTGTCCGGAGTACTGGATTTCTACGTGCTGTCCGTCCTTCAATATGACAGTGAATGCTGGACAATATCATTGAAGATGAAGGAAAAAACTTGAAGCAACTGATATGTGATTATACATAAGCAGACTGGATATAAAGTGGGGGATCAGTTCCATATTACAATCACTACATAAACTGACCCCCCACTTTGTGGTGACAGCAGTTTCTATACATTTATATTCCTGAGATCCAAAAGCACAAGGATTCTTTCCAGGAGCTGAGAAGAGTATTAAGAAACAGGATAATTTCGCTAGGAAGAGAGTACTCGATTGCTACGTGCTGTCCGTCCTTCAGTGAATGCTGGACAATACCATCAAAGATGAAGGAAAAACTTGAAGCAACTGAAATGTGGTTCTACAGAAGGATGCTGCGGATATCCTGGATCGAGCATGTGAGCAATGATGAGGTTTTGAAAATGATGGAAACAAAAGGGAAATTGATACTGAGCATCAGGAAAGTACAGCTAAAGTTCCTGGGACACGCAATGAGGAAGGAGGGCTTGGAGAACCTGATACTAACAGGCCAGATAGAGGGAAAAAGAGACAGGGGAAAGCAACGGATAACATATTTGAAGGACCTAATCAGGTGGATGACGGAACGAGGATTGCACGGTGTAACAGGAGAAGGAGTGCTCAGAGCCACCAGGGATAGGGAGACGTGGAAGACCATGATCGCCTACTTCCTGAAGGGACAAGGCACATAGAAGAAGAAGAATGTTACACTTCCCACACATGACAACGTTGCATATACTAAATAAAGATAATTCTCATTTTGCAGAAAATAGTGTCATAGGTTTGACATGAATTTCCCCTCGCCACTATTAAGCGTTGGAAGGTGGTATGGTTTGGCCACGTCCGACGGCTTTATGAGCTTCTGCAAAATTATTATTCAAGAGTTCTGAAGACAGGCGCAAGTGGCAAAGACAACACAAGAGCTGGTCAGACTTCATCAAAGACTGATATAAAAATGCTAAAACTTCTGGAAGGCACCGCCAACAGGTCATCCTGTTAGGATGCTGTCTGTTTCTTTAGTCCTTAGGTTCAAAGGACTGATGATTGTTATTGCATTGGCGTGAACAATCATTCATTACATTAAAATTATAATGTTTGTAAAGATATATTTATGTATATTTACTGACACGGGTCGCCATAGTCACGACGGTGATGGTCAGAATTGCTAAGGATATAAAAGAGAAACATCAGATCCCATTCCACGTTCAGACTCTACCAATCGTTGGTCGTATCCATTGCTATTTATGAGTTGAAATAGGAAAAACGATTCATTCATTCGGGAAAAAAATGCATGAGAAAGGTCCACCGCATCTCCAACTGAAAGCACAAAACCAATGATATGTCTGGAGCAAGGTCAAAAGTAACGTGAGCCGACAGGAATCTCTTCTCGCTACTATTAAGCGACGGAAGATGGCATAGTTTGGCCACGTCACTCGCTCCTAAGACCATCTTGTAAGACAGTGTTGAAAGCGGACACAAGCGGCAACGGTAACGAAAAAAGCTGGTCAGACATCATCAAAAAGTGGACATATATAAAAATGCCGGATCTTCTGACATTCATTGCCAACAGATCATCCTGTTGTCTGTTTCTCCAGCCCTTAGAGACCTCAATCCAAAGGGACTGATGATGGTGATAGCAGTCACCTACTACATTAAAATTATAATGTTTGGAAATATATATTTATATACATCTACAGCCACAACGGTGATGGCCAGAACTGGTAGGGATATGGAAGAGCAACATCAGCTCCCATACCAATTCAAGCTCTACAAATAGCCGGTCGTATCCATTACTATCTATGAGTGTGAAGCTTGGACATTCCTAAATGAGATATGAAATAGGATCCAGGCATTCGATGAAAAATGCATGATAAAGGTCTTCCGTATCTCTTAGAAGTACAAAACTAATGACGAGATATGGGGTAAGGTCAAAAGTCACGGAAGCCGACAGGAATCTTTTCTCGTTATTATTAAACACCGGAAGATGGCATAGTTTGGCTACCTCACTCGGTATAACAGACTCTGCAAGACCATCTTGTAATGTAGTGTTGAAGACAGACACAAGTGGAGATAGCATTGGTGTGAACAGTCATCCACTACATTAAAATTATAAATGGCGATGGTCAGAACTGGAAAGGATATGAAAGAGCAACATCAGCTTCTATAGAAATTTCAAGCTCTACAAATCACTGGTCGTATCCGTTCTTTTCTATGAGTGTGAAACATGGACACTCCTGGTTGAGGCAGGAAAAAGAATCCAGGCATTCGAGAAGAAAATTCATCAGAAAGGTCTTCTGCATCTCTTACTAGAAGCACAAAATTAACGACTATGTATAGAGCAAGGTCAAAATTTACGTGAGCCGACAGGAATCTCTTCTCGCTACTAGTAAACACCGGAAGATGTCATAGCTTGGCTCCGTCTCTCAGTATATCAGTTTCTGCAAGACCATCTCGTAAGGCAGTGTTGAAGGCGGACACAAGCGGCAACGGTAACGAAAAAAGCTGGTCAGACATCATTTAAGAGTGGACTTATTGTAAGGAAAAGGAAATCTGTAATATGTCTGTGTTTCAGGTAAACAAAACTTTTGACGACAACAAGTACTCTCTTGGTTTCGTGGTGTTTACAACTTCTTCTTCTTCTTCTTCTTCTTCTTCTTCTTCTTCTTCTTCTTCTTCTTCGTCGTCGTCGTCGTCGTCGTCGTCTTCGTGCTCAAACACTTCGTCAACCGACTAAGTTCGTACATTCTAAAGTCGCCGCCTTTCCTCGTTTTATATATTTTCTCGGCTGCTTATTTGCATACGAATTAAAACGGGCTGCTCGTATGTCGACATGGCTGCCGCTCATTTGCATACCTTGTAAATCCGTGCGCCTTCGCACATGACCAAGGCGTTAGGTCACCCGGATGACCACACTTTTATAACTTCTGACAGGCACCTCTGTTAAGAGGATACCTTTTGAAACTATCCATCGCAATGTTTTGACCAGTACCTGGGCGTACGCACTCAGTTACGCCACATTAAAAAAACCTTGTGTCACATCTCTCTCAAGTGGGGGAGAAGAGTAAATAATCACCCTGATACGAGGTTACCTTTTCAAACTATCCACCGCGACGGATAGGTAATGATTTGACCAGTATCTGGGCGTACGCGCTCAGGTTCCCCAAATTAAAAAAAAGACCTTGTGTCACATCTCACACAAGTGGGGGAGAAGAGTAAATAATCACCCTGTTACGAGGTTAACTTTTGAAACTATCCACCGCGGTGGATAGGTAATGTTTTGACCAGTACCTGGGCGTACGCGCTCAGGTTTCCCACGTTAAAAAAGACCTTGTGTCACATCTCTCTCAAGTGGAGGAGAAGAGTAAATAATCACCCTGGTACGAGGTTACTTTTTGAAACTATACACCGTGGTGGATAGGTAATGTTTTGACCAGTACCTGGGCGAACGCGCTCAGATTCCCCACGTTAAAAAAGACCTTGTGTCACATGTCTCTCAATTGGGGGAGATGAGTAAATAATCACCCTGGTACGAGGATAACTTTTGAAACTATACACCGTGGTGGATAGGTAATGTTTTGACCAGTACCTGGGCGAACGCGCTCAGATTCCCCACGTTAAAAAAGACCTTGTGTCACATGTCTCTCAATTGGGGGAGATGAGTAAATAATCACCCTGGTACGAGGATAACTTTTGAAACTATACACCGTGGTGGATAGGTAATGTTTTGACCAGTACCTGGTGGTACGCGCTCAGGTTCCCCACGTTAAAAAAGACCTTGTGTCACATCTCTCTCAATTGGGGGAGATGAGTAAATAATCACCCTGGTACGAGGTTAACGTTTGAAACTATACTCCGCGGTGGATATGTAATGTTTTGACCAGTACCTGGGCGTACGCGCTCAGGTTTCCCAAGTTAAAAAAGACCTTGAGTCACATCTCTCTCAATTGGGGGAGAAGAGTAAATAATCACCCTGTTATGAGGTTACCTTTTGAAACTATCCACCGCGGTGGATAGGTAATGTTTTGACCAGTACCTGGGCGTAAGCGCTCAGGTTCCCCGCATTAAAGAAGACTTTGTGTCACATCTCTCTCAAGTGGGGGAGTAGAATAAATAATCACCCTGGTACGAGGTTGTCTGTTTCTTCTGTCCTCAGGTTCTAACCGGCTATTCAAGTAGTCAAGGGACTGGTGATTATGATAATGAAAGGTGCATTTTTCTCTTAAATAAAACTCCAGTTTTTACAATTCACGTCTTTTTAACTCAGTGATGAAGACTCAAGAATTTAATTGACTTATCCATTGTTCGTCTTACCGAAAGATTGAACTAAATTTTTATTTGCATTGTTGCTTCTTTTCTCTTGTTTCACGTTTATAAATACCTTCTTTTAGTTAACTTTAAATGAGATTGGGTTAATTTCAGCTTTTCTCGATCGACTTTATAATTTATTTTTTGCTATAAAAACATTTCATTCTTCGTTTCCTGTAGAAATTGTAAACAGTCCGTTATGCAGCAGAGAAAAACGATGAAAGCCTAATGAAGTCAGCTAGCAATTCGAAAATATTTGGAGGATAGAAATATGTCAACAATATCCGTCACGTAACGAACTGAAACAGAAAGACGCGCTCAGTTACCGTTGTATTGTGAAAGGATAAAGGATAAAAAAACAAGAGACAAACGAAATGATAGCAGGTATTCAATTCGATCAAGTTTTTTCTTTCAAAACGAACCATATTATCTGAGTGTCTGTACAATGTTTTTATTGCATTTCTTTAAAAAGATCACTTTCATCTGGCTTCTGAGAAAATATTTCTCCTAACCAAAATGGCTTCCTTAACGTTTTAAATGAACAGCGTTCTTCTTTTGTGACAGTAAATATAACAGAACAGCGATAGATTTCTTAAATTACTCCCAGAAATAAATATTTATAAATCTTTTTAGATATTTTTGTTTTGATCAGTGGTATTATGTTTTTGTTGATGGTATTATTATTAAGGGATGTGCGGATAGGTAACTTTTATAGACACAGATAGTAAAATTGGAGAGCTGTGTTCAAATTCAGGCCGATTCAGATTCGTTTACATCGCGTAATGCATTTGGGAAAGAGAGAGATCTACCTGGACCCATCTATAGGTTAAATAGCATATCAGACTAGGCTCTCTTGACTTGGAGAAAGGTTGAGTTTTGTTTAACGGCATATCAACACCTCTGTGGGTTATTTAATGCAAAAAAGGTGGTGTCTTAAGGTATTTATTTTTAATGTTCGGTTATAGCAAGAAGGTTGAATTAGTCAGATTTTAATGAAAATCTTTTGTTTTTATTCTTTCTTATTTCAGAAAAGTGAAAATGTCTTCTAGTTTTGTATTCAAAAATGTTTTGCTGAGAATAATTTTTTCCTTCAAAAATGTGTCATGGTAATAATTTTTTTCTTCAAAAATGTGTTATGGTAATAATTTTTTCCTTCAAAAATGTGCTATGGTAATAATTTTTTTCCTTCAAAAATGTGTTATGGTAATAATATTTCCTTCAAAAATGTGTTATGGTAATAATTTTTTCCTTCAAAAATGTGTTATGGTAATAATTTTTTCCTTCAAAAATGTGCTATGGTAATAATTTTTTTCCTTCAAAAATGTGTTATGGTAATAATTTTTTCCTTAAAAAATGTGCTTTGGTAATAATTTTTTCCTTCAAAAATGTGTTATGGTAATAATTTTTTCCTTCAAAAATGTGTTATGGTAATAATTTTTCCTTCAAAAATGTGCTATGGTAATAATTCTTTCCTTAAAAAAAGTGTTATGGTAATAATTTTTTCCTTAAAAAATGTGTTATGGTAATAATTTTTCCTTCAAAAATGTGCTATGGTAATAATTTTTCCTTCAAAAATGTGCTTTGGTAATAATTTTTTCCTTCAAAAATGTGTTATGGTAATAATTTTTTCCTTAAAAAATGTGTTATGGTAATAATTTTTCCTTCAAAAATGTGTTATGGTAATAATTTTTCTTCAGAAATGTATTGTTAGTAATTGTTGTTCCATGGTCCATTTAGGCATCTTGCTCTAGAGTTACTTCTTCTGTTGCGGCTAAAGTACATGCAATGCCTATACGTTTATTGTGGTTTGCGTAACTGTTTACGTGAGGGTTATTATTTATTCGACAACTGGCGTCTCTTTGTATTGCTCACTACATTGAGCTTGTAAAAAAATCACCTTTATTAAAATATTTCCCATGAACGAAGTTTATTTTGAGATAATTTAATATTTAATTCGATTCGTATTATTGATAATTAAATTCCAGAAACAAAATACTTGATATTTGATTGTGGATAAAAGGAAAATTAATTTAATAATTAATTCAGAGCCTGCAAATTACATTTATCGCAATTTTTTAAAGTTTTATTGCAGTACATACTATCATAGGGTTTTGTAGTGTGTCGTATAAGTGTTACTCAGTCTTTAATGTTAATCACCATAATCTCGTGTGAATAAGCATATGTATGAAGTCATAATAATAATAATAATAATAATAATAATAATAATAATATAAAAATTTGGAAATTGAAATAGAAAAAATGTGGAAATTGAAAACAAGAATCTTGCCAGTGATAGTAGGTGCATTTGGAATGATAAAAAATGGAACAAAAACAAAACACATTGAAACACCAGTTTAAGAGATATACAAAAAATTGTCTTGTTAAGTACGGCCAACACACTAAGGAGAACTTTGTCTGTGTAACGCTAGAGATGTTAAGAGAGATATGAAAAACATGAAATCATAACAACACACCACGACCTGCCTTAGGTCTTCCTGTAGACTTGGTAGGTAGTGCGACCATAGCAGAAAACGAATTATAATGAAAAATGACTTAAAAATAATAATAATGCACACAAGAACATAAAGATAATTGGCGTTCTTCTTCTTCTATGTGCCCTGTCCCTTCAGGACGTAGGCGATCATGGATCTCCACGTCTCCCTATTCCTTGTGGCTCTTAGTATGTTTGTTCCTGTTGCTCCTGGCAACCCCCGTTCCGTCATCCACCTGATCAGACCCTGCAAATATGTTATCCGCTGCCTTCCTCTGTCTCTCCTTCCTTCTATCTGTCCAGTCAGTATCAGGTTCTCCAGGCTCTCCTTCCTCATTGCATGTCCCAGGAACTTCAGTTGTCTCTTCCTGATGCTCAGCATCAATTTCCTTTTTGTTGCCATTCTTTCTAACACTTCGTCGTTGCTTGTATGCCCAGTTCACGATATCCGTAGCATCCTTCTGTAGAACCACATTTCGGTCGCTTCCAGTTTTGTCCTCATTTTCGATGATATTATCCAGCATTCACAGCCGTATTAAAGAACTGACATCACGTAGCAGTCTAGCACTCTTTTCTTCGTTTCTATTGAGATTTTCCTGTGTGTTAGTATTTTGCTCATCTTCTGGAACGCGTCCTTTGCCATACCAATTCGCCTTCGGATCTCCGTGTCGCACTTTCCATCTCCTGTTAGAACACTTCCTAGGTACTTAAATTCTTGGACTTGTTTGATTCTGTTATCCCCTACCTGTATTTGGCATTTTGGGTTGTATCTTTTGCTGATGACCATGCACTCAGTTTTGTTAAAGTTTATTTGTAGTCCCTTCTTGTCACTCTCCACTGCTACTTTCTGTATGAGATATTGCAGTTTCCTTTCCGTGTCCGCAATCAGTACTGTATCGTCCGCATATCTTATGTTGTTCAGGTTGTGGCCTCCAATAACAAATCCTGGTGTGTCATCTAGGGTCCTCAAAATATTCTCGCTGTATAGGTTGAACAAATCCGGTGAAAAGACACATCCTTGTCTTACGCCGTTTTCTATCTTTGTGTTGAAGTAGATACAATTGCCTCTAAATGGATAAGAAAACTAAAGCAAGAAGCGAAAAGAACAAAGCTAGAAGCAAAAAAATGTACATGACCACCAATTCCTTATCTGAAGCTAAATGCTGATAATTTGCAATACACCGCTTGCTAAGGACTTGAAAGTGAGACTCAAGTACTTATTATTACTCCACATGACTAAAGCTAGCTTTACACGAAACTAGCAAGTTAATACCTTGCGTAATATTACAGACCAAAAATGTAGGTTCGTGATCAACACTATGAAACTGTTGATTACCTTATATCCGGATGCTCAATACTCGCACCCAGCGAATACAAAAACCATCATGACAGGGTAGGTCACTATCTGTGTTGGAATACCTGTCTCCTCTACGGAATGAAAAACAGATTCAAACTGCTATCATCTTGAACCTGTTGTTGAAGAAGCACATGTTACTATTACATATGATTTTTCTATCAATACCGATTGCTCAGCTCATCAAAGATAAAAAAAGAAAGGTTTGCACACTGGGTCACATGAATATGCCAAGTGACAGAACATTCTCTTCGATGGTTTTCAAATTTATTATGACCAAAATCTCAGTAATTAAATAATATATATATATATATATATATATATATATATATATGTGTGTGTGTGTAAAAATATACTCAGTTATAATCTGAGATTAATGACAGAATAGTTAAATAAAATAAAGACAAGAGGAAAACTGTATTTTAAATCGCCTACTCGTTTCGTCCTGTGATAGACTTTATCAAGGCAAAAAATTTCGTCTTTTTGCCTCAGTAAAGTCCATCATAGGACGAAACGAGTAGGCGATTTAAAATACAGTTTTCCTCTTGTCTTTATTTTATTTAACTATTCTGTCCTTAATCTCAGATTTTCCTCTTGTCTTTATTTTATTTAACCATATATATATATATATATATATATATATATATATATATATATGTGTGTGTGTGTGTGTGTGTGTGTGTGTGTGTGTGTAAAAATATATTCACTTATAATCTGAGATTAAGGACAGAATGGTTAAATAAAATAAAGACAAGAGGAAAACTGTATCTTAAATCCCCTACGCGTTTCGTCTTGTGATGGACTTTTTCAAGGCAAAAAGACGAAATGAGCTTTAATCTAAATTACGTATCTATAAACAAACAGTGTTGGCAACCACAAAGACGCTCACAAATCATTTCAAAAGATCAACAGAATATTTTAATTTTTAGAATTCCTTCATGTGTTTTGCAAAGTCACGAGATAGTAAAATGAAGGGAATTCAACCGTTTTCCTTGAAATTTTTATTATGAATGTTAGTCTGTTTTAGTATAATTTCCATAATTAAAGGTGAGATTGGAAAAAATCCGGGGCGTAAATTGATGTTTTGGTAGTACTGGATGGCGGCGCTCTCGAGAACTTTTCTTCTGAATAAATTGTTTATTCTTTTTATTAGCGTGGCATTTTTCCTCTTGTCTTTATTTTATTTAACCATATATATATATATATATATATATATATATATATTATTGTCATCCGCAGACAGATCTGTTGCGCTGTATCACAGCTCATCAGTATGGTTAGACTCCGATTGCTACACAACCCAGCCTCGAAACCCGACCGATTTGGCGTCAGTCGACGACTCTACCCCTAGAGAGAGAGAGAGAGAGAGAGAGAGAGAGAGAGAGAGAGAGAGTATTTGGAGAGAGAGTATTTGGGCAGAAACCCTTCTTTTATACAAGTTTAATTGAAACAATTGGGATTAAGCTTGTTAGTAACTTTTTTGACATTCGTACAAGTGATTTCTTTACTGGACATAGAATGAATGTGTAAAATCTGTCGAAACGCTCTGTGGGTCCGAGCGTACTCGGCTAATTTATGAGGCATTATTAGTAATGTTTATTTTGCTCGAGTGCATAAGTAGATTTTTTTATATCTAGATAAGGATAAGATATATATATATATATATATATATGGTGTCTTGACTAGGAAAAGGTAAATTCTTACACTCTTATTATTTATATGCTGCAATATTGCTTTCCTTGTTGGCTGCTGGGTCATGTAATTTAAAAATTGTGTGATTGTTGCCCTGCAACCAACAAGGAAAGCGATACTACAGTATCTCGGAAAAATCTTGTTTTAGGACAAATAACGATATCAAAAATCGCAGTTCAACATTTAAATAATTAGATTAAAACTTTCCACGTGTTTATTTATAAGTAGAGCAAAATGAATTCTTGATATTGGCTAAAAGTATAACCGAAAGTGCTCGAATATACAAAAGCTTTAGACAATTCTTATATAATTTGAGTTCCGAAAAGAAAAAAATTATACAAACACATGAAAAATTATTTACAAAACTTAATAATAATACCTTGTCTGTCATTTTTAATGAAACATATATATATATATATATATATATATATATATATATATATATATATATATATATATATATATCGTGCCTTGACTAGAAAAAGGTAAACTTTTACGCTCTCGCACTATAGAAAAAAGGTAGACTTTAAAAACGCTAGCTATTCACACATTTACGAATCTTTCATTCAGTCACGAATTTGAAGACTTTCGGCTACTAGCGTGTCTTTACATTGTGTATATAACACACTAAAACCCACCTTCCTCAACCGAGCGCCCATAGCGTAGAGGTAGAATCGCAGACAGATGTGAGTTTGGTCGGGTTTCACTCATGACTAGAAGTAATCGGATGTCTAACCGTACTGATAATCTGTGATACAGCGAGACAGAACTGTTTGCGGATGACTATATATATATATATATATATATTACTCATTTCCAAAAGAAATATATATATATATATATATATATATATATATATATATTTCTTTTGGAAATGAGTTATTTTCACTACCTAGGTTTCAACCATTCGGCATCTTCAGGTGATTTAGAAAAACTGATTTTCGAACGTTTTCCAAAACGTACAACAGGGATTTTAACGACATTGCTATTAGACTTTTCAAACAACCAAAAATTTTCAAAATTAGGAAAGAATTTCTTAAGGATCTTAAAACACTTTCACCCAGGTTTATATGATCCTGAGATGTATTTATAGTTGTCATTACATCTGGACATATCTTCTGATCTTCAGTTTAAATTTTTTTTTATTCTGGAAATAATATTATGGCCAAATTTTCCTCTTGGCACAATCTGCAAACAACAACACCGTTGTAAGGCTTGGCTTTTGTTTTTACTATACTCCATGTTAATAGAGGGTCTTTTACATTTTTTTCTTTTGATTTGCACACGTGGATAGCCAGTTTGTTATATATATATATATATATATATATATTTCAGCATGCATATATATAAAGCCACAATCATATTTTTTTTTATTGATGACAAGCTGAATACATGACAAAACATCTGTTTTGGAGAAAAAGTAATATTGCCTTCCCATAAATCTTTACTATCGTTTCTAAAAACCCTCCGAGTCCATACGCGGAGGGAAAAATGGTCATAAAAAAAGGATAATAAAAAAAGAACGAGCTAAGCACTCGAACA
>JBBBDQ010001951.1:260000-355747 GCA_037127315.1 Ascarosepion bandense
GAACACTCGAAATTAGTTCATGAAATTATCAAAAACAAAATTATGAGTTAACATTATTGCCGCTCTCCCAGTCTGCGATGCACCCTGGTTTTTAATATCTTGACGCAGAAAATTGCCATGTCAGTTCTTCACAGTTGATTATGATTATACATTCATGAGTTTCATTTGTAGTTTTCTTCCTTACTTACAAGAACATCATGGCGTCAAAGAACAGGAGCCTGGATTGTGAAAATCGGCAATTAATGGTCTAAAGGCAACTCTGTTTAAATACAGAGGGAAAATAATGCCTTGATGTTAGAGTTCAATAAATTATCAGAAGTATAGTTTAAATATAATTGGGCATGAACCATTAAGAATTGTGCAAACAATTTCTGTTTGACTAGAAACCTTGGGCACAAAAGAACAGCAATTCTGAAGAAAAGAAAAGGAAATAATCTTACGACCTTGAAATTGATAATTTCTATCTGAATTTCTTTGAGCGAGGTGTTATCATTATTTACATGCGAGCCATGATCCACATCTTTGTTGTTATTATCACAACATTTCGGTCGTTGTTCTCACTGGTGTTCATCCGGCGCCTTTTGGTCCGAGAGCAAGGCAAGAATTTCATTAATTTTGTCTGAAAAGATAAAAAATATCATGAAAACTAAACACATAGAAACAAAGTTATTTCTAATCAAAAGAGAGGGTTATAGCTGTTGATACGTTATTCTAACTATAGCTTCTAACGACTGAGAAAGAATTGGTCTTGTCCTTGAATTGAATTTTAAATGGCAACCAACATACCGATGTTATACAATCATCCTTCCATCACTTTTTTGTTCACCCATGAACATTTAAAGTATTTTTTTACTACGAAAACTTATCCAAAATATATACGTCACCATTCAACCATTTATATACTATGATTAAAAAAGAAAACAATTAACAATATCACATGCTAAAAATAGCATTAAAAAATCAATATCAAAGGTGACATCATTTTTTCTTTACATTTGCGAATGTGTCTACTGTGTTAAATTTTCTCGTTGTAAACTCCGAGTTAGTCTCTTAACTTATGCATAACAATGACTAAAACCAGAACTTGATTTTGTTTATAATCATATCGCCCCAAGCAAGGCATTTTATTGCCACTGTTTTGCAGTGGGTTATATAGAAGAAAAGTTTTGAGAAAGAATGACTGGTTATAGGGGGTGTCAGGAAGTGGGTAAGAGAAGGATGAGAATACTGATGAGAGTGGAGTGGACGGAGAAAGGAGAGAGAGGATGAAGGTTAGTGAGATAGGAAATGACTATTGACTTTACATAAAATATGTTTTCCTTTCCTTTTTTTTTCTTTTTAACTTCCACTGAGTAGGTCACCAGTCTACACACACTAAGATGCGTTATGGTTAGAGCAATTACGGCTGAGGAATGACCTTGAGCAATAACAGGTTCTCCATAATTTCGGCCTTACGCCACATCTAAGTTACACTTAGAAAATCACCATTTCGAGACGTGTGATTCCATAACTTATAACCACGAGGGAATTTACGTTCTACATACCTTTGTCAGCTTCCAAAGTTTTCTACCCGTCTTGGATTCATCATTTCACAACTGACCTATAGCATCCTTTTGCAACGGCGATGACCCTGCGCCTTATCAGTTGGACATTAACTTTTTTTTTTTACTTTATTGTTTCTTTTTGTTCTTTTGCTCATGGTCCTGGGTATGACGGTAAACTGCTTCCGGCAGCAAGGCCTCTGATTGGAAGGTTGTGAGGAGCAGGGAACCACCTCTTAAATAATGTTGTTCCCAGGGTCATTCTAACCCGGAGTGGTATCACCTGTTAGAGTTTCAGCTATGGGCAAATAGTTAACCCCCAAACTGGGGTCAAAACTATGAAAATATAAAGATACACTTTTATAGAAATATATACATAAAAAAAGACTTTTATAGAAAAATATACATTTTTGAATGAAAAAAAATATTACCATAACACATTTTTAAAGGAAAAAAATTATTACTAGCAATACACTTTTGAATACAAAACTAGAAGACATCTTCAGTTTTCTAAAATAAAAAAGAATTTTGTCAAAATCTGACTAAATCAAATTTCTCACTATAATCAAACGTTAAAAATATCTTAAAACCCTAGCTTTTTGGCATTAAATAACCCACAGAGGTTGTTATGACATTAAACAATCCTTAAAAATCTTTTACTTATTCTGTTTTATTTATTTATCTATTCTTTTATTCAAGCGCCAATCACAACTCACATACTGACCACTAAAGAACTGGTTGGCTTCAGCTATACTTTGCCTCTTTTTATTTTTTTCTTCTTTAGTAAGTTTTGTTATCAACTTTGTGTTTTCTTGAAGAAAAATCTTAAGACAAAACAAAAAAAAAATGCACTGAAAGAGAAAAGTGAAGAGCACATAATTTTTTCTTTTTAAAAGACAACGTCAGAGAAAGTTTCTGTAATGTTCAAAAAGTTCGTTTTTCTTTATTTTCGAAGAACACACATCAGAAAGTTCTATAATATGTTCGTCTTTTCTTTCTTTTTCAAAGAACACATCAAAATGTTTTTTAACGGTCAAAAATTCGTTTTTTTCCTTATTTTTTGAAGAACACACATATCAATAAAATTTTTATACTGTTCACAAGCGCGTTTTTACTGTCCTTTCCCCCTCCATTGGAATTTTACCACATCCACAGACACCTGATGACAAACGTACGTCGTAGACGGTAATCGCATCTTCAATTCACAAATTGACACCGGGTAAATGACCTCGCAAACATACGTGAAACCCTGACCGATTTTTCATCACACATTGAATTCCCTAAAATTTCAATCATACTATGATTGAATGCAAAAATCTGCTATAATTTTTTTTTTTTACAGTGAATATAATTTACAGTCTGACTGGCGAACAACAACAACAACAACAACAACAACAACAACAACAACAACGAGAGAAAAAATGAACAAAGAAAACTACCTAAAGGTCTGATCTTATCTAATGATACTGACATATGTTTTGATCAAAGGATTGAACTAATTTAATCTAAAAATGGGCCCGTCTTACTGTAAACACCCCATCTAAGCGTTTTCCAAACGGACTGTCTACTACTACACACAATACCATTAAGAAGCTAATCCAATCCCCTTTTTTGAGCTCTGTTCTCTTCTCCAACATCTTAATCTACAACAAATATTTCAACGAATATTTAGCTTTCTTTTTTTTTCGTGATCTTTACAAAACCCTATTTAACCTAATAGAACTTTTACAAAACCCTATTGAACCTCATAGAACTTAACTATCGCGCTTTTCTTATGTATTTATCACAAAGCGGCAATAGGAAGCAATTCTCATAATAACTTTCACCTGCTTACAAATGGTTGGGGCCAAAACCGAACTTAATGACTGGAAACGTTCGAAAAATATTCTTCGTTTTTCTAAGACGTCATCTCTTCTGAAAGCTCTACTTTCTCTACTTCTTCTACTTTCCCATCATTTTTCTTCTTTTTTTGTTAAATTCTAATACCCTCGATCACTACCCTCCTTAATATCTCTTCTCTCTCCAACTGCTGTCTGCAACTGTTGGATTTAACAATCTAAGCTCTCCGACAACTGACGTCACTTAAATAGTTACCGCTTGAGACCTAGAACTTCTCATGCATTCTGTCTCGGGCGTTGACCTTTTAGACCCCCGCTCGCCAAAATAAAATCTGCCAACCATCTGCGTTCTAGCCCTCAGTGACATCTCCCTACGTCACCCAGTGCAAAATACGATTCTTGGAAAAATTCCATGACGACCAATATATTATTTAACAATTCGGCAAAATCCTGTCATTTTCACTGATAGTCATGAATACCCCCCAGTATTATTCCACACCTACTAAGATATTTTTTGTATCCCGGGAGGGGATAAACAGAGAAAGAATAGTGCAAGAAATAACTCTTAACACGGAGTATATATAAATAGAGATTTATTATACGTCAGTACAATAAACTAAATACAAGTACACCAACGAACAGTTAACAAGAATAACATTTAAGAAGGCAATGTCTCTGTATAGGACGTGTGCGTCCGTCTTGAGAAGAAGGCTTTTGTCTAGTGACGTCTAATTCTCGTCTAAGGCCGATGGCTCTGGACTAAAGTCGATGACTCTCGTATAATAACGAAGACTCTCGATCACTCCCGTGCAATGACGAAGACTCTCGTATAATCACGAACATTCTGTAGTTCGTTCTAGTCTTTTATAACCCGGGCCATACCCATTCCTGGGTAAAACAGGATATTTCACTACAACAATATTATACAACATTACGATTTCTTGTTCCAAGATGATATCCGTTGAACCACAAGGCACATTCTTTGAAAATATAGTTTCAGCTTTTTCACTCGATGTGAACAAAATTCAGGGAATAAGATTAAAACACTTCCAATGCTTTGCCGCTTTCCAAACACTACCTGGTAATTTTGCGTTAAGCTCCTCGGATTTCTGATCTACAACTCCGCCACAATTCTTGCTACACACCCTCAGTGGAGAGTGATGAGAGGCAGCAAATGAAACAAGTTGCCAACTAAATATTTCAAATAACAAAACATCCAATGAGATAAATAACATTAACGATCAAAAGAAATACTGATATACGATTATACTAAGTAGATATATAAGTGTCTAAGTGCATAATCGGATTTCTTTGCCGAGATAAGAGCTTCTGCCATTGTGATAAAGTGATGCCCTCTACTACTGATCTATAGAATATTTAAGCAATACATACAAAGATAGGCATATAACAGAACGACGATGATTGATTAGTTCCTGATTTTAATAATATCTGTACATAAGTAAACGATATTATTTGCGGAAATAACTTGTTTCAAACTTTTATCTAGACACACGATCCTTTCAACAATGCTCCATATATAGTTAAGCGGTTAAATAGTCCTTTTCGACCAAAGGCGCTCTGAATCATCGTGTATTGAAGTAATTTTTGCGGCCGTATCTGCGATGAAGGGGATCCATCTGACCCATCACTGCAAATATTCGACCCTCTTGAGACGCCAGATAAAGAGAACTGTCTATCTTTTATTCGCCGGATATCGGCCAAGCATGTTCGCATTAAGCAAACCGAGAGAAGCGGTTGAATAAACAGCCAAAATAAGGTCATGACATCTTGGGCAAATCACGTACAAAAGTGCGTCATCTATTCGAGAAAAACATAAATGCATGCTATTACTATGATATATATACATATATATATATATATATATATATATATATATATATATATATATATATATATTCCTATCATATATATATATATACACGTTTGCTTGCACGCACAAAGGCAAACACACACAAACACACATATATATGTGCATACATACGAATAAAACAAATATGCTCATATACAAACATACACACTCTATACTCAGAGGTATATACATACATGCACATGCATACACACATACTATACATATGCACACACATACAAAAATGTATACACACACAGATATTTATGAATGTGTTTGTTGGTAGTAATCCTTCATTAATACAATTTTGATTAATGACGAGACAATCATTTTTAAAAAAATGTTTTAGTTAGATTTTCCGGAGCACAGAGCAAATATATGTTTGCAATAAATATAGCTATTTTCAAAATATTTGTGTTTGAATTCATTCAGCGAAATTTCTGGTAATTTTCAAGATCCAATTCATAGTGCGAATGATGACGTAATTGATGGTAAAATTCCACATTGTATCTGCAGTAATCTGAAATTTAAGTCTGTAAACTAAAAGAAATCTGAATTTGGGGGTTTTGATTTTACATTTACAAAATTAAAAATCAAATAGCGATAAATGGTAAATTAAATTTTTGGAACAGAGCAATAGTTTGTGTCCATAATACAACCAAGAACAGGCACACAAAGATACGGCCACACACACACACACACACACACACACGCGCGCACACACACACACACACACACACACACACACACACACACACACACACACACGCATATATATTTATATCAAATTATAGTTTTATAGTGTACAATTTATGATCTACTACAAAGTGTACATTTTTTTCGACATTGAAGGGACAATGTCTCATCTGGTAGTACATATATATATATATGTTTATATATATAATATCATAAAATTATGAATTAAATGTGCATTGCGACACGGAAATTTCTATGTTTCGAGATAGAATCTTGTCATCCGGCAATGTTGGATGTTGGCTTCTTCCTGTACCATCAGTGTGTTATAATTTGCATTTTGGTAGATGGGTATTACTCTGAATTTACCAAAACTGCATTCATGTAAACGTTGGGAGACGTACAATTTCCTGTCACTGACTAGTTTAATGTTACTTCTATGCAGGGCTATACTTTTTTTTGTTTCTTGTTTTGCCCCCACGCATATTTTGCGCATTCATCTCATCTTAGAGCATAAATTACGTTTTTAGAGTTGCAGAACAGGTTTTTTTTTTGTTTTTCAAATGTAGATGTGCTTTCCTTCTCTTATTACGTTGCATACCCCACATCTTTTTTTGCTGCATTTTTTTACCCACTGTGTTGTGTGTTGCTCGAATTTTGATGATGCTAAGATTTTTTTTTTAATTCTGGGGTTGGCGTTTGCTTCTAATTTTTTTAGTTGTCTTTATGATTTCCTTTATCATTTTTGTTGGGTAATTCTAAGTGTGTTTTGATTTTTGTAAATAATTCTGGGTTACTTATGTTGTGTGTGGAAACTTATGCTAGAATGTTTTCTTCTTTTTCTTGATTATTTTGTTTTGTTTTTTTAATATTTTTTTTTTTTTTTTAAATTTTTTGCGAAGATTCCAGAGAAATTACAATGGCATTTCTTCTGCCAGTTGAAAACCGTTCTTTATTAATGGAGTAGGGCATCTTCTTATTTCTAGAGTTTTTCGTATTTCTTCTAGGCGTATTTTACGAAGGGTTTCGACAGTTACTATTGTGCAAATTCATCGTGCTATGGAGTAGGGGACGGATTTTAGACAATTTTTAGAGTGGTGACTCTTGAAATGGAGGTATTGTTGTGTGTCTATGGGTTTATGATAAATGTCTGTTATGATGTAATTGTTTTTGTTTTTTATACGTATTTCTAGAAATGGTAATTCATTATCGCTAAAATATAGCGATAACTTAATTTTGGGATGCAAGCTGTGTAGTTGATTGTGTAGTTTATGTCTCTCCATGCTGATCTCCAAAAGATAAAACAATCAACTAGAAAAATCTTCCATGATTTAGTGAATTCTATTTTTATGTCTTCTTCATATTTATGTCCTATTTGATTGTATAAGTTTTCTTCTAGATATTCTAGTGAAGAGTGTTGCATATGTCGGTGCCATTTTTATCCCCATCGCGGTTGAATATAATTTTGATTGTTGAATTGAAATGAATTGCTGTCTAAAATAAGTTGTATACTTTGTATAATAAATTCATTTGTGAAGCGTGTGAGAAGTATTTCTGGCTGTTTCTCAATCCAAAATGTAAGGTTTGTTCCTCTAGTTCATGGGGTATGTTGCTGTACAGGCAGTTCACGTCAAATGTTACTATGAGTGTACCTGGGTCTACTTTTTGGGCTATGAAGCTTAGGAAATGTATGCTGGCTCTGATATAGTTTTCTTTCTATTTTTGTGGCGTATGGCTGTAAGATTTTATCTATTAAGTTGCTCAGTCTGCTTGTTGGGCAGGCTTACCCGGTTACAATTTGTCCGAATTTAAGATCACTACCCAGCATGTGAGCAATGACAAGGTTTTGAAAATGATGGAAACGAAAAGAAAATTAATATTGAGCATCAGGAAGAGACAACTAAAGTTCCTGGGACATGCAATGAGGAAACTAACGGCCAGATAAAGGGAAAAAGAGACAGAGGATATATATATATATATATATATATATATATATATATGTGTGTGTGTGTGTGTGTGTGTGTGTGTGTGTGTGTGTGGCCGTATCTTTGTGTGCCTGTTCTTGGTTGTATTATGGACACAAACTATTGCTCTGTTCCAAAAATTTAATTTACCATTTATCGCTATTTGATTTTTAATTTTGTAAATGTAAAATCAAAACCCCCAAATTCAGATTTCTTTTAGTTTACAGACTTAAATTTCAGATTACTGCAGATACAATGTGGAATTTTACCATCAATTACGTCATCATTCGCACTATGAATTGGATCTTGAAAATTACCAGAAATTTCGCTGAATGAATTCAAACACAAATATTTTGAAAATAGCTATATTTATTGCAAACATATATTTGCTCTGTGCTCCGGAAAATCTAACCAAGCATTTTTTAAAAATGATTGTCTTTCGTCATTAAACACAAATTTTATTAGTGAAGGCTTATTAAACACATTCATAAATGTCTGGGTGTGTGTATATTTTTGTATATGTGTGCATAAGTCTGTTGTATATCAATAAACAGACAAACACGCATATATATAAAAATATAAGTTATATTTTTATTAATGACGATGAACCGTGTAGCCTAGTGAACAGAGAGTGAGAGAGCGCGCCTCTAAGGGGTTGACGGGGGAGTGTCGTCGTATCTGTTGCTCCTCTGGTCTGGTCTGGCTCTCTGTCTGTCTGTCTCGTCTCTCTCCTCTCAAATCCGTGCGCCGAGGTCTTTTTATAATCTCCAAACCGGAACTTCCGATTTTTGCCTCGCCCACGCACGCCCACGTAATTCTCAGAGACACCTGTTCTGTTTGCCTCTTGTAGCCATTTCCGCTACTGCCGGAAATAAGGTCAAACAAACATCCGTTCCTTTCAACGACCGGAAACGCCCCCGCTTGCTCAGCTTCCTCGGGTGGGGCGGGATTGTTATATTACATTCCTCGCCCACCCATTTTCCAAAATGTTCACCTAAGAACATTTTAAGCGCAACACCCTCACTCTCCTCCCCATGCCACACAAGCCCGACAATTATATAAAACATGTGCACGCCAAAACAACAAAAACATGTGCATGCCGAAACAAAAAAAAAACAACAAAAAAAATATAGGGGAGCCTACATCGGCAACCCAACAATGTTCGTATCCCTCTTGAAAATTGTTCTACCAGCTCGATGTTTCATTGTTCTTTTTTTTTTTTTTTAATATCCATTTTCACAGAATTGGGCAAAGTTCTTAAAAATGTTCATTTTCTTTCTCGACTCTGTCCATAAGCGTAGACACCCCGATGCATAACCACGTGATTATAGGCGGTAACCGCGCCCCAGTTTCCAAACTAACATCGAGTAAATGACCTTTGACCAACACCATGCGTGCTTCTGCTCGAGTTTATTGTTACACATGTAACCTCATTTAATTTAATTTAATTTCAAACATACTATGTTTGAACACAGAAAAAATGGCCATTATCTGCCGTACATAACATTCATAGTCTGACCGAGAAATGTTCAATAGAAAATGAAGAAAATTACCCTGATTCCAACGTTAATCCGCATGCAATTTACTTGTGGAGGATTAGAGGTTTCATCTATATTAATTTAGTCTAGAAAAAATGGACCCGTGACTCGTAGTTCCTTAGTTTGTACAATGCTTTCCATTCCCTGAACTACTTCCTCTGGATTCGAAACCAAGCATATCTGATTTGTTGACGTCTCTCTGTTTAACGCAGAGACATTTGAGTGTTGAACACCCGTTGACCCCGGAGTACTATTCACAACAGATAACTCAATTTCCTTTTCCGAAGCACTGTTGCGTCTTTTACACTTAAAAATCCGCTTCCTGGCTATTATTCCAAGGATTATTATAACGCCGACCACGCCAGCAATGACTCCTATCGTCAACTTCTTCGGGAGTTCTTCATATCCTTCACTAAATCTTTCCATATCTACCTGTTCCAAGGTATTTACTAGTTTTCAGAAATTAATATATCTTCAAAAGATATTTCCCAAGTCACATCAATGAAAATTCACAGAGGATGTTGAATTGATGGGAACCTGCACAAAAGCATAATTCACAACCATAGAAATGTAAATCATTTTGTAGTGTACAGTCATTGAAAAGAAATAAAAAAAAACCTAACACTGCACAACCCAACGAAAACATTGTTATCAACAAGTTAATCCAATTATCCACTTTAAAGAGTAGAAGAAACTTCCTTTACATGATTTTACATCTCACTTACTCAATAAAAGTCAGATTAATTAAGCAACATACCAGTAAACTCACTTCACATATATGGTAAAATATTAACAACAAAAATAAATCATTAACTCAGATGTTTTGTACTTACAGATAGGTAAATATTTCAACTTCTTCCTCCCGTCAACTTTAACACTCCTCTCCTCCCGCCAACTTTAATACTCCTCTCCTCTCGCCAACTTTAACACTCCTCTCGCCAACTTTAACACCCCCGTCAACTTTAACACCCCCGTCAACCCCAAACCTATGCGCTACTCCCTACATGTAGTCTGTTTCACCCCCTCCGTTCTACCCTTCTTAATGTGTTTGACACCAACAATCCACATTTCTCAATGGCAAAAGTATGTTGTTCCATTTTTTTTCTCTAACGAGACCTACTATAAACACGAGCAGAGAACACACACACTATCAAATCAATGAGTCACTTACCTTGACTGAATGTCTACAGTCGTGCAGCTGCTGTCGTCCTGTTGTTTACTATTTTCGTCTTCTATCCGGTAGTTTTAAGTCCGGAATTTTCAATCGTTGCCGTGGTAACTAGCTCGTATCAATCTGTTTTGTTGTCCCAAAACAGCAAGTCACTTAGGCACCAAATGATGTTTGTTATATAGCGACAAACAACAAACACGCATATATATATAAATATATGAGATTATTTTTATTAATGACGATGAACCGTGTAGCCTAGTGAACAGAGAGTGAGAGAGCGCGCCTCTAAGGGGTTGACGGGGGAGTGTCGTCGTATCTGTTGCTCCTCTGGTCTGGTCTGGCTCTCTGTCTGTCTGTCTCGTCTCTCTCCTCTCAAATCCGTGCGCCGAGGTCTTTTTATAATCTCCAAACCGGAACTTCCGATTTTTGCCTCGCCCACGCACGCCCACGTAATTCTCAGAGACACCTGTTCTGTTTGCCTCTTGTAGCCATTTCCGCTACTGCCGGAAATAAGGTCAAACAAACATCCGTTCCTTTCAACGACCGGAAACGCCCCCGCTTGCTCAGCTTCCTCGGGTGGGGCGGGATTGTTATATTACATGTATAGTATGTGTGTATGCATGTGCACGTATGTATATACCTTTGAGTATAGTGTGTGTATGTTAGTATATGAGCATATTTGTTTTATTCGTATGTATGTGCATCTCATCTATCTATCTATCTATCTATCTATCTATCTATCTATCTATCTACTTCAGTCTGTTCATATCTATCTATCTATCTATTTATCTATCTATCTACTTCAGTCTGTTCATATCTATCTATCTATCTATCTATCTATCTATCTATCTATCTATCTATCTATCTAGTTTTGTTCATTATCTATCTATCTATCTATCTAGTTTTGTTCATATCTATCTATCTATCTATCTATCTATCTATCTATCTATCTATCTATCTAGTTTTGTTCATTATCTATCTATCTATCTATCTATCTATCTATCTAGTTTTGTTCATTATCTATCTATCTATCTAGTTTTGTTCATTATCTATCTATCTATCTATCTATCTATCTATCTATCTATCTATCTATCTATCTAGTTTTGTTCATATCTATCTATCTATCTATCTATCTATCTATCTATCTATCTATCTATCTATCTATCTATCTATCTATCTAGTTTTGTTCATTATCTATCTATCTATCTATCTATCTATCTATCTATCTATCTATCTATCTCTCTATCTATCTATCTATCTATCTAGTTTTGTTCATTATCTATCTATCTATCTATCTATCTATCTATCTATCTATCTATCTATCTATCTATCTATCTATCTAGTTTTGTTCATTATCTATCTATCTATCTATCTATCTATCTATCTATCTATCTATCTATCTATCTATCTATCTATCTAGTTTTGTTCATTATCTATCTATCTATCTATCTATCTATCTATCTATCTATCTATCTATCTATCATATCTAGTTTTGTTCATATCTATCTATCTATCTATCTATCTATCTATCTATCTATCTAGTAAAAATAAAATGTTTACTTACTTTGTCTCTATTTGAGTTTACACTTCTTGAAGAGCCTTGGCTGTAAAACATTATACTTATATCTCTTTTAGATTGGATTTAATTCAGCAAAACTAACAGAATAGAGCAAAGATAACTGAAAATTTTTAAAATCAATTTCTCTCAAGCAATGTGATAATGCTACTAAGATATAAGGGTCTACTGGGTGCAAAAGGAAACAATAAAAACTTTAGATAGAAAGGGAAACCCAATCCTGAATCGAAAATAATAGAAAATAATCAAATCTTGCTGAAAATACCAGAGAGTAGTTTGAACACGGTAATTATTATTAATTCTCTATCTCTTATTATCAAGAACTATAATTACAAAGACCGCTTGCTTTGAAAACCTTAACATAACCTGCATCCGATTTTAAAGCGTGAAGGCGAAAATGGTGGACAGATGGATATCGTTCCACTGATAAGTCGAAACAACACAAAGACAGATGTATTAATTAATACAAAGCTATTAATCCGTCTCTTCTTGCTCTAGCTATGGGTTAAATAGCAGGACATTTTGGGTTCTATATCCTTGATTGGCAACCAGTTCACTAGAGAAAGTAATTGTAACCTACTGTGGGAATAATTACCCAGTCAGTCATGTCTCTTTGAAGCGACTTCGGGTGTTCATTATTATTTTTCGTGATTGTCGTAGTTTCAGGTAGCGCAACAATATCTACGACACTTAACTCATTGATATATGTAACAACAATTCTAGAGATAATTGGAGCAGCCATTCTCAGACATTGCAAGAGAATGTAAGGTCTGATAGTCGAAACTGTGGTCTACGATGGGGTCTCGCTTTACAAACAGTCTGAAATACTGTAGCGAATAAAATATTAAGTAAAGACAATTTAAGTCTCGCGGTATCATTCAATTGAAACCTCTAATTTATTACTCAAGCGCAAACATGTAGAAACAGTGGTTGATGCCCAACTGCCTCAGCCATGAAGCAAGCGTCTTAAAGTTTTCATTATTATTTTTCGTGACTGTCGTAGTTCTAGGTAGCACAACAACATCTTAATTGTTCACAATCGAAAGCAAGTTATCGGTTTCACTCCTGATCGTCATACGGACATTTCTGATGCACTTATTCAGTTCTTTTCCACTGTTCAACTTGTCTACTGTAAAGCGACATATAATTGTATTAATAATAACCGCGAAAAGAAATCCGGTAGCGTTTGTTCTCAGGCCGCCAGTCGTCGTTTACGCTTTCTTCAAGTCGGGTCTGTCGGTTGTCTAACTGACGGAAAAAAAACACAATTCTTGACCAATTAATGATGGTCATTCTCCTTGGGCCCAGACTGACCATTAAGACTTTATTCTTTGCTCCCTGGCGCGCTTTTGGTTGAGACATCTAAGCTTTTTCTTTGTTAGACTTCTCGAGTTGCATTTCAAGAATCTCGACTAGTCAAAGGAAGAAAGAAAATAAAAACTGTGTAGGATTCGAATATAAATAGTCACAGAGTGAAATAAATATGAATATGAATAAATTATTATATATATATATATATATATATATATATATATTGTAATAGTTGTTACAATGGTTTATAAAAGCATAGTATCACAAAAATTTTCGCGTTTCGGAGCTACGTTTGCTCCTCATGTGGTGATAAGTGGACAGTGGGTTTAAAAACCTGCGTGTTCCATAACTTTCTTACAATATATATATATATATATATATATATATATATATATATATATATATATATTAAAAAAAGGATTAATTCAATGATGTTGAATGACCATTTCGATATGAAAATCCCCACGGGGGATAACACATCACCTCAGCAACAGAAAAATCCTTTCAGAAACTGGAGAAAAATCAGTCTAATTTTCCTTTTTAAATAGATTTGAAAAGAAATTAAAAAAGAAAAGAAAAAAGAAAAAGAAAAAAAGAAAAAAAGAAAAAGATAAAACAAAATAAAATCAAATAAACAAGAAAATAAAAAATTGACATCGTCTGGTTCGCAAAAAAAAAAGGAAAGAGAATTGTAAGTTAAAAATTAAAAATTAACAGACGGCCGTGTTGAATTAATGTAAGGTTAAGCAACACAGAAAAAAGGTGGGAGATAAGAGAGATAAAGGAAGGAAGGGAGGGAAAAAGAAAAGAAAAGAAAAGAAAAGAAAAGAAAGAAATTTTTTTAAATTTATTACAGACGCTGGACATATTCAAAAACCTAACTTCCCAAAAACGTTGAAGTATTAGAAAAAAAGGCCTTTACTTAAAAAGGCATAATTATTTTTAAAGGGAATAAAAAGACATAGGATTTAAAATAATTAAAAAAAAAAAGAAGGTCATTTGATTTAAACTAAATAAAGACATCGTCAGGTAAAAAAAAAATTCATTTACAATTATACATACATATATATATAATAATAATTTAGTCATATTCATATATATATATTTTTTTTTAATCATTTCACCCCGAGCAAGGCGGAAACGCCACTGATGTGCAGGGGGCTACATAAATGTAAAAAGATTAATTAGAAAAGAGTGAGGAGTACAAACTAGTTAGAAAGGAACAATAGAAAGCTGAGAAAGCAGGTGCGATGACAGATACATAGGTGGAGAGAAAGGGAAGGTTATACGGGGGTGGGGAGAGAGCTAGAGTCCAGTGGTTAGTAGATGAGTATTGACTTTGCATTTAAATTTCTGGAGGTTGTAGCCGTCAGGAAAGCAAGAATACGGGAGCGAGTTCCACAGGCGGGAAGTGCGAGAGAAGAAGCTGCAGTATACATAACCTATGAGAGTAGAAAACCTTATCAATAATCGGTTAAATTTTTTTCCGCATTTCTTGTTTCGTCTTATTTACGGTGGTTAATATTTTTCTTATAAATTTTTATATATTTGTGATTATATACTCTTTGAAGACATCGCGGTTAAAAACGGAATATATGTAAAAAAATCGGCATATAAAAACAAAAAATAATAATGTTGTTTCTGAATTCTCATGCTTTTTTTTTTTTAACACAAACAATAAAAACAATAAAAACATTTTTACTTTCGCAACACCTACATCGCACTCTCATGTGGGTTGACTTGTCACTTGTCATGATGTGGAGCAATTCGCACATATATAAATCAACATAACATAAATAAAAAAAAGTAATATTAACATGAAACACATTTTAATAGATAACACCTCGGTATTATATAAGACTCAATGCAAAAAAAAACTGACAATTCTGGAAGCTCTTGGAAAAGTATGTATCTCATCTTCCCCAATCTATGGATAAATATCAAGAAAAACCCGGCTCATGAACGTTTGGTGGCAACAGATCTTGCTTAATGTAGACTACCGGCCATAATTATTAGGCCACCCCAGTTTAAGAAAAAATGATGTATTTCATACTATTTTTGGTATTTTTTTGCCAAGTGAATAATTGTAAATGAAAACAGAATGGTTCTTTTATTAATAATGCACAATAATATGTGCATCAAATAAACTGTTCTGGTGTTCAGTTTTTGTGCTCTCTTCCCCATGCTAGACTCTTCTTGTTACTGGCTGGCCGAAACAAAAGCTTCCTGGCTGCCATGCAAAATTTTTGCAAAGTAATAATAACAACAGAACCATTCTATTTTCATTTAGAATTATCCGCTTGGCAATACGTTTCCGCCTCCTTCTACTTTTTTTTTTAATCGTGTCATCACAAGCACATTCCACTGCCACTATAGCGCAGGGGGTTACATAGAGCGATTAGGTATAGGAAATGTCAGAAGGAGGGTGATAGACGAGTTAGGATGTACATAGGGAGAGAGTTGGAGAGAATGGGTGTGAGTTAGTGTGTTAGGAGGTGTCTATTGACCCTACATTTAAACTCCTGGAGGTTGTAGCCGTCGGGGAAGCAAGCATGCGGTAGGGAATTCCACAGGCGGGAAGTGCGAGGAAAGAAGCTGTAGGAGTAGAAATTGTGGTTACATTTCATCATTTTCACTGTAAAAGGGTGGGACCTATCTAGAATCTAGTACAAATTCACATCTAGGGGGAACCAGTGATTTAAGTTCATCAGAGCAGAAGCCATGAAAGTATTTATAGAAGAGACACAGGGAAGCCACGTCACGCCGGTGAGAGAGTGACTGCAGGCGGTCAGCCAAGTCGGCATCAATCACATTACAGATTCTTCGCTGTATTTTGTCAAGAACCCCGAGGAGAATAGCAGGGGCACTCGACCAGATGTGGCAGCAGTACTCAATACACGGGCGGATGGTAGATTTATATAAGTGCAGGATAGACTCAGACGGAAAGAATTTCCGGGCCCTGCACAGAGAGTCGACTTTCATAGTAGTGGATCTCCTAGTTTTATCTTTCTACTTCCGGCGATTGTGCATATTTAACTTGTTGTGTTGGCTCTTTCACCTTCTGCCTATATCTACCTCACACTTGAAATCTGTTTACTTTGGTGTAACAGCTTATTTGCTAAGTATATTTTGGTCTACTTACTTCTTGCTAAAATTTGTATGGAGCACTTTTTTATTGCATCATACTTTGGGAGTGTTTGTTTTCTGCTTTCCTCTGGGTTATATATGTGTGTATGTGAGTGTGGATGTATATATATATATATATATATATATATATATATATATATATATATATAATTTAGTCTAGTTTAAATGCAACATATATTTGACAAGATAAATAAAGACCATAATCATCGTATAATATATGACATGCTCCAGCATTACGTGAACCAGATATTTTTTTATTAAAATTTAAATTATGTAATGCTCAGTCTGTTCCCAGCACCTGAAGATTGCGTTGTGCAAAAAAATCCGAGTCGTACTAACGTTAAAGACTAATATCTATCTATCTATCTATCTATCTATCTATCTATCTATCTATCTATCTATCTCAGTCTGTTTATCTATCTATCTATAGCACCTGTTTATCTCGTGAGATAAAAGTAACATCTTGCTTGGTGCAAATTCAGTCATTTGGTGAAGAAATTGAAGTTACCTTTCAAGAGCGTCGGCCTGGACGAAGGTCAGTAGAGTTTGTGCGACGTGGACTCTCTTTCGGTTGCAGGAATTGTTGAAAGTTATCAGCATTGACAGCCAATCACTTTAGTGGGTAAACTCCGTTTTCTTTTTATCTGGATATACTTCCATGGCCTTTTTATTAGTTATTGGTTATTAGGCGCCTGTTGTCCGCCTTCATTCATGATCCGGCGTGGAGGTGGATTTAGCGGTCAGAAGCTATCTGAGACTCATGCGATAGAAGTATTTTATAGACAGGGGTAGCATGTCTCCATTATCAACATCTATAATGTACATGTATAAACATTATATATTTTAGACGCTTTCTCAAAATTAAGTTATAAAATATTGTCTCGCTAATGAAATTTTCCTTTAATGAAGTGTTGAGTGAAATTTTATTTCAATATTTCCTCTTTTAGTATTAACATTTTGATATCTGTCCAATGTAAGGCAATAATTGAATATATATATAATGTTAAGTTAGAAAAATGAGGCCAAAACTACTGACTTTCAGTGGTTTACTAGTAGAAAGGAATTTAAGGCAAGCAGACTTCGCAATAAAGTGCTCGATATCAGAGATATAGCATTAATAGAATTAATATAGAAAAAATGTCGTTTAACTCATCGGCGTCACTTTCATCATGCCGACTTCAAAATTTCCTAAACACTTAATAATACGCTCACTGATAAGAGGACAACCGGTTTTTCTGCTGATATTTTAAAATATTTGTGTGAAACTGGAGTTAGTTTTTATTTTTCTGTATAAGTCTGCGAGTATGAGATTTTTTTTCTTTTCATGAATGTCATTTGATTATCATGCTTCTTCCCTTTCTTATTTTTGTCTTTTTCTTTTTCTATTGTCTTTTCTTATCTTCTTCTTTGTCTGCTGCTTTATTAAGGAGTGCTGAATTTTCGGTGATTTATTATTTTGTGATGTGTTGACTGTTTGGTTTTAATGATGACGGTTTAATGTTTATATGTGTGCATATATATGTGGGTGTGTGCGTGTGCGTATGTGCATGTGTACCCTCGCGTGCCCGAGCACACATGTCTGACTGTGTGGTTTCTGTCGAGTGTGTGTTTACCTACGTGGGCTCACACATTCGCAGATATACCAGCCTGGTTGTGTCAGTTAATTGTGCATACTTTTTTTTATTATTATAAATTGACGCATTTTTGGTGATATATGAATGATTATATTTTTTCACTTCCTCGAGTGCGACATTGTTGCTTTTCATTTTCTTTTTCCTTTTTTAATATGATTATTTTGATAAATTCGAAAGATAGATAAACAACACAATATTATCAAAATATATATGGAGCCAAAATGAAAATCACATTAGCAGCAAAAATGTTTCTTCTGCCGGTTTTTGTCTGAGAAAGAAAGAGCGGGGTTGTTCTATGACGCTCGGGTTAGGTTACCACCCAAAACCCCAAAATCTAAATTTGTCAGCAGGTCAGGTCCGGAATACTGCTGAGTTTATGCTAGACACTAGATTTCTTACCAACTAAGGCCTTTTCTCTTGTGCAGACTTTGTACCATAAATATGATATATTTTTCGTATTTTGCACACACACACACACACACACACACACACACACACACACACACACACACACACACACACACACACGGACCTGTAAACATTCTATTTTAATCAATGTCTATATTATTTTCTCACTGCTCAGTACTTGCATCTAATGAACTCCTCACGGAAGTGGTATTATTACAATTCTGATGATAGCCAACACTGCAGTAAAGAATTAAGCTTAGTAAATGAGAGAAGGATGTGGATATCGATTCGGAACGACAAATCGGGAAGCCGAGTTCGAATGCGAATTGAATTTCTTGTATTCACTTGCGCACAAATACCCTTAGAAAAGGTATTAATCCATCTCTCTCCTCCAATTATGGGTTAAATAACAGGACAGATTCGGTTGGCAACTAGTCTACCGCAGATTTGGTTGGCAACCTACTGCGGGATAATCTTCTGCTCAGTCAGACATGTCTCTTTCATGACATGATCGCCCAAAGATGTATCACGTATGGCACTAAACTTATTGAAATCAGGGAAGAGGTTGGCAAATGACAGCAACACGCTCATCTAGGGGGGTGGATATAAAGCATTGGCAACTTAGAAGTTTGTTTGTAAACCAATTGGTACATTTGATTCGAATATGTATTTCGTTCACAAATAAAACGAATCAACCTGATATTTTAGAAGTGAAAAGCCGTGGCCAAGAGGAACCCCTCCCCAATGCGATTCTTATTCTCAATTTTTCCATAGTAATATTAATCCTCAGTACACCCACCTGGACTGGATGGTGTCTGCAGCCTTATTTGGCAACCTTTCTAAAATCGCCTAGCACCTTCTGCTGTGATCAGGTTAATAGGAATATATAGGATCACCTATCCTCCTGATCCCACTTCTGCCATGTTTTTTCAACAGGAGTAATTGATTACTCCATGTCCCCTGTTTAGGATATGAGTAATTGATTATTCCATGTCCCCTGTTTAGGATATGAGTAATTGATTATTCCATGTCCCCTGTTTAGTATATGGGTAATTGATTATTCCATGTCCCCTGTTTAGGATATGAGTAATTCATTATTCCATGTCCCCTGTTTAGTATATGAGTAATTGATTATTCCATGTCCCCTGTTTAGTATATGAGTAATTGATTATTCCATGTCCCCTGTTTAGGATATGAGTAATTGATTATTCCATGTCCCCTGTTTAGGATATGAGTAATTATTCCATGTCCCCTGTTTAGGATATGAGTAATTGATTATTCCATGTCCCCTGTTTAGGATATGAGTAATTGATTATTCCATGTCCCCTGTTTAGGATATGAGTAATTGATTATTCCATGTCCCCTGTTTATTATATGAGTAATTGATTATTCCATGTCCCCTGTTTAGTATATGAGTAATTGATTATTCCATGTCCCCTGTTTAGTATATGAGTAATTGATTATTCCATGTCCCCTGTTTAGTATATGAGTAATTGATTATTCCATGTCCCCTGTTTAGGATATGAGTAATTGATTATTCCATGTCCCCTGTTTAGTATATGAGTAATTGATTATTCCATGTCCCCTGTTTAGTATATGAGTAATTGATTATTCCATGTCCCCTGTTTAGGATATGAGTAATTAATTATTCCATGTCCCCTGTTTAGTATGTGATTAATTGATTATTCCATGTCCCCTGTTTAGGATATGAGTAATTGATTATTCCATGTGCCCTGTTTAGGATATGAGTAATTGATTATTCCATGTCCCCTGTTTAGGATATGAGTAATTGATTATTCCATGTCCCCTGTTTAGGATATGAGTAATTGATTATTCCATGTCCCCTGTTTAGGATATGAGTAATTGATTATTCCATGTCCCCTGTTTAGTATATGAGTAATTGATTATTCCATGTCCCCTGTTTAGTATATGAGTAATTGATTATTCCATGTCCCCTGTTTAGGATATGAGTAATTGATTATTCCATGTCCCCTGTTTAGTATATGAGTAATTGATTATTCCATGTCCCCTGTTTAGTATATGAGTAATTGATGATTCCATGTCCCCTGTTTAGGATATGAGTAATTGATTATTCCATGTCCCCTGTTTAGTATATGAGTAATTGATTATTCCATGTCCCCTGTTTAGGATATGAGTAATTCATTATTCCATGTCCCCTGTTTAGTATATGAGTAATTGATTATTCCATGTCCCCTGTTTAGGATATGAGTAATTGATTATTCCATGTCCCCTGTTTAGGACATGAGTAATTGATTATTCCATGTCCCCTGTTTAGTATATGAGTAATTGATTATTCCATGTCCCCTGTTTAGGATATGAGTAATTGATTATTCCATGTCCCCTGTTTAGGATATGAGTAATTGATTATTCCATGTCCCCTGTTTAGTATATGAGTAATTGATTATTCCATGTCCCCTGTTTAGTATATGAATAATTGATTATTCCATGTCCCCTGTTTAGTATATGAGTAATTGATTATTCCATGTCCCCTGTTTAGGATATGAGTAATTGATTATTCCATGTCCCCTGTTTAGGATATGAGTAATTGATTATTCCATGTCCCCTGTTTAGGATATGAGTCACCGGTTTCTTCCTCTTCCAAGGCCATACTAATTTAAATATCTTAACTTTTCGGCGATTAAATAATAAACGACTGCGACTTTCCATTTAAGGAGTATCGGGTAGTCATTTCATTAGCAGCTGCATCCAACTGGTAGTAAGGAGCCGGAACTTTTTCGTAGCGTTTAGAGAAGCTACTATGATCGACAGTCGCATAATATTGAAGTATTTGTAGGGACATGCTGCATATGGTTAGGTGTCCCTTCATGTATTGCTGGTGAATAAACTTGAGGTCACATAATGCTTTAGTCTCAGCCACCATTTGGATAGTTTGTATTGCCATAGAGATAATTATAGTTTGACTTTTTCTTTTTCTCCTAAATGCAAATCCACTTTTTCAATGAAAAGTAAAACGAGAAGCAGTAAAAAAGCACCTGCCATCCTTAACATTTCTTTCATAATATTCTTGGTATTCGTTCCAACTTCTGCAGTGTAGAATCTTTTCTCAGGGTACAGTCAGTAGATATCTTTGTGAAGCTAATTTAAATTCTTTCATTGTTTAAAGGAATTCTATGTTCCAGGTAATCTTCCTCTCTACCGAAAGTATTCTAACGTCCATATGCATTGCCTTGTACATCCAGTACAATCTTAAGATAGCAAGGGAATTGTCACTCAAGTCGCCTGACAACACTTTCATGTGCTTTCGACTATTTTTCTTACACTCTGTAAGCTATCTCTTTTTCCTTCATCGCCCTCTCTTCTAATGACGGTAATATATTAGATAAAATACCAGACAATATTGAAACAAGACTCTCTTTCCATTTATCTGCGAATATTATTTGTGCTTGGTGACTTTAATGCACATCATGTCAAGTGGTTTCTTCTTATTCTGTGTGCGTTGTCCTTTCAGGACATAGGCGATCATGGTTTTCCACGTCTCCCTATTCCTAGTGGCTCTCAGCACGCTTTATCCTGTTACACCACACGACCCTCGTTCCGTCATCCACCTGATCAGGTCCTTTAAATATGTTATCCGCTGCTTTCCCCTGTCTCTTTTCCCCTCTATCTGGCCTGTTAGTATCAGGTTCTCCAAGCTCTCCTTCCTCATTGCATGTCCCAGGAACTTTAGCTGTCTCTTCCTGATACTCAGTATTAATTTTCTTTTTGTTTCCATCCTTTCCAAAACCTCATCATTGATCCATGATATTCGCAGCATGCTTCGGTAGAACCACACTTCAGTTGCTTCAAGTTTTTCCTTCATCTTTGATGATATTGTCCAGCATTCACTGCCATATTGAAGAACTGACATCACATAGCAATCCATTAGTCTCTTCTTTGTTTCTAGCGAAATTGTCCTGTTTCTTAATACTTTATTCTGTAACACTATTTTTGCAAGCGGAAAAATATAACACTATTTTAGCACGACGGAACGAAAGAAATTATTATTAGTTGTATTATTAATTATGCAGATTAATTGTTCCAATTTGAGCAGAGAGAAAAATAAGTATAATGGATAATAAAATTGTTTATTCAGTTGCAATATGAATGCAGCTAATGAATTGTGCAAAAATATTGCAAGATGAAATATTGGAAACTAGCTGAGTGAATTAAAACAACATTTTGTAGGTGTAAACAGCAGGTCAGACGGAGTCATCGCATCGGCAGCCATTATTTGACAAAGTGGAAACAACGTACCATTGAAAGCACTGAGCCTTACAGATGGTGAAACCTGGGAAGTAAGCGGTAGCCAAAACATTGTTTCTGGAGTGTCATAAATTTTTGATGAGACTAAAAATGTTAAATCCTGAAATTCTTAAATTTCCTGTGAACAGATTTTAAAAATGAATTATGTAATCAGTTGAATCGAAAGGAAGAAGACGGAAAGAAATAATTTCACCAGAAATATAGCTGCTTCATTGATTAAGCCAAAGGAAAGGAAGTAACTCCGCCTCAGAATGCCAAGGCAGGAGTGATTTCATTGGCTAAAGATTTGATTTGCATGGACACCCCGCGTCCGCCATGCCTTACCCAAGAGAATTTGGGACATGCATAAATATAGAGCCCCGGAGAGCTAATATCAGTCGGGGTTGAGTTAGAGCTGCATTTTCAGTTGGGGTTGAGCTGGATTGAGTTTCAGTCGAGATGTAACGACAAAAGAAGGGACGGTTTCCAGCCGGGGAGCCACGACCGTAGAGATAAAGACAGTCGCCTCCGATAAAGTTCGAGTTGGTTTTGAGTTTCAGTTGAGTTGCAGTTAAATTCTTGTTCAGTTCGAGTCAAGACGAGACCAGCCGAGATGTAACGACAAGTCTGGTTTAACTTGGTAAAGAGACAGCTAACAAAATTTTAGCGTGAATTCCTTGGGATCAAAATTCACAACGTGGGCGAGGAAGAACATCATTGTAATAGACGACTTGAAGACCAACTACTGTGTCGAAGCCATCATAACCCCAAGCGGCTGGAGCCCGTTGTCACAACTCAACTTCTGGAATACCTCCTTCGCCATGCCAATTCGTCTTCGGATCTCTGTGTCGTACTTGCCGTCTTCTGTTAGAACACTTCTCAGGTATTTTTAATTTTTATACCTGCTTGAATTTAGTATCCCCCACCTGTATTTGGCATTTTAGGCTGCTCTTTTTGCTGATAACCATGCATTCGGTTTTCTTGCAGTTTATTTGTAGTTCTTTCTTGTAACCAGCTAGCTTCTGTAGGAGGTCTTGTAGTTTTATTTCTGTGTCTGCTATCAGCATTGTATCATCAGCGTACCTTATATTGTTCAAATTGTTGCCTCCAGTGACGAATCCTGGCATAACTTTTAGGGTCCTCTGAATAGTCTCGCTTTTACTGATGTTGCTGGTATTCAAGCTTTCAATTTTTCCGCTGCTCAGTCTCTTTATTAAATTGTGTATTTTTTTACTCGTTTTTTCAATAAATCGGAACAACACGTTTCTTTACATGATTTCTTCCTTACCTCGTCTCCTGGCTCTAGACAAGCTTTGTAACATTGTTCTCTTAGCAACTCGGATGACGCAATAGTATCTATTGATATTTCGTTGCAAGCTTCTAAACATGACCGCTTTCCGTTACTAATTTGCATGACTTATCATGACTTTCTTCCAGACGCCCTTTGGATAGATATTTTAAAACATATTATAAATAATTGCGTTGTGGTGTATTGGATATCGACTTGGAACCAGAAATCCGAAAGCCGAGATCGAGTTCTAGTTGAATTCGTTGCATTCACTTACATGCAAACACCATTGGGAAAAATAATTATCCGACTCTTACCGCTAGCTATGGGTTAAATAATAGATTGGGTATATTAAATAAAATAATTAATTGGGTAATATAGCCTTGGTTGGCAACCAGTCTGCCACAGAAAATAATGGCAAATTACTGCTTTAAAAATCTGCACAGTCAATCATATCTGGAAAGAGACATGATCGCCCAAGCGTGCATTACGTATGGCACTTAACTGACTGATTGATTATTGCGCTAGTGAGGTTTCATTTTTGGTCACAGTCGGCATAAATGCTTTTATTGCTTCTCGGAGAAAACAGATGCTATCTAAATCTGCTCCATCACCTAAGGTTTTACCGCTATAGAAGGTTTTACCGCTATAGCCTACCGGAATCACTATATCCGGCGGGTCAGTTCCGATCACAACAGACACATGTTCGTGGTTGCCCGTAATAAATGTAAACGTGCCCTCAAAAGAATATGAGTTAACCTTGCACCGTATTGAAACAAGTAAATTTGGCTTAGACTACTGGCAGCTCTGTAAAAGTGTATTTAACGAGAGCAAATTTCTATTTCCCTACTTTCAATCAATTTAGGTTGTTAAAATCTTTGCTGAAACAAAATAAAGATTAATGATTAATGCACAATAGCACTCCTCCTATAGAAGTAAATGCTGAATAATCTACTCAGAAATGAAGAAGGGATTTGAAGCAGCAGAAATGAGGATAATGAAATCACAGGAAGATAAAATGTGGGGCATAGATATGCTAAAGGTGAAGAACATTAAAAAGAATACGTACACACACAAATATGTGTATGCGTTGTAGAAAAAAATGAAAAATTTCAATAAAAGTAAAATATTTCCAAAGAAAAAGAAATAATAATTCAATAAAAATGTTATAGCAAAATCAGATGCACTCTAATTATAAACTTTATTATTTCTAATATTATTGCAAGTAGAAGCATCATTATTATAAAAAATTTAATAGTTAACAATATTGCAACTACATGCACCCTGATTTAAAATGTGCAATTATTAACAGTATTGTAATCAGATGCACCCAAATTTTAAACTTTATAAGTTCTAACATTATTGCAAGTAGATGCACCCTAAATTAAGTTTTTAATTAACAATATTGCAACTACATGCACCCTAATTTAAACTTTGCAATTGTTAACAGCATTGTAATCAGATGCACCCTAATGTTACAAACTTTATAGTTTATAACATTATTGCAAGTAGATGCACCCTAAATTAAGTTTTTAATTAACAATATTGCAACTACATGCACCATAATTTAAACTTTGCAATTGTTAACAGTATTGTAATCAGATGCACCCTAACTGTAAACTTTATAAGTTCTAGCATTATTGCAAGTAGATGCACCCTAATTATTAAGTTTCTAATTAACAATATTGCAACTATGATTTAAACTTTGAAATTGTTAACAGTATTGTAATCAGATGCACCTTAATTATAAACTTCATGAATGTTAGCAATATTGTAACCAGATTAACTTTATTTGCTTCCTTTTTAATTACTAGCTGTTACGCCTGGCGTCGCTCGGGTGTAGTGAAAGCTTTAAAACTAATCCATGGTCCTGGAGCTCAGACTCTTTGGACGTTGGCACGAAAGACTAAAAAGCAATAGTTGTTTCCAGTTAAAGCGAAACCATAGACTGAAAGAAAAATGAATGGATGTAAGTCAAATTTTGATTTCCTGGTATCGTTATCAAATAAGTGTTTTTCGTCGTAAACTGAATTTTGAAGGCTAAATAAGTCCTCTGAGTAAATGGTATCATGGCTGAAACTAAGAACTACAATTATACCTACTTTGAGCCAAACCCGAACCAAGAAAAATAAAAATAAAGGACTGAAAAAATATAGACATATAGGCAGATAAACACACACACACACACACACACACACACACATCTTGCATTTTATATATATATATATATATATATATTATCGATCTTCTGCACTATTGTAAAAACTGCAGCCTTGAAACTTCTGAATATCGTTTCTTATGTCTTTGTATATGAGTGTATCAAATTTGATTAAAATCGGACCACTCCTTCTATAACCCGATTTTTTCGATTATCGATTTTCGATATTTATCGGGGGTGCTTAGACACAAAACCTAGCTAAGAACACTCGCCAACGCTTATAGTACAACTGTGTAAATTTTCAAGAAAATCGGTTTAGCCGTTTCGGAGTCTATCGGTAACGGACACACACACACACACATAGACACACACACACACACACACAGACAAAGTTCCATTTATAAATAAGTTTAGATAGATAGATTATCATGTCTGTAGACGCAGCACATGAGCTGCAGACGTTGCAGCTTTGGTGTGTTTAGTGCAAAATATTATGACAGAGCTCAGTACTATGCAAGCTTGTTTGAATTTAGTCTTTACTTTATACTAAAAATATTCGAATATTAGTCTATTCTAAAGAACGGAATCATATTTTGCTAATAACGTCATTCGTAAAAAAAATCCCAAAGAAAATACGATGCAAAGCCAACGTAATTACTTTTTCCGACTAATGTATAATAAGATTATATTTTAACGCGTATAACATTTCCATAAATATAAGCTCCATAATTGTTGATGGTATTTGCATCGTATGATTGCAGAAAGTGACTCCATATTCTGGAAAAGTTTGAAGTAAAAAAAATGTACACTAAATATCTAGTCTATGAACCAGGTTTCTCCACGTTGTAAATTACAAAAGCATATATATATATATATATATATATATATATATATATATATATATATATATATATTTGCTTTTGTAATTTCCGCAGCAGGTTACCAATACATTCTGCGGTAAACTGGTTGTCAACCAGGGCTATAGAACCCAATCTGTTTTGTTATTTGAGCCATAGCTGGAGAGAAGAGACGTATTAAGACCTTTACCCATGGTATTTGAGCGTAAGTGAATGCAAAGAATTTAACTTGAATTCGATATCCACTTGCTCTCCGATATCCACTTCCGAGCAGATATCCACTGCACCACAACGCACGTCTTATCTAAACATTCTGGCGTAAAATGTTTACATATTAACATTCTCTAACAGAAATGTCAATACAACATCTGTTTCAGTTCATCATCTAACTTTCGTCTGACAAATCAGACTTAGAGTTTTTTCCTGAAAATGACCAGAAAATAATCTTAAGACCTTTTTAACATATAAATGAGAAGTTGATGAAAAAAAAAAATGTCAATACTTTTGAGATGCGGTAGAAATTATTTACATTATTTACATTGTTCGGACTGTTGTCCTCATCTTTATTGCCAAGTTTAAGACTTGTCGGCCGTTGTACGCTCTGGCCTTCTTCAGGTGTTATGGCACATGGTTTAGTAGATATACTTGACCCAAATAGTTGTGAATTCCATACCAGTCTATAGTAGTGGTGAACAGATAACTTAGAATATTGGTTTAAGGGGAGATAACTACATGACATCCGGAAGAGACATCGCATACGGAATGAGAATGATATACCTCAGTGATCGAAATAAAGTGTTCGGTTCGAAACTCCTAGTACCTGAAGGACGAAGTGTACAACGGGAACGGTCGAAACGTCGTAAACATGGCAATAAAGTTTTGAGCAACAGTTCGAACAATGCAAACAATATATATATATCGTAAAAATTTTATGTATTTATAAAAGGAAGTTGAATTAAAACAATTTCTTCCTCAGAACTGTTGCATTGGGGAACAGACTCCCTAAAGGATGCTTCTTCGTTGACAACAATTTCAACTTTTTCAAGTTTCGGATCAACTGCTATATATCTTACATATTCTAGTAAAACGCATTTCTTGCTGTCTTCTTGTATATCTTTACCATAACTTTATTCAGTAAACCCTTACCTCGTGTGGCTCTTAGACATTTTATTGGGTAATCAATCGTAAAACAAAAGAAAAATGATAAATATCAGGGATAGAACGTTTACAGATTAACACAGGGAGGACATAGAAGTTAAAACAGTATGGTCACTGACTGCAACCTCATAACTTTAATTCTTATTCCCCATCGATCTAAATATATATATATATTCTAACGAGGAAGTTAGAAGCGTTTTTTCACCTCAAAAGCCTTTTGGTCATGAATAAAAATAGTCACCTTAGAATGAATAGTAGTAAGTAGGTTATTTGTTCAGGTTGGCACTAATCCCAAAAAAGTGGTTGTAACTGGTCATTCGGTCAGTGTTTTACCACTCCAGAAAGGAGAGTAGTATGAATTAGGTCAGTTGGTCAGGTTCTACCCTTCCCAAAAAGAGATTAAATAGCCTGGTAACTATGGTTACAGTGAAAAGTAGGAAAAGATCAGAGAAAGAGAGGGCCAATGAATATAGGCCCCTGTTTCTATATAAAAAGTAAGAAATAGTAAAAACCTCGAGAGTTGTTGGGCTACTGGCCAGGCGTGACCTCTCTCCGGCTATCCCTCAAGACGTCGAAAGAACTTTCCATCAAGCTACCAGCTGAAATTCTCCACACGAAGACCTTCCTCAACATCCAGTGAATACACCACGTGCTGCTGTGAAAGGTAAAGATTGTTTTGTTAATCATTCTGACCAAACGCTAGCTATATATATATATATATATATATATATATATATAGCCGAGTTAAATGATCTTTTTCCATTCCGCCTAAATTTCCTCCAAATATCTTCCTCGTTAGACTCACCTCTTATTTTCCAGTGAATATTGTGCAAAATTAGAACGAAGTTGAACCCGTTCTAGTGTCCGGTATATTATAGTTCTGTCACATTATTCCTGTGTGTTTGCTGAATATTTTTGAGTTATAAATTTTCTTTCTGTATAAAATTATCTTGCGTTATAGTTTAATTCACTCCCTTCAGCATTATTCCAACTGAAACTGTATTTTTATGTGTTGCTGACCCAAACGGGTTCGTAACAATATCTATGATGTTCGTCTCTTCGCAGGCGAAGAAGACCAAGACTTCTTGGCAGTTGTCATGACTTGCGCTTTAATTGGATTTAAGTGAGGGAAAGTTGCGGACGGTCGTCAGCCTTACTCTCTCTTCCCATTCCATCTACGTTCGGTAGCACGACATAAGCGAGACTTGCCGGAGACAGGCAGGAATGCAGTGGATGGCCAACAGTGATATTATTGTTTTTCACTGTGACCTGAATGCGCTTCACACTGCTTAAGTAGGCATTTTTTATGGTAGACTGATTGCCAGCCAAGGCTATAGAATCCAATCTTTACTGTTATTTAATCCATAACTGGGGGAAGGGACGGATTAATATCTTTCCCAAGGGTATTAGCGCAGGACATTTCACCGGAATTCGAACTCGACCACCCGATTTTTCGTTCCTAGAAATCAACTAAACCATAAAAGTCTGCCTTCTACCGAACGCCCATAGCCCAGAGGTACAATCTCCGACTGACGCCAATTCAGTTGTGCGTAATTTAGCCCGGTAAAATAAATATATAAATATATTATTAGATTAAAAACAGAATACGAGTATCGACTAAAAATAATGTTCAAACAAATAATTTCTATATGTCGGTTGTCAAAACCATTTCGTTAATCTTCGGGAATTTTCCGTAACAATCAATATATATACATATACATATATTTAGTATATCGAGGCAGCAAGTAATTTTCTAAACATATGCTGTTAAATATAAGAGACAATGAATGTCTATTATGTTTAATCATGAGCCGTTCTAAACGTCGTATTTTTGCTTTAATTTCAGTTGAAAATAAAGACAAAAATTCTCCAACATTTGGATAATTATTTATTGATTTTCTTCTATGCTTTCGGCTCACATGAGCCATCTTCAGAGAGGTTGTTTAGACTGAAATATTATAACATCCACCATCACCGACGATTTTATTTTGTGTTGACATAAAACTCCCCTTGGCAACGGCAATAGTTACCAAAAATAATAAACGCAGTTCTTAAATTTGCAACACGGTTTTATGACGTCACACCGCGTGATAGCGCGAAATGACAACAAAACCATGTAGTCAAATGCAATGTAATATGTTTTTCCTGTTTTTAATTTGATCTTATTGAGTGTTGGTTGTTTAGATATGATGTACATGGCTGCCAGTATCTGCAGGTTCCTCTTATTGTGTGTATGAGTAAGGTTCATCGTATTGTTGACCAAATTCTGTCTGATATTACGTACATGTTTATGTTTTTCAGAGAAATGTTGTTTAATAGTACTCTGATCAGAAAGATGACATGTAAGTCTACCGGAGAGCGTGGTTGTAGTAAAACCAATATATGTACTAGGTTTTTTATTATTAGTATCAGAGAAAGCTTAGAAGAAAATCAATAAATAATTATCCAAATGTTGAATAATTTTTGTCTAATTTCAACTGAAATTAAAGCAAATATACGACGTTTAGAACGGCTCATGATTAAACATCATAGACATTCATTGTCTCTTATATTTAACAGCATATGTTTAGAATATATATATATATATATATATATATATATATATATATATATGGGAACGATTGTAATTTTGGAGTACGTTCAGTAAGTTGTGGCCGTGTTCTGAATCGATATTATTGAGGTTTGGCTTTTTATATATTTAGCTTTCGCATTTCTGTTTTTGCTTGTTTTTGCATGTGAATGAATCTGTTATAGTAGAATATTTCCCAAGTATATCGTGGGCAGGAATTGATAGGTATCCATGGGTATTTAAATAAATCCCAATGAAGCTATGATCCGGAAGATGACTTTGACAATATTCGTCCTCAAAGTAACTTGTATAAAACAATGACTGCTACCCAAAGACATACATAAAAGTATATATATATATACATATAGTCATCATCAGACAGATCTGCTTCGCTGTATCACAGCTCATCAGTACGGTTAGAATCCGACTGCTTTTAACCCAGGATTGAAACTCGACCGAATTGGCGTCAGTCGGCGATTCTACCTCTAAGCTATGGGCGCTCGGTAGAAGGGGGCAGACCTTTTAGCATGTATATTATCATTATACACGCCCAATAGCTGAGAGTGTTTTAATTCATTGCTGAATGAACAATATAGTGCAAAGTGTCATTTAACTGAGCAGGTTCATGCCGACTTCATATTTTTGGACGCCGTTATAATGTCTTCACTTATCAGGGCTTCTTTCCTGATACATATAAACTCTGCAGAAATGAACTAAAATCATAAAGCACACTTGTAAAATCTGAGATATTCACTGCCACAATGGTAAAGTATTGTTGATCTGGTAGAAGAGAACTATTCTCAGAAGAAAACAAAAACAATTCTTCGATAATCATTCTTAGACGGAGGCAGTTTGGTGCTGCGTGCTTTCCCTAAGTAGATGAGATGTAGGTTTCTTAGCACATCAACATTGCAGGTAAATTGAAAAAGTATATTTTTCGAATTAAGATATTTTCATTTTTTTTTCCCTTACTTCAGAAAATATGTCTTCCGGACAAAACTGCGAAGCTATTGGAACAAACACATTGTTCATTTTTTTTCGTTTCTTTTAAGATTTATTCCGTCAACCTCTAAGTTCATCTAACACCGTCATTTTATTCTTGAAACTTTTTTGATATTATTTTATTCAATACAGAAAAATATTTCCTTATAGAGTTTCATTGCAACGTATGGACATTTAGACAGGTAGCTCCGAGTAGAAACAGGATGATAGATAAGAACAGACTGCATTGGATATATATATATATATATATATATATACAAATTCTCATATTTTCTATATACATTAATTTAAAAAATATGAACAAAGATAAAAAAATATGAATAAACTAAAACGCACACACACACATACACACACACATACACACACACATACACTACTCGCCATAATTATTAGGCAACTAGAGTTTTTTAAAAGAAATGATGTATTTCATACTATTTTTTAATATTTATTGCCAGGTGAATAATTGCAAATGAAAACAGAAATGTTCTTTCTTAATACTGCACAATAGCATGTGCATCAAATGAACTGTTCTTGTGTCTAGTTTTTGTGCTCTATTCCCTATGCTAGACTCTTATTATTGGTTGGCCAAAGTAAAGGCTTCCTGGCTACCTTGTAAATTTTGCAAAGTAATAATAACAAAAGAACCATTCTATTTTCATTTAGAATTATCCACTTAGCAATAAATACTAAAAATAGTATGAAATACATCATTTCTTTTTAAAAACTGGAGTGGCCTATTGATTATGGTCGGTATTGTATATATATATATGATATGATATATGTAGGAGACATACATTTTTTATATATCAAGAATAATATTGGGGCAAAATATATGACAAAGTAGAAAAAAGTTTTCGTGTATATATATATATATATATATATATATATATATATTCAAAACATATCTTGTTAAGTGTAAGAGACAATGAATGTCTATTATGTTTAATCATGAGCCGTTCTAAACGTCGTATTTTTGCTTTAATTTCAGTTGAAAATAAAGACAAAAATTCTCCAACATTTGGATAATTATTTATTGGTTTTCTTCTAAGCTTTCGGCTCACATGAGCCATCTTCAAAGAGGTAGTTTAAACTGAAATATTATAACATCCACCATCACCGACGATTTTATTTTGTGTTGACATAAAACTCCGCTTGGCAACGGCAATAGTTACCAAAAATAATAAACGCAGTTCTTAAATTTGCGATGCGGTTTTATGACGTCACACCGCGGGATAGCACGAAATGACAACAAAACCATGTAGTCAAATGCAATGTAATATGTTATTTCCTGTTTTAAATTTGATTTTATTGAGTGTTGGTTGTTTAGAACGGCTCATGATTAAACATAATAGACATTCATTGTCTCTTATATTTAACAACATATGTTTAGAAAATTACTTGCTGCCTCGATATACTATATATATATATATATATATATATATATATATATATATATATATATATAAGAAAATTAAGGCAGACACGTTATTTCATGCTAAATCCAAAGTGTGGGCTTATTTCAGGCGAACCATCATCAGCTTCCGTCTTTATTGTACAAAGGATTTTACACGAATCGTGTAAAATTTCCTTGCGTAACAAGTAATTTGCTGGGTTAGAGGGAGATAACTCATGACTTCCAATCGAGGTTTTACGCAAGGACAATAGTTCGAATAATGTAAATACTGTAGTCTAGTAATATTATAGCAAGAAGACCAGCATGCCGAACCCTGTCAGACGCTTTCAAGATATCTAGAGCAATATATCAAGCTTCACCATTATTATCAAGAGCTCGATATACATATTCAGTGATGGCCGTTAGCACATCAGCGGTAGATCTGACGAAGCGGAAGCCTTATGGTTTGTTGGAGTGTAGGTCGTGAGAGGTGAGATTCTCAACCACTTTAGCATTGAGAAGAGTCTCCACTTCTTTTTCTTCTTCTTCTTCTTCTTCTTCTTCTTCTTCTTCTTCTATGTGCCCTGTCCCTTCAGGACGTAGGCGATCATGGCTCTCCACGTCTCCCTATCCCTTGTGGCTCTTAGTATGTTTGCTCCTGTTGCTCCTGGCAACCCCCGTTCCGTCATCCACCTCATCAGACTCTGCAGATATGTTATCCGCTGCCTTCCTCTGTCTCTCCTTCCTTCTATCTGACCAGTCAGTATCAGGTTCTCCAGACTCTCCTTCCTCATTGCATGTCCCAGGAACTTCAGTTGTCTCTTCCTGATGCTCAGCATCAATTTCCTTTTTGTTGCCATTCTTTCTAACACTTCGTCGTTGCTTGTATGCTCAGTCCACGATATCCGTAGCATCCTTCTGTAGAACCACATTTCGGCCGCTTCCAGTTTTGTCCTCATTTTCGATGATATTGTCCAGCATTCACTGCCGTATTGAAGAACTGACATCACGTAGCAGTCTAGCACTCATTTCTTCGTTTCTAATGAGATTTTCCTGTGTGTTAGTATTTTGCTCATCTTCTGGAACACGTCCTTTGCCATGCCAATTCGCCTTCGGATCTCCGTGTCGCACTTTCCATTTTCTGTTATAACACTTCCTAGGTGCTTAAATTTTTGTACTTGCTTGATTCTGTTATCCCCCACCTGTATTTGGCTTTTTGGGTTGTATCTTTTGCTGATGACCATGCACTCAGTTTTCTTAAAGTTTATTTGTAGTCCCTTCTTGTCACTCTCCACTGCTACTTTCTGTATGAGGTCTTGTAGTTTCCTTTCCGTGTCCGCAATCAGCACTGTATCGTCCGTATACCTTATGTTGTTCAGGTTCTGGCCTCCAATAACAAATCCTGGCGTGTCATCTAGGGTCCTCAAAATATTCTCGCTGTATAGGTTGAACAAATCCGGTGAAAAGACACATCCTTGTCTTACGCCTTTTTCTATCTTTGTGTATCTAGTGAGGTCGTTACCTGTCCGTATGCAGGCCGTTTGCTGCCAGTAGAGATTCTTGATTATTCTTTCCCGAAAATTTCGAGGCTACCTAGCATCTCTATCAATTCTTTGTGTCGTATTTTGTTGAATGCTTTCACATAGTCAATGAAGCATAGGTACAAGTCTTTCTTCATTTGTAATGCCCTTTCAGAGAGCATCCTAATCATGAATTTGGCGTTCCTTGTTCCAGTGTTTTTGACGAACCGGCACTGTTCCTTCCCTATCTCTGGCCTGATTCTGCTTCTCGCTTTATTCATCCGGATTCTGACAATCAGTTTTGTCATGTGACTCATTAAGCTGATAGTTCTGTGTAGTTCGCACTCGTTTGCACCAGGTTTCTTCGGCAGCGCTATAAATATCGACTTGCATAGGTCGTCTGGTATTATTCCGCTGCTATAAATTTCGTTTATAATGTCGGTAATCTTTTCTATGCCATATTCTTCTAAGGCTGTCAGCAGCTCTATCACTATGTCGTCTGGACCAGGTGCTTTGTTTCCGTTCATTTTGGCCATTGCAGCTTCCACTTCGGATTTCAGTATTTCCGGTCCATCCATCTCCTTGTGTATTCTCGGTTGTTCTCTCTTGTCGCAAAAGAGATCCTTTATATATTCTTCCCATCGCTGGAGTGTTTCCTCTTTCTCTAATATGATTGTTCCTTCCTTGGATTTTATGCATCCTGTTGAGGAGCAGGTTTTTTGTCCTGTCAGTTCTCTTATCTCTTTATGCATCTTTGTTTTGTTGTTCTTGCTCAGTCTCTCGACTTCTGCGCATTTGTTGTTGAGCCATTCCTCTTTGGCTTGTCTGCATTTGTTCCTTATCTCCCTGTGAAGTTTTTGTACTCTGCTCCGTGTCTTGGTGTTATTTTTTGTCTCCTTTGCATCATGTGGAGGATCTCTTCGGTCATCCACTCCTTTTTTCTTCTGCGTCTGATTTCCTTTGGAGCTATATTGTTCGCTGAGGTCACCATCGCTTCTTTTAGTGAATCCCATTTTGAGTACCCTTTTCCAATTTGTTCTTCATATTTCTTTCTCACGCTGTTATTATATTCTTTCTGCAGGGTGAGATCGTCCTCTAGTGTGTCGTATTGCAGTCTTGGTGATATGCTGGGCTTCTTCAGTCTTCAGAGTTTCACTTTTAGTTTGCAGATGACTGAGACGTGGTCACTTCCGCAGTCGGCACCTGGGTATGTTTTGCATTGGACTACTGTGTTCCTGAATCCTCCACTACTTTGCCGAAAAGTGGTAAGCGGATAAAATGGCGATAGTTAAAATGATCAGAGGATTCGCCACTGTTCTTAAAAACAGGACCTATATATATGTGATGGTGATGTGCGTTGTGGTGCAGTGGATATCAACTCAGAACGATAAATCGTGGTGCCGATTTCGAATTCCAGTTGAATTTCTTGCATTCACTTACGCGCAAAGGCCCTTGGGAAAGGTATGAAGCCATCACTTTCCCCAGTTATGGGTTAAATAACAGAACAGATTGGGTTCTGTAGCCTTGGTTGGCAACCAGTCTACCGTAGGAAGCAACGGCAACCTACTGCTGGATAATCTTCTGCCCAGTCAGTCATGTCTCTTTCGAGTCATGATCGTCCAATTGTGTATCACGTATGGCACTTAACTGACTGTTATATGTGATGTGATGTGATGTGTGTGTGTGTGTGTGTGTGTGTGTGTGTGTGTGTGTGTGTGCACACAAAAGTAAAATCAGAACTATGCATGGAGTGCACCCTTGAAATTGAAACATAACGAATGTCTTCTTAGGATCTTTCGCATTTTCCCTGATCACGTATACGTCTCTCTTGGCGTGGTTTTTCTCTTTCGATCGCATTTTCCTTTACGTTTTGAACAGATGAATCCAGTTTTTTTTTCTTTGTCTTCCTGGCACAACTGACAGTTGAAAGGCTGGCGCCACCAATAGCCGAGATCTCTCTGTAAGGCTTGACAGTGTGTTCATGTAGCATTACAATTTTCATATGTTTTTTTGAAGTAACGTCCATCGCAGAGAATGGCCGTAGGACAGCTAATCGACGGTCGAGACAATAGTGTTTGGACGTGATAAAAATCTAATGCTATCACGGATTTTTTCAAGGCTAAACAAAAGTTATTATAAACCCCGAAAATAGATTCATATTACTGCACACCACTTCAAATGACCTACTCTTAGAAAATATATAAATCGATTACACCCTGCAACTCCAATGGGTCTAAAACTGACCGTATGGTGAAATAAAGGAACTAAAGCAGTTGTTTTATCTAATTTGCACAAGGGTGTTGGTACTTCTGGGAGAGAACAGAGAAGGAAAGAAGGAGAAATAAGATTTATAAATGCAGTTTTTAAAACTGGTTATAGTTATGGGGATGTGTGTGGGTGGTGCAGTGGGTAGCGGCTCGGAACGAGCAATTGGGGAGCCGAGTTCGAATTCCAGCTGAATTCATTGCCTTCACTTATGCGCAAATACCCTTGGGAAAGGTATTAATCCGTCTATTCCTTCCAGTTATGGGTTAAATAACAGGACAGATTGGGTTCTATAGCCTTGGTTGGCAACCAGTCTACCGCAGAAATCAATGGCAACCTACTGCGGGATAATTTTCTGCCCAGTCAGTCATGTCTCTTTCGAGACGTGATCGCCCAAGCGTGTATCACGTATGGCACTTAACTGACTGACTATAGTTATGGAGAAAAATACAACGTAGGGCATATAACATTCTTAAATTTTTTTAAAAAATCATTTCACCCCGAGCAAGGCGGAAACGCCACTGATGTGCAGGGGGCTACATAAATGTAAAAAGATTAATTAGAAAAGAGTGAGGAGTACAACCTAGTTAGAAAGGAACAATAGAAAGCTGAGAAAGGAGGGGCGATGACAGATACATAGGTGGAGAGAAAGGGAAGATTATACGGGGGTGGGGAGAGAGCTAGAGTCCAGTGGTTAGTAGATGAGTATTGACTTTGCATTTAAATTTCTGGAGGTTGTAGCCGTCAGGAAAGCAAGAATACGGGAGCGAGTTCCACAGGCGGGAAGTGCGAGAGAAGAAGCTGCAGGAGTAGAATTCTCGTTTGCATTTGGCTAACCTGACTGTTGCCAGTCTGGTTGCACGAGTAAACACCTGTTGAGGAGGCATCAGTGACTTAAGTTCGTCTGAGCAGAAGCCATGAAAGTATTTATAGAACAGAAAAATTTGGAACAAAGAGATAGGCCGAAAATAGTGATAGTCACACCTTAAGAGATCATGAATTACTTCCATTTGTGTAGGCATGCTTTATAGGAATATGAGATGTGCTAAGAAGCAAACCGAACTTTTCAAAGTTTTTGTTTTAGTTAGAATTGATATTTGAGATTATTTATAGTTAGTATTTTTAGTTTGTTTATTTACTTAGTTTTTTTTTATGAGCTGGTTCTTAATTTAATTTAATTTAATTCAATTTAATTTCTTTACTTGTATACTTTCTGAAGTTTTGGATTTGAAATAAAGTTCACTTGATTTAGTTTACAGGTTATCATGTTTTGAATTTTGAGCTGCGATGTAGATTTAGTCGTAATTCGTTTTCGTGTCTGAATCTGCCTGAATGTTTTCTTTAGGTGTTTATATTATTCTGGAAAGGGGATTAAGGTTTTGGATTTGAAATAAAGTTCACTTGATTTAGTTTACAGGTTATTATGTTTTGAATTTTGAGCTGCGATGTAGATTCAGTCGTAATTCGTTTTCGTGTCTGAATCTGCCTGAATGTTTTCTTTAGGTGTTTATATTATTCTGGAAAGAGGATCAAGGTTTTGGATTTGAAATAAAGTTCACTTGATTTAGTTTATAGGTCATTATGTTTTGAATTTTGAGCTGCGATGTAGATTCAGTCGTAATTCGTTTTCGTGTCTGAATCTGCCTGAATGTTTTCTTTAGGTGTTTATATTATTCTGGAAAGAGGGTCAAGGTTTTGGATTTGAAATAAAGTTCACTTGATTTAGTTTATAGGTCATTATGTTTTGAATTTTGAGCTGCGATGTAGATTCAGTCGTAATTCGTTTTCGTGTCTGAATCTGCCTGAATGTTTTCTTTAGGTGTTTATATTATTCTGGAAAGAGGGTCAAGGTTTTGGATTTGAAATAAAGTTCACTTGATTTAGTTTATAGGTCATTATGTTTTGAATTTTGAGCTGCGATGTAGATTCAGTCGTAATTCGTTTTCGTGTCTGAATCTGCCTGAATGTTTTCTTTAGGTGTTTATATTATTCTGGAAAGAGGGTCAAGGTTTTGGATTTGAAATAAAGTTCACTTGATTTAGTTTATAGGTCATTATGTTTTGAATTTTGAGCTGCGATGTAGATTCAGTCGTAATTCGTTTTCGTGTCTGAATCTGCCTGAATGTTTTCTTTAGGTGTTTATATTATTCTGGAAAGAGGGTCAAGGTTTTGGATTTGAAATAAAGTTCACTTGATTTAGTTTATAGGTCATTATGTTTTGAATTTTGAGCTGCGATGTAGATTCAGTCGTAATTCGTTTTCGTGTCTGAATCTGCCTGAATGTTTTCTTTAGGTGTTTATATTATTCTGGAAAGAGGGTCAAGGTTTTGGATTTGAAATAAAGTTCACTTGATTTAGTTTATAGGTCATTATGTTTTGAATTTTGAGCTGCGATGTAGATTCAGTCGTAATTCGTTTTCGTGTCTGAATCTGCCTGAATGTTTTCTTTAGGTGTTTATATTATTCTGGAAAGAGGGTCAAGGTTTTGGATTTGAAATAAAGTTCGCTTGATTTAGTTTATAGGTCATTATGTTTTGAATTTTGAGCTGCTATGTAGATTCAGTCGTAATTCGTTTTCGTGTCTGAATCTGCCTGAATGTTTTCTTTAGGTGTTTATATTATTCTGGAAAGAGGGTCAAGGTTTTGGATTTGAAATAAAGTTCACTTGATTTAGTTTATAGGTCATTATGTTTTGAATTTTGAGCTGCGATGTAGATTCAGTCGTAATTCGTTTTCGTGTCTGAATCTGCCTGAATGTTTTCTTTAGGTGTTTATATTATTCAGGAAAGAGGGTCAAGGTTTTGGATTTGAAATAAAGTTCACTTGATTTAGTTTATAGGTCATTATGTTTTGAATTTTGAGCTGCTATGTAGATTCAGTCGTAATTCGTTTTCGTGTCTGAATCTGCCTGAATGTTTTCTTTAGGTGTTTATATTATTCTGGAAAGAGGGTCAAGGTTTTGGATTTGAAATAAAGTTCACTTGATTTAGTTTATAGGTCATTATGTTTTGAATTTTGAGCTGCGATGTAGATTCAGTCGTAATTCGTTTTCGTGTCTGAATCTGCCTGAATGTTTTCTTTAGGTGTTTATATTATTCTGGAAAGAGGGTCAAGGTTATTTCCTCTTTTAGGCAAGCAGCACATTGTTTCGACGTATTGTAATTTCATGTTGTTTTTCTTATTTTCTGACATTTTTACAATATTTTCTATATTTGACATTCAACATGTGCTTTGGTAATGTTGTATCATTTATGTATCTTTTGGTGTTAAATGATGTTTTCTTCTGTTTCAGGTACTTTCTTTTATTAGAATATTTGTTGATGGCTTTTACTTTGTAAGATTAGCTTCGTTTATTACATTGGTTTGTAGGTAGTTCCAATTTAGTTTGAGGTGGATGTTGCGGATTTTTCTGTATTTTTTTTCATATAAATTTATAGCAAATTTTCTCCGAATTTATAGCTTTAGATTATTTTGCTGAATATTTTGTATCACTTGTTTAATTTTTAGAAAGAATTTGTCTATGGTTTTAATGAATATGTATCATATATATTTTTCTTCGGCGATTGGCCCTGATAATACTTCCCTTTCTTTTTTTTTATTTTTCCCTTTTAATTAATGTGAACGATAGTTTTGTTGAAAAAAAAAAAAAAAAAACAAAAGGAAAAACAAAAAAGCATTGGTTTTTAGTAACGTTTCAATTTCTAAAATGTATACACTAATCATTATGAAACCCAAACGTCAAACTACTCAACATACGCGCTTCCTCTCTTCGTTTATTTATCATAATCAATAAAGTATCACAAGTCATTAGCTTCGGATAAAGACATCAAGTCAAGCGACAAAACTTTCGACGAAGACGAAAACGATGACGAAACGGCACTAAAGATATTTGTATTTGTAAGGTCTGATTTTTTTAACGATCGCGCAGGAATGATCGGCGGGTTGTGACAAATGAAATCAAATGAAAGAACTAAGAAAAAACAGCATAGCGTAATGAAAAAAGGCCACAAATTTGACGAAAATAAAGTTTTATTGTAAAATTATTGATGTTATTATTAAGATAAAAGATCAAAGTATTTTTAATCATTTTTTAAATGTTTTAAATCCTTCCTAACACGTTCGAAATTTTGGTTAAAATCTTTTTTGCTTACGTCATCGCCTTCTCTGACTTTTAACATTGATGTTTGTGCGCGTTTTTTCCGTAGAAAAAACCTTTAATTTGGAAAATCTTGTAGAAATCAAATTATTGTCCGATTTTAATGAAAATGTCAGGACTTATTTACAAATAAATTACATTATTTTTAAATTATTTTTTAGAAAATATTGGTAAAAGTTTTGTTTTAAATGTGTTACACACCACTTACTGAATTTCATGAAATTTTGCACATAACGTTCGTGTTCCCTGACAAGTTTTTTGTTAAAAGTTGGTGATTGTAAATCAGCTATTCTTTTTTTTTTTAAATTAGTATCATCTAAATGAAATTCTGCTCTGAATTGAAAAATAATAAATCCAGTAAAACTATGACATTACTTAATTAGAAAAGCTTTTAATTGCTTTTGTAAATAAGTAATATTAAGGAAATTATTGTCTGAAAAATACAATCTTTTTTTATGAATAATGGATATTTACAAGAATTTTCTCAATTTTTTACATTTTCATTATAAAAATTTTCCAATAGTTTAAAATCATGTAAAATTCTGTATTGCGGTGTTCTCTGGCGGTTATATAATAATTAATTGGAAATGAAATTTACGAGTCCAAAATTGCAAAGATCAGTAAATTGAATCGTGCCATCTATTTTTAAAATAATTTTTCTTTACTTAATACGTTCCTTATTTTAATGTATGGTTGACTAAAACTGCCATTATAATGAAAAGGTTACGTAATTTAAGAGTTTTGACCCTTCCTTTAGATTTATGAAAATTGCATTTATGGTCATGCGTAGAAGCTGTCATCGCTTCGTCATTCAGATGAACACGACCAATCGTTAATAATTGGTTTTATATTACTTTTTTATGTAATAAGAAAGTAAAATCAGATCAATCTAAGTTTCAATTTTCTAATTTTACTAAAATAAAGTGTCAGAAATCTTTTGAAATATTTTAAAATCGATGGATTTTTGTTTGTTTACAAATTTCTTAAAATTAAGAAAATGGCCGCTTTTAAGAAAATTTTAAGAAATAAAAATTAAATGTGACTTTCCAATCTATGTAATTTCTATCTGAAATATACCAGAAATTTTTACTTAATAGAAATAATAAATTTAATCATTGAGCTTTTAATTAAAGCTAAAATGAAGTCTTCAAGAATGTTTTTTCATTTTAAAAATTTTATTTTAAACTTAGGTATCGAAAATTTATGCTGAAATAAACGAGGTACCTAGAAAGAATTACGCGCTAAAAATATTATAATAGTTTCTCATAGAATTTTACTTGAATATTTGAAATGAATGAAGAATTTTTTAGTTTTGGTTCGTTATTTATTCTGACTGATCGAACCATAATAATTAATTTTTCTTTTTCTCTTTCTTTTTTCCTACTCATTTTTCCCTCTTTCTTATCTCTCTCTCTCTCTTTCTCATTGACGTTTTCTTCTCATTTTTTTCTTTCTTAATTTCTTTGATCGTTTTCCATTTTTCCATCTTGCTATAATTTTCTTTCTTATTTTCTTTTTTTCTCCGCAGTTTTCTTTACTATCTACATTTTTCATGCTTTTGATTGTAAACTCTTTTTTCATATTGCCCTAATTTACTTTCTTTCTTTCTTTCTGTCTTTTTTACCAATTTTGATTCTTTCTTTTTATCATCTTGTCTTAATTATCTTTCGTTCATACTTTCTTTCTTTGTCTCTTTCTTTATTCACACTTTTCTTTCCTATCCACGTTTTTCATGGATAAACACAATGTTCTTTCTTTCTTTCTTTCTTTTACCAATTTTGTTCTTTCAATTTCTTTTGTTTGCTTGTTTGTTTGTTTCTTTCTCGTCAGTTTTCTTTCATTTTTCTTTTTTTTTCTTACGTTATTATGTTTCTTTCTTTCTTTTACCAATTTTGTTATTTTCTTTTTTACATCAAGTCTTATGTTTTTGTTTTATTTTTCTTTTAATGTTTTTCATTGCTTGTTTGTTTGTTTGTTTCATTCTAACCAGGTTTTTCTTTTTTCTTTTTTTATGAAGTAATTTTCTTTCTTTCTTTCTTTTTTCTTTCTTTCTTTCTTTCTTTCTTTCTAACCAATTTTGATTCTCTTTTTTGCCTTTTGTCTTAATTTTCCTTTCTTTTTCTATCTTTCTTTCTACTTCTGTCTTTCTAACTTTCTCTGCACTTTTCATTCCAATCCGTTTTTTCATTGTGACATAATTTTCTTTTTTTTTCTTTTCTTCTTTACTTTTATTTAACATTTCCTTACATTTTAATAACTTTGTTGTTTTCCCTTTTTCATCAAACCATAGTTCTTTTTTCTTTCTTTCTTTCTTTCTTTCTTTCTTTCTTTCTTTCTTTCTTTCTTTCTTTATCTCCTCTTTTTTATTATCCACTTTTTCATTGTGACATAATTTACTTTCTTCCTTTTTTTGCAAATTTTGATGTTTTCCTTTTTACATCAAGTTTTATATTTTCTTTTTTCTTTTTCATTCTTTCGTTCTTCCTTTCTTTTCACTAATTTTCTTTCTTTCCATCTTTTATTCTGGCATAATTTTCATCTTTCTTTCTTTCTTTCTTTCTTTCTTATCTACTTTTTCATTTTGACATAATTTTCTTTCTTTCTTATCCAATTTTTCATATTGACATAATTTTCTTCTTTCTTTCTTTCTTATCTACTTTTTCATTTTGATATAATTTTCTTTCTTTCTTTCTTTCTTTCTTATCTACTTTTTCATTTTGACATAATTTTCTTCTTTCTTTCATTCTTTCTTTTTTCTTTCTTTCTTTCCTTCTTTATTTCTTATCTACTTTTTCATTTTGACAATTTTCTTCTTTCAGTCTTTCTTATCTACATTTTTGTCATAATTTTCTTCTTTCTTTCTTTCTTTCTTTCTTTCCTTTTTCTTTCTTTCTTTCTTTCTTTCTTTCTTATCTACTTTTTCATTTTGACATAATTTTCTTTCTTTCTTTCTGTCTTTCTTATCAACTTTTTCATTTTGACATAATTTTCTTCTTTCTTTCTTTTTTCTTATCTATTTTTCATTTTGACATCATTTTCTTCTTTCTTTCTGTCTCTCTTTCTTTCTTATCTACTTTTTCATTTTGACATAATTTTCATCTTTCTTTCTTTCCTTCTGTCTTTCTTATCAACTTTTTCATTTTGATATAATTTTCTTCTTTCTTTCTTTTTTCTTTCTTTCTTTCTTATGTACTTTTTCATTTTGGCATAATTTTCTTTCTTTCTTTCTTTCTTTCTTATGTATTTTTCATTTTGACATAATTTTCTTTTTCTTTCTTTTTTCTTTCTTTCTTTCTTAGTTTCTTTCTTTTTGTCTTTCTTATCAACCTTTTCATTTTGACATAATTTTCTTCTTTCTTTCTTTCTTATCTACTTTTTCATTTTGACATACTTTTCTACTTTCTTTCTTTCTTTCTTTCTGTCTTTCTGATCTACTTTTTCATTTTGACATAATTTTCTTCTGTCTGTCTGTCTGTCTGTCTTTCTTTCTTTGTCTTTCTTATCTATTTTTCATTTTGACATCATTTTCTTCTTTCTTTCTGTCTCTCTTTCTTTCTTATCTACTTTTTCATTTTGACATAATTTTCATCTTTCTTTCTTTCCTTCTGTCTTTCTTATCAACTTTTTCATTTTGATATAATTTTCTTTCTTTCTTTCTTTTTTCTTTCTTTCTTTCTTATGTACTTTTTCATTTTGGCATAATTTTCTTTCTTTCTTTCTTTCTTTCTTATGTATTTTTCATTTTGACATAATTTTCTTTTTCTTTCTTTTTTCTTTCTTTCTTTCTTAGTTTCTTTCTTTTTGTCTTTCTTATCAACCTTTTCATTTTGACATAATTTTCTTCTTTCTTTCTTTCTTATCTACTTTTTCATTTTGACATACTTTTCTACTTTCTTTCTTTCTTTCTTTCTGTCTTTCTGATCTACTTTTTCATTTTGACATAATTTTCTTCTGTCTGTCTGTCTGTCTGTCTTTCTTTCTTTGTCTTTCTTATCTACTTTTTCATTTTGACATAATTTTCTTCTTTCTGTCTTTCTTTCTTTCTGTCTGTCTTTCTTTCTTTCTGTCTTTCTTATCTACTTTTTCATTTTGACATAATTTTCTTCTTTCTATCTTTCTTTCTTTCTTTTTCCTTATCTATTTTTTATTTTGACATAATTTTCTTCTTTCTTTCTTTTTCTTTCTTTCTTTCTTTCTTTCTGTCTTTCTTATCAACTTTTTCATTTTGACATATTTTTCTTCTTTCTTTCTTATCTATTTTTCATTTTGACATAATTTTCTTCTTTTTTCTTTTTTCTTTCTTTCTTTCCTTCTGTCTTTCTTATCAACTTTTTAATTTTCACATAATTATCTTCTTTCTTTCTTTCTTCTTTCTTTCTTTCTTTCTTATCTACTTTTTCATTTTGACATAATTTTCTTCTTTCTGTCTGTCTGTCTGTCTGTCTTTCTTTCTTTCTTTCTGTCTTTCTTATCTACTTTTTCATTTTGACATAATTTTCTTTCTTTCTTTTTTCTTTCTTTTTCCTTATTTATTTTTTATTTTGACAATATTCTTCTTTCTTTCTTTTTTTTCTTTCTTCTTTCTTTCTTTCTTTCTTTCTTATCTACTTTTTCATTTTGACATAATTTTCTTCTTTCTGTTTTTCCTTCTGTCTTTCATATCTACTTTTTCATTTTGACATAATTTTCTTTCTTTCTTTCTGCCTGTCTGTCTTTCTTTCTTTCTTATCTACTTTTTCATTTTGACATAATTTTCTTCTTTCTTTCTTTCTTTCTTTTTTCTTTCTTTTCCTGATGTATTTTTCATTTTGACATAATTTTCTTCTGTCTTTCCTTCTGTCTTTCTTATCTACTTTTTCATTTTGACATAATTTTCTTCTGTCTGTCTGTCTGTCTTTCTTTCTTGCTTTCTTTCTTTCTTTCTTTCTTTCTTTCTTTCTTATCTACTGTTTCATTTTGACATAATTTTCTTCTTTCTTTCTTTCTTTCTTTCTTTCTTTTTTATCTAATTTTTCATTTTGACATAATTTTCCTTCTTTCTTTCTTCGTTTATTTCACTCATTCTCGTCACTTTTCTGACTGACTCATCCGATACAACGTTTTTCTTTCCTTCTTTGTTTGTTTGACTCTTTCTTAATTACTTTTTCCTATCCAAATAAAAAATCAAATGCCAAAGCAATTAGCTTGTTAATTAAAAAAAAAAGCTAATTAAATCATTTTCTTTACATGAAATGGGGTCTATGTCTAGAGTTTGTTAATATATACCAGAGAAGATTCGGTTTCGACAATAAAAATTCTTTTTTCTGGAATTGGAAATTGATTTTCTTCTGTAAATTAACAGTTCTGATAAATCAATATATGGAATTTTTTTTGAAATTTAATCATATTCAAACGGACACATAATAGAAATCAGTTAAATACCCACATTCAGAAATACAAGCAAAAACATACATGTACATACATACGCACAAACCCACACATGTGAAACATATAACTATACATAGACACGCAAGCACATTCTAACGTATATGAGATTTATGGGAAACGTGTTTACATGTTACCATTTCTTTCGCTTTTTATAAATAATTCTAGTGCGTTAATAATCTATTTATTTTTTTAAAGAAATTTACTTCATGCATTCGACATCATGAATATACACATACAAAAACAGTAACGAGTGCTAACACAAACTCACTCTTTTCAAATCTTCTCACTTTGTTTTTTTTTCAATTGGAGTAGATAGATCTGTCTATCGCCCGGTTCACACTCCACCCATGTCTATTGATCAGGTTAAGAAGCTCATCCCTTGTTCCCTGTTTAGGATGTGGCTTCCGGCTTTCTCTTTTCAAATCTTCTCACTTTGTTTTTTTTTTTCAATTGGAGTAGATAGATCTATCTATCGCCCGGTTCACACTCCACCCACGTCTATTGAACAGGTTAAGAAGCTCATCCCTTATTCCCTGTTTAGAATGTGGTTCTCTTTTCGAATCTTTTCATTATTACGTTACCGCCTTGCTTGGGGTGATACGATTAAAAAAAAAATACATCATTTGCGGGGTGCCTTGGTCCAATAATGCCGATTGTCAGTAGTCACTGACACTAAGTCTGTAGTGACTAATACCAACAATTACATTACGCCAGAAAGAAAAATAATAATATGCTGCACATTTAATGAACGCACTAACCAGTCTGACATTCTCAAATAACTGTACCGTATAAATATTCACTGTTTTGTGCTACTGTTAAATTCACCCTTTTCCGTTGTTCCAGTTCACCCCAATACGGTATGTTTTTAGAAAAGGATAAATCTGTTCTATAAATACTTTCATGGCTTCTGCTCCAACGAACGTAAGTCACTGGTCCCCTTGCCACATGAGTTTACTCGTGCAATCAGACTGGCAACTGGGCCCTACCCATTCACAGTTAGATCAACCAAATGCTGACGACAGTTCTACTCCTGCAGGTTTTTTTTCTCGCACTTTTCGCCTGTGGAACTCGCTTCCTTATTCTTGCTTTCCTGACGGCTACAACCGCCAGGAATTTAAATGCAAAGTCAATACTCATCTCTTAACCACTTGACCCTAGTTCTTTCTTCACCACCCTGTATATCCTTTCCTTTCTTTCCACCTCTGCAACTGTCATCACACCTGTATTCCCTTTCTTACTCTTACTCCTTTCTAACTGGTTCGTCCCTCTCTTCACTCTCTTCTATCTAATGTTTACTCTTATGTAGCCCCCCGCACATCAGTGGCGCTACCGCCTTGCTTGAGGTGATATGATTAAAAAAAAACAAAAAATAAAAAAAAAAACACAAAAAACAATTTAAACAAATTAACATGTGAAGAAAGGGAAACCCATAGAGAAATAAGCTACCCGTGGTTACACTTATATGAACATAGTAACGACCTGCCAATTAGCGGTCAGCTGCCAAAACAGCGGCTTCTCTCCAGGGTGCTACAACTCTGTCGGTAGCACGCGTAATTTACAAACTGAGTCGGCTGCCCCAGATATTGTCCGTTCTTCCAATATTTTTTACATAAAGGTCTATAATAACGAGTTAACTCTGTATACGTATGTTAAATTTAATTTCGGATTTTCTAGAAAAAATATTCTGAATTGGATTCATAAATTTACTGAACCATCCGGTGCTAAATAAAAGCTACTTCGCTGATTAGTTAACTGGTAACCAAATGGCTAAAACATGAGACCTGAGTTTGAATTTTACCAAAGTCAGTCAATTAGGTAACTTCTTCGTAATATCGTCCTGAGAAGACTATTTCTGTTTGTTGCAATGTTGGCAAGTGTCTTAGTAAATTGGTAAATCCAAAATGGATAGTCGCAATGAGCAAATAAAACTCTTCAGCATTGGCTAGTCATCTATCTCGTAACTTTTTCTCGATAATGCTACTAACCGTCTGCCAACGTGAGGGGGATTTGTTGGCTTGGAAAATGTATTATGACTGGAACAGAAACAAAAAGAAAGAAAGAAAAGAAATGTCGTGTGAGCACGTAATGTGTTGCAGAAGAAAACAGCGAATCATTTCACTGATAAAACTCTGATCATATGTTATATAATATGTTACGATATCTTTTCAATAGTTCTACCTTTTCTAACAGTTGATATCAAAGTCACTATTTTTTAGCCAATCTAAATATTAGCATATTAGGTATAAATCAATAAAAAAGATAAGGTTACAATAACAGAAACTTTATTTAGAAGTTTAACTATTAGGTTGTCCCAAAAGTTCGTAAACACTTGCGAAATGAGACCATCTGGTCTAGCACAATCGATGGATTCAGAAAGAGCAAGAGACACCGTCGGTTCCAAAACAAGATCGATTCGGCAAGAAAGTACATGATGTGCGTTTGGTGGAACTTTGAAGGAATCGTGCATTTTGAGTTGGTTCCGAATGGTCGTGCCATCGGTGCCAAACTTTACTGTCAGCAACTTGAGCGAAGCAAAAGTCCCCGACTCTGAGCAACCGAAAGCGCGCTTTGATGCAGCAGGACAATGCCAAGCCACACACCGCCAGGAAAACCAAAGACAAGTTTGAAGAGCTGAAGGGTCGCCGATTCGACTCGTTTGATGAGGTCGAGGAAGCGTGTCAAGAATTCTTTGATTCGAAGCCGGTTGAATGGTACTTTGACCAAATCCGAAAGTTTGCAGATCGATGGCAGAAAGTCTTGGAAAATGATGGTCTTTATTTTGAGCAATAATTTTTGTTGTTTTTGCGAGTAAAATTTCAATTTTTTGCAAGTTTTTTCTCGTAACCTTAGATTACTTGGCGAGTAAAATTTCAATTTTTTGCAAGTGTTTACGAACTTTTGGGACAACCTAATAGAAATGAATTTAGCATAGTCATTCCACTTTATTTCAGCTGAAAACGTTAGCCAGAGAAGACACAACGTGTCATTTTCCAGGAGTTTAGCATCTGTATATATTACTTTATGTGCCTTGTGGTGCAGTGGATATCGGCTCGGAACGAGAAATCGGGGAGCCGAGTTCGAATTCAAGTTGAATTCCTCTCATTCATTTACGAACAAATACTATTGGGAAAGCTAATAATCCGCCTATTCATTCCAGTTATGGGTTAAATAACAGGACAGATTTGGTTATATAGCCTTGGCTGGCAACAGTCTACCAGAGAAAGCAATGGCAACCTACAGTGGCATAATCTTTTGCCCAGTCAGTTAAGTTTCTTTTAAGACATGATCGCCCAAGCGTGTATCACGTATGGCACTTAATTGACTGACTGATGTGAAAGAAACCTTATAGTAGCAGAAAGGTAAATACTCTATACGATATACGTTTAAATGTGAAACGTCAGTCTGACGATGAACTACATCCGGCAGCAAGGCTTCTGATCGAGAGATTGGAAATTAAGAAAATTGTGAAACGACGATTTAATTGATGTTGTTTCCAGGTCCAACAAGGATCAGGGTGTTAGCACCCATTTGGGTCCCAGATACGCTTGAATGGTGAATCTCCAAATAAAAACTCGACAGTAAATTCTATAATAAAATGACTAACAATGTATTTTCCAGCAAAATGAAAATCAAAGCAATATCAACAAAGTTTAAAAGTAAATTTCATAGTAAAATTGCCAACAATACATTTTATGATCTACAAAATATATATCTAAAAAACACCTTTATCCGGAAAGTATACATTTTTATAGTAAAATTGCCAACAATATATTTTATGATCTACAAAATATATATCTAAAAAACACGTTTATCCTGAAAGTATACATTTTATAGTAAAATTGCCAACAATACATTTTATGATCTACAAAATATATATCTAAAAAACACTTTTATCCTGATAGTATACATTTTTATAGTAAAATTGCCAACAATACATTTTATGATCTAAAAAATATATATCTAAAAAACACGTTTATCCTGAAAGTATAAATTTTTATAGTAAAATTGCCAACAATACATTTTATAATCTACAAATTATATATCTAAAAAACACGTTTATCCTGAAAGTATACATTTTTATAGTAAAATTGCCAACAATACATTTTATGATCTACAAAATATATATCTAAAAAACACCTTTATCCTGAAAGTATACATTTTTATAGTAAAATTGTCAAAAATACATTTTATGATCTACAAAATATATATATAAAAAACACCTTTATCCTGAAAGTATACATTTTTAGAGTAAAATCACTAAGAATACATTGTATGATCTACAAAACATATAACTAAAAAACACCTTTATCCGGAAAGTATACATTTTTATAGTAAAATTGCAAACAATACATTTTATGATCTACAAAATATATATCTAAAAAACACATTTATCCTGAAAGTATACATTTTTAGAGTAAAATCACTAAGAATACATTGTATGATCTACAAAACATTTAACTAAAAAACACCTTTATCCGGAAAGTATACATTTTTATAGTAAAATTGCAAACAATACATTTTATGATCTACAAAATATATATCTAAAAAACACATTTATCCTGAAAGTATACATTTTTATAGTAAAATTGCCAACAATATATTTTATGATCTACAAAATATATATCTAAAAAACACCTTTATCATGAAAGTATACATTTTTATAGTAAAATTACTAAAAAAAAATTTTACGATCTACAAAATATACATCTAAAAAACACCTTTATCCTGAAAGTATACATTTTTATAGTAAAATTGCCAACAATATATTTAATGATCTACAAAATATATATCTAATAAACACTTTTATCCTGAAAGTATACATTTTTATAGTAAAATTGCCAACAATACATTTTATGATCTAGAAAATATATATCTAATAAACACCTTTATCCTGAAAGTATACAATTTTATAGTAAAATTGCCAACAATACATTTTATGATCTACAAAATATATATCTAAAAAACACCTTTATCATGAAAGTATACATTTTTATAGTAAAATTGCCAACAATACATTTTATGATCTACAAAATATATAAATAAAAAACACGTTTATCCTGAAAGTATACATTTTTATAGTAAAATTGCCAACAATATATTTTATGATCTACAAAATATATATCTAATAAACACCGTTAACCTGAAAGTATACATTTTTATAGTAAAATTGCCAACAATACATTTTATGATCTACAAAATATATATCTAATAAACACCTTTATCCTGAAAGTATATATTTTTATAGTAAAAGTGCCAAAAATACATTTTATGATCTACAAAATATATATCTAAAAAACACGTTTATTCTGAAAGTATATATTTTTATAGTAAAATTGCTAAAAATACATTTTATGATCTACAAAACATATAACTAAAAAACACCTTTATCCGGAAAGTATACATTTTTATAGTAAAATTGCAAACAATACATTTTATGATCTACAAAATATATATCTAAAAAACACATTTATCCTGAAAGTATACATTTTTATAGTAAAATTACTAACAATACATTTTATGATCTACAAAATATATATCTAAAAAACACCTTTATCCTGAAAGTATATATGTTTATAGTAAAATTAATAACAATACATTTTATGATCTACAAAATATATATCTAAAAAACAAGTTTATCCTGAAAGTATACATTTTTATAGTAAAATTGCTAAAAATACATTTTATGATCTACAACATAAATATCTAAAAAAACACCTTTATCCTGAAAGTATACATTTTTATAGTAAAATTGCCAACAATACATTTTATGATCTACAAAATATATATCTAAAAACACCTTTATACTAAAAGTATACATTTTTATAGTAAAATTACTAACAATACATTTTCTGACGTACAAAATATATATCCAGAAAACACCTTTATCCTGAAAGTATACATTTTTATAATAAAATTACTAACAATACATTTCATGATCTACAAAAAATATATCTAAAGAACACGTTTATCCTGAAAGTATACATTTTTATAGTAAAATTGCTAAAGATACATTATATGATCTACAAAATATATATTTAAAAAACACCTTTATCCTGAAAGTATATATTTTTATAGTAAAATTGCCAACAATACATTTTATGATCTACAAAATATATATCTAAAAAACACCTTCATCCTGAAAGTATACATTTTCATAGTAAAATTGCCAACAATACATTTTATGATCTACAAAATATATATCTAAAAAACAACTTTATCCTGAAAGTATAACTTTTTATAGTAAAATTGCCAACAATACATTTTATGATCTACAAAATATATATCTAAAAAACACCTTTATCCTGAAAGTATACATTTTTATAGTAAAATTGCCAACAATACATTTTATGATCTACAAAATATATATCTAAAAAACACCTTTATCCTGAAAGTATACATTTTTATAGTAAAATTGCCAACAATACATTTTATGATCTACAAAATATATATAAAAAAAACACGTTTATCCTGAAAGTATACATTTTTATAGTAAAATTACTAAAAAACAATTTTATGATCTACAAAATATATATCTAATAAACACATTTATCCTGAAAGTATACATTTTTATAGTAAAATTGCAAACAATACATTTTATGATCTACAAAATATATATCCAAAAAACAACTGTATCCTGAAAGTATACATTTTTATAGTAAAATTGTCAACAATACATTTTATGACTAACAAAATATATATCTGAAAAACACCTTTATCCTGAAAGTATACATTTTATAGTAAAATTACTAACAATACATTTTATGATCTACAAAATATATATCTAAAAACACCTTTATCCTGAAAGTATACAATACATTTTTATAGTAAAATTGACAACAATACATTTTATGATCTACGAAATATATATCTAAAACACACCTTTATCTTGAAAGTATACATTTTTATAGTAAAATTCCAACAATAAATTTTATGATCTACAAAATATATACCTAAAAAACACTTTATCCTGAAAGTATACATTTTTATAGTAAAATTACTAACAATACATTTTATGATCTACAAAATATATATCTAAAATACACATTTATCATGAATTATACATTTTTATAGTAATATTACTAACAATATATTGTATGATCTACAAAATATATATCTAAAAAACACGTTTATCCAGAAAGTATACATTTGTATAGTAAAATTGCCAAAAATACATTTTATGATCTAAAAAATATATATCTAGAAAACACGTTTATCCTGAAAGTATATATTTTTATACTAAAATTGCCAACAATACATTTTATGATCTACAAATTATATATCTAAAAAACACGTTTATCCTGAAAGTATACAATACATTTTTATAGTAAAATTGCCAACAATACATTTTATGATCTACAAAATATATATCTAAAAAACACCTTTATCATGAAAGTATACATTTTATAGTAAAATTACTAACAATACATTTTATGATCTACAAAATATATATCTAAAAACACCTTTATCCTGAAAGTATACATTTTTATAGTAAAACTGCCAACAATACATTTTATGATCTACAAAATATATATCTAAAGAACACATTTATCCTGAATGTATACATTTTTATAGTGAAATTACTAACAATACATTTTATGATCTACAAAATATATATCTGAGAAACACCTTTATCCTGAAAGTATACATTTTTATAGTAAATTACTAACAATACATTTTATGATTTACAAAATATATATCTAAAAAACAGATTTATGATGATAGTATACATTTTTATAGTAACATTGTCAAAAATACATTTTATGATCTACAAAATATATATCTAAAAAACACATTTATCCTGAAAGTATACATTTTTATAGTAATATTACTAACATTACATTTTGTGATCTAGAAAAGATATATCTAATAAACACCTTTATCCTGAAAGTATACAATTTTATAGTAAAATTGCCAACAATACATTTTATGATCTACAAAATATATATCTAAAAAACACCTTTATCATGAAAGTATACATTTTTATAGTAAAATTGCCAACAATACATTTTATGATCTACAAAATATATAACTAAAAAACACGTTTATCCTGAAAGTATACATTTTTATAGTAAAATTGCCAACAATATATTTTATGATCTACAAAATATATATCTAATAAACACCGTTATCCTGAAAGTATACATTTTTATAGTAAAATTGACAAGAATACATTTTATGATCTACAAAATATATAACTAATAAACAACTTTATCCTGAAAGTATATATTTTTATAGTAAAATTGCCAAAAATACATTTTATGATCTACAAAATATATATCTAAAAAACACGTTTATCCTGAAAGTATACATTTTTATAGTAAAATTGCTAAAAATACATTTTATGATCTACAAAACATATAACTAAAAAACACCTTTATCCGGAAAGTATACATTTTTATAGTAAAATTGCAAACAATACATTTTATGATCTACAAAATATATATCTAAAAAACACATTTATCCTGAAAGTATTCATTTTTATAGTAAAATTACTAACAATACATTTTATGATCTACAAAATATATATCTAAAAAACACCTTTATCCTGAAAGTATATATGTTTATAGTAAAATTAATAACAATACATTTTATGATCTACAAAATATATATCTAAAAAACACGTTTATCCTGAAAGTATACATTTTTATAGTAAAATTGCTAAAAATACATTTTATGATCTACAACATAAATATCTAAAAAAAACACCTTTATCCGGAAAGTATACATTTTTATAGTAAAATTGCCAACAATACATTTTATGATCTACAAAATATATATCTAAAAACACCTTTATACTAAAAGTATACATTTTTATAGTAAAATTACTAACAATACATTTTCTGACGTACAAAATATATATCCAGAAAACACTTTTATCCTGAAAGTATACATTTTTATAGTAAAATTGCTAAAGATACATTATATGATCTACAAAATATATATCTAATAAACACCGTTATCCTGAAAGTATACATTGTTATAGTAAAATTGCCAACAATACATTTTATGATCTACAAAATATATATCTAATAAACACCTTTATCCTGAAAGTATATATTTTTATAGTAAAATTGCCAAAAATACATTTTATGATCTACAAAATATATATCTAAAAAACACGTTTATCCTGAAAGTATACATTTTTATAGTAAAATTACTAAAAATACATTTTATGATATACAAAACATATAACTAAAAAACACCTTTATCCGGAAAGTATACATTTTTATAGTAAAATTGCAAACAATACATTTTATGATCTACAAAATATATATCTAAAAAACACATTTATCCTGAAAGTATACATTTTTATAGTAAAATTACTAACAATACATTTTATGATCTACAAAATATTTATCTAAAAAACACCTTTATCCTGAAAGTATATATGTTTATAGTAAAATTACTAACAATACATTTCATGATCTACAAAAAATATATCTAAAAAACACCTTTATCCTGAAAGTATACATTTTTATATTAAAATTGCTAAAGATACATTATATGATCTACAAAATATATATCTAAAAAACACCTTTATCCTGAAAGTATACATTTTCATAGTAAAATTGCCAACAATACATTTTATGATCTACAAAATATATATCTAAAAAACAACTTTATCCTGAAAGTATACCTTTTTATAGTAAAATTGCCAACAATACATTTTATGATCTACAAAATATATATCTAAAAAACACCTTTATCCTGAAAGTATACATTTTTATAGTAAAATTGCCAACAATACATTTTATGATCTACAAAATATATATCTAAAAAACACATTTATCCTGAAAGTATATATTTTTATAGTAAAATTGCCAACAATACATTTTATGATCTACAAAATATATATCTAAAAACACCTTTATCCTGAAAGTATACATTTTTATAGTAAAATTGCCAACAATACATTTTATGTTCTACAAAATATATATCTAAAAACACGTTTATCCTGAAAGTACACATTTTTATAGTAAAATTGCCTACAATACATTTTATGATCTACAAAATATATATCTAAAAACACGTTTATCCTGAAAGTATACATTTTTATAGTAAAATTGCCAACAATACATTTTATGATCTACAAAATATATATAAAAAAAACACATTTATCCTGAAAGTATACATTTTTATAGTAAAATTATTAAAAAACAATTTTATGATCTACAAAATATATATCTAATAAACACATTTATCCTGAAAGTATACATTTTTATAGTAAAATTGCCAACAATACATTTTATGATCTACAAAATATATATCCAAAAAACACATTTATCCTGAAAGTATACATTTTTATAGTAAAATTGCCAACAATACATTTTATGATCTACAAAATATATATCTAAAAAACAACTGTATCCTGAAATTATACATTTTTTTAGTAAAATTGTCAACAATACATTTTATGACTAACAAAATATATATCTGAAAAACACCTTTATCCTGAAAGTATACATTTTTATAGTAAAATTACTAACAATACATTTTATGATCTACAAAATATATATCTAAAAAACACCTTTATCCTGAAAGTATACAATACATTTTTATAGTAAAATTTCCAACAATACATTTTATGATCTACGAAATATATATCTAAAAAACACCTTTATCTTGAAAGTATACATTTTTATAGTAAAATTCCAACAATAAATTTTATGATCTACAAAATATATATCTAAAAAACACCTTTATCCTGAAAGTATACATTTTTATAGTAAAATTACTAACAATACATTTTATGATCTACAAAATATATATCTAAAATACACATTTATCCTGAATTATACATTTTTATAGTAATATTACTAACAATATATTGTATGATCTACAAAATATATATCTAAAAAACACGTTTATCCTGAAAGTATACATTTGTATAGTAAAATTGCCAAAAATACATTTTATGATCTAAAAAATATATATCTAGAAAACACGTTTATCCTGGAAGTATATATTTTTATACTAAAATTGCCAACAATACATTTTATGATCTACAAAATATATATCTAAAAAACACGTTTATCCTGAAAGTATACAATACATTTTTATAGTAAAATTGCCAACAATACATTTTATGATCTACAAAATATATATCTAAAAAACACCTTTATCCTGAAAGTATACATTTTATAGTAAAATTACTAACAATACATTTTATGATCTACAAAATATATATCTAAAAACACCTTTATCCTGAAAGTATACATTTTTATAGTAAAACTGCCAACAATACATTTATGATCTACAAAATATATATCTAAAGAACACATTTATCCTGAATGTATACATTTTTATAGTGAAATTACTAACAATACATTTTATGATCTACAAAATATATATCTGAGAAACACCTTTATCCTGAAAGTATACATTTTTATAGTAAAATTACTAACAATACATTTTATGATTTAAAAATATATATCTAAAAAACACATTTATGATGATAGTATACATTTTTATAGTAAAATTGTCAAAAATACATTTTATGATCTACAAAATATATATCTAAAAAACTCCTTTATCCTGAAAGTATACATTTTTATAGTAAAATTGCCAACAATACATTTTATGATCTACAAAATATATATCTAAAAAACACATTTATCCTGAAAGTATACATTTTTATAGTAATATTACTAACATTACATTTTCTGACCTACAAAATATATATCTAAAAAACATCTTTATCCGGAAAGTATACATTTTTATAGTAAAATTGCCAACAATACATTTCATGATCTACAAAATATATATCTAAAAAACAACTTTATCCTGAAAGTATACATTTTTATAGTAAAATTGCCAACAATACATTTTATGATCTACAAAATATATATCTAAAAAACACATTTATACTGAAAGTATACATTTTTATAGTAATATTACTAACATTACATTTTCTGAACTACAAAATATATATCCAGAAAACACCTTTATTCTGAAAGTATACATTTTTATAGTAAAATTAATAACAATACATTTTATGATCTACAAAATATATATCTAAAAAACACCTTTATCCTGAAAGTAGACATTTATATAGTAAAATTACTAACAATACCTTTTTTGATCTACAAAATATATATCTAAAAACACTTTATCCTGAAAGTATATATTTTCATAGTAAAATTAATAACAATACATTTTATGATCTACAAAATATATAACAAAAAACACCTTTATCCTGAAAGTATATATTTTTATAGTAAAATTACTAACAATACATTTTATGATCTACAAAATATATATCTAATAAACACCTTTATCATGAAAGTATACATTTTTATAGTAAAATTACTAACAATACATTTTATGATCTACATAATATATATCTAAAAACACCTTTATCCTGGTAGTATACATTTTTATATTAAAATTGTCAAAAATACATTTTATGATCTACAAAATATATACCTAAAAAACTCCTTTATACTGAAAGTATATATTTTTATAGTAAAATTGCCAACAATACATTTTATGATCTACAAAATATATATCTAAAAAACACATTTATTCTGAAAGTATACATTTTTACAGTAATATTACTAACATTACATTTTCTGACCTACAAAATATATATCAAGTAAACACCTTTATCCTGAAAGTATATATTTTTATAGTAAAATTACTAACAATACATTGTATGATCTACAAAATATATATCTCAAAAACACCTTTATCCTGAAAGTATACATTTTTATCGCAAAATTGCCAACAATACATTTTATGATCTACAAAATATATATCTAAAAAACGCGTTTATCGTGAAAGTATATATTTTTATATTAAATTTGCCAAAAATACATTTTATGATCTACAAAATATATATCTAAAAACACCTTTATCCCGAAAGAATACATTTTTATCGTAAAATTGCCAACAATACATTTTATGATCTACAATATATATCTAGAAAACATCTTTATCCTGAAAGTATACATTTTTATAGTAAAATTGCCAACAATACATTTTATGATCTACAAAATATATATCTAGAAAACACATTTATCCTGAAAGTATACATTTTTATAGTAATATTATTAACATTATATTTTCTGACCTACAAAATATATATCCAGAAAACACGTTTATCCTGAAAGTATACATTTTTATAGTAAAATTACTAACAATATATTTTATGATCTACACAATATATATCTAAAAAACACCTTTATCCTGAAAGTATACATTTTTATAGCAAAATTGCCAACAATACATTTTATGATCTACAAAATATATATCTAAAAAACACGTTTATCGTGAAAGTATATATTTTTATATTAAAATTGCTAAAAATATATTATATGATCTACAAAATATATATCTAAAAACACGTTTATCCCGAAAGAATACATTTGTATAGTAAAATTGCCAACAATACATTTTATGATCTACAAAATATATATCTAAAAAACACATTTATCCTGAATGTATACATTTTTATAGTAAATTATTAACAATACTTTTCATGATCTACAAAATATATATCTAAAAAACGCCTTTATCCTGAAAGTATACATTTTTATAGTAAAATTACTAACAATACATTTTATGATCTACAAAATATATATCTAAAAAACACCTTTATCCTGAAAGTATACATTTTATAGTAAAATTACTAACAATACATTTTATGATCTACAAAATATATATCTAAAAAACACCTTTATCATGAAAGTATACATTTTTATAGTAAAATTACTAACAATACATTTTATGATCTACATAATATATATCTAAAAACACCTTTATCCTGGTAGTATATATTTTTATATTAAAATTGTCAAAAATACATTTTATGATCTACAAAATATATACCTAAAAAACTCCTTTATACTGAAAGTATATATTTTTATAGTAAAATTGCCAACAATACATTTTATGATCTACAAAATATATATCTAAAAAACACATTTATTCTGAAAGTATACATTTTTACAGTAATATTACTAACATTACATTTTCTGACCTACAAAATATATATCAAGTAAACACCTTTATCCTGAAAGTATATATTTTTATAGTAAAATTACTAACAATACATTGTATGATCTACAAAATATATATCTCAAAAACACCTTTATCCTGAAAGTATACATTTGTATAGTAAAATTGCCAAAAATACATTTTATGATCTAAAAAATATATATCTAGAAAACACGTTTATCCTGGAAGTATATATTTTTATACTAAAATTGCCAACAATACATTTTATGATCTACAAAATATATATCTAAAAAACACGTTTATCCTGAAAGTATACAATACATTTTTATAGTAAAATTGCCAACAATACATTTTATGATCTACAAAATATATATCTAAAAAACACCTTTATCCTGAAAGTATACATTTTATAGTAAAATTACTAACAATACATTTTATGATCTACAAAATATATATCTAAAAACACCTTTATCCTGAAAGTATACATTTTTATAGTAAAACTGCCAACAATACATTTATGATCTACAAAATATATATCTAAAGAACACATTTATCCTGAATGTATACATTTTTATAGTGAAATTACTAACAATACATTTTATGATCTACAAAATATATATCTGAGAAACACCTTTATCCTGAAAGTATACATTTTTATAGTAAAATTACTAACAATACATTTTATGATTTAAAAATATATATCTAAAAAACACATTTATGTTAATAGTATACATTTTTATAGTAAAATTGTCAAAAATACATTTTATGATCTACAAAATATATATCTAAAAAACTCCTTTATCCTGAAAGTATACATTTTTATAGTAAAATTGCCAACAATACATTTTATGATCTACAAAATATATATCTAAAAAACACATTTATCCTGAAAGTATACATTTTTATAGTAATATTACTAACATTACATTTTCTGACCTACAAAATATATATCTAAAAAACATCTTTATCCGGAAAGTATACATTTTTATAGTAAAATTGCCAACAATACATTTCATGATCTACTAAATATATATCTAAAAAACAACTTTATCCTGAAAGTATACATTTTTATAGTAAAATTGCCAACAATACATTTTATGATCTACAAAATATATATCTAAAAAACACATTTATACTGAAAGTATACATTTTTATAGTAATATTACTAACATTACATTTTCTGAACTACAAAATATATATCCAGAAAACACCTTTATTCTGAAAGTATACATTTTTATAGTAAAATTAATAACAATACATTTTATGATCTACAAAATATATATCTAAAAAACACCTTTATCCTGAAAGTAGACATTTATATAGTAAAATTACTAACAATACCTTTTTTGATCTACAAAATATATATCTAAAAACACTTTATCCTGAAAGTATATATTTTCATAGTAAAATTAATAACAATACATTTTATGATCTACAAAATATATAACAAAAAACACCTTTATCCTGAAAGTATATATTTTCATAGTAAAATTACTAACAATACATTTTATGATCTACAAAATATATATCTAATAAACATCTTTATCCTGAAAGTATACATTTTTATAGTAAAATTGCCAACAATACATTTTATGATCTACAAAATATGTATGTAAAAAACACCTTTATCCGGAAAGTATACATTTTTATAGTAAAATTGCCAACAATACATTTTATGATCTACAAAATATATCTCTAAAAAACACTTTTATCCTGAAAGTATATATTTTTATAGTAAAATTCCCAACAATACATTTTATGATCTACAAAATATATATCTAAAAAACACCTTAATCCTGAAATTATACATTTTTATAGTAAAATTACTAACAATACATTTTATGATCTACAAAATATATATCTAAAAAACACATTTATCCTGAATTATAGATTTTTATAGTAATATTACTAAGAATATATTGTATGATCTACAAAATATATATCTAAAAAACACCTTTATCCTGAAAGTATACATTTTCATAATAAAATTGCCAACAATACATTTTATGATCTACAAAATATATATCTAAAAAACACCTTTATCATGAAAGTATACATTTTTATAGTAAAATTACTAACAATACATTTTATGATCTACATAATATATATCTAAAAACACCTTTATCCTGGTAGTATACATTTTTATATTAAAATTGTCAAAAATACATTTTATGATCTACAAAATATATACCTAAAAAACTCCTTTATACTGAAAGTATATATTTTTATAGTAAAATTGCCAACAATACATTTTATGATCTACAAAATATATATCTAAAAAACACATTTATTCTGAAAGTATACATTTTTACAGTAATATTACTAACATTACATTTTCTGACCTACAAAATATATATCAAGTAAACACCTTTATCCTGAAAGTATATATTTTTATAGTAAAATTACTAACAATACATTGTATGATCTACAAAATATATATCTCAAAAACACCTTTATCCTGAAAGTATACATTTTTATCGCAAAATTGCCAACAATACATTTTATGATCTACAAAATATATATCTAAAAAACGCGTTTATCGTGAAAGTATATATTTTTATATTAAAATTGCCAAAAATATATTTTATGATCTACAAAATATATATCTAAAAACACCTTTATCCCGAAAGAATACATTTTTATCGTAAAATTGCCAACAATACATTTTATGATCTACAATATATATCTAGAAAACATCTTTATCCTGAAAGTATACATTTTTATAGTAAAATTGCCAACAATACATTTTATGATCTACAAAATATATATCTAGAAAACACATTTATCCTGAAAGTATACATTTTTATAGTAATATTATTAACATTATATTTTCTGACCTACAAAATATATATCCAGAAAACACGTTTATCCTGAAAGTATACATTTTTATAGTAAAATTACTAACAATACATTTTATGATCTACACAATATATATCTAAAAAACACCTTTATCCTGAAAGTATACATTTTTATAGCAAAATTGCCAACAATACATTTTATGATCTACAAAATATATATCTAAAAAACACGTTTATCGTGAAAGTATATATTTTTATATTAAAATTGCTAAAAATATATTATATGATCTACAAAATATATATCTAAAAACACGTTTATCCCGAAAGAATACATTTGAATAGTAAAATTGCCAACAATACATTTTATGATCTACAAAATATATATCTAAAAAACACCTTTATCCTGAAAGTATATATTTTTATATTAAAATTGCCAAAAATACATTTTATGATCTACAAAATATATATCTAAAAACACCTTTATCCCGAAAGATTACATTTTTATCGTAAAATTGCCAACAATACATTTTATGATCTACAAATATATATCTAAAAAACATCTTTATCCTGAAAGTATACATTTTTATAGTAAAATTGCCAACAATACATTTTATGATTTACAAAATATATATCTAAAAAACACATTTATCCTGAAAGTATACATTTTTATAGTAATATTATTAACATTATATTTTCTGACGTACAATATATATATCCAGAAAACACATTTATCCTGAAAGTATACATTTTTATAGTAAAATTAATAACAATACATTTTATGATCTACACAATATATATCTAAAAAACACCTTTATCCTGAAAGTATACATTTTTATAGCAAAATTGCCAACAATACATTTTATGATCTACAAAATATATATCTAAAAAACACGTTTATCGTGAAAGTATATATTTTTATATTAAAATTGCCAAAAATACATTTTATGATCTACAAAATATATATCTAAAAACACGTTTATCCCGAAAGAATACATTTTTATAGTAAAATTGCCAACAATACATTTTATGATCTACAAAATATATATCTAAAAAACACATTTAATCTGAAAGTATACATTTTTATAGTAAAATTACTAACAATACCTTTTATGATCTACAAAATATATATCTAAAAAAGACCTTTATCCTGAAAGTATACATTTTTATAGTAAAATTACTAACAATACCATTTATGATCTACAACATAAATATTTAAAAAACAACTTTATCCTGAAACTATACAGTTTTATCATAAAATTGCCAAAAATACATTTTATGAGCTACAAAATATATATCTAAAAAACACCTTTATCCTGAAAGTATATATTTTTATAGTAAAATTGCCAACAATACATTATATGATCTACAAGATATATATCTAAAAAACACCTTTATCCTGAAAGTATATATTTTTATATTAAAATTGCCAAAAATACATTTTATGATCTAAAAAATATATATCTAAAAACACCTTTATCCCGAAAGATTACATTTTTATCGTAAAATTGCCAACAATACATTTTATGATCTACAAATATATATCTAAAAAACATCTTTATCCTGAAAGTATACATTTTTATAGTAAAATTGCCAACAATACATTTTATGATTTACAAAATATATATCTAAAAAACACATTTATCCTGAAAGTATACCTTTTTATAGTAATATTATTAACATTATATTTTCTGACGTACAAAATATATATCCAGAAAACACCTTTATCCTGAAAGTATACATTTTTATAGTAAAATTACTAACAATACATTTTATGATCTACACAATATATATCTAAAAAACACCTTTATCCTGAAAGTATACATTTTTATAGCAAAATTGCCAACAATACATTTTATGATCTACAAAATATATATCTAAAAAACACGTTTATCGTGAAAGTATATATTTTTATATTAAAATTGACAAAAATACATTTTATGATCTACAAAATATATATCTAAAAACACGTTTATCCCGAAAGAATACATTTTTATAGTAAAATTGCCAACAATACATTTTATGATCTACAAAATATATATCTAAAAAACACATTTAATCTGAAAGTATACATTTTTATAGTAAAATTACTAACAATACCTTTTATGATCTACAAAATATATATCTAAAAAACACCTATATCCTGAAAGTATACATTTTTATAGTAAAATTACTAACAATACCTTTTATGATCTACAACATAAATATTAAAAAACAACTTTATCCTGAAAGTATACAGTTTTATCATAAAATTGCCAAAAATACATTTTATGAGCTACAAAATATATATCTAAAAAACACATTTATCCTGAAAGTATATATTTTTATAGTAAAATTGCCAACAATACATTATATGATCTACAAGATATATATCTAAAAAACACCTTTATCCTGAAATTATAAATTTTTATAGTACAATTACTAACAATACATTTTATGATCTACAAAATATATATCTAAAAAACACCTTTATCCTGAAAGTATACATTTTATAGTAAAATTGCCAACAATACATTTTATAATCTACAAAATATATATCTAAAAAACACATTTATCCTGAAAGTATACATTTTTATAGTAAAATTGCCAACAATACATTTTATGATCTACAAAATATATATCTAAAAAACACATTTATCCTGAATGTACACATTTTTATAGTAAAATTAATAACAATACATTTTATGATCTACAAAATATATATCTAAAAAACACCTTTATCCTGAAAGTATATATGTTTATAGTAAAATTAATAACAATACCTTTTATGATCTACAAAATATATATCTAAAAAACACCTTTATCCTGAAAGTATATATTTTTATAGTAAAATTGCCAACAATACATTTTATGATCTACAAAATATATATCTAAAAAGACCTTTATCCTGAAAGTATACATTTTTATAGTAAAATTACTAACAATACATCTTATGATCTACAAAATATATATCTAAAAAACACCTTTATCCTGAAAGTATACATTTCCATAGTAAAATTACTAACAATACATTTTATGATCTACAAAATATATATCTAAAAAACACCTTTATCCTGAAAGTATATATGTTTATAGTAAAATTAATAACAATACATTTTATGATCTACAAAATATATATCTAAAAAACACATTTATACTGAATGTATACATTTTTATAGTAAAATTGCCAACAATATATTTTATGATCTACAAAATATATATCTAAAAAACACCTTTATCCGGAAAGTATACATTTTTATAGCAAAATTGCCAATAATACATTGTATGATCTACAATATAAATACCTAAAAACACCTTTATCTGGACAGTATACATTTTTATAGTAAAATTGCCAACAATACATTTTATGATCTACAAAATATATATCTAAAAAACACATTTATCCTGAAAGTATATATTTCCATAGTAAAATTACTAACAATACATTTTATGATCTACAAAATATATATCTAAAAAACACCTTTATCCTGAAAGTATATATGTTTATAGTAAAATTAATAACAATACATTTTATGATCTACAAAATATATATCTAAAAAACACATTTATACTGAATGTATACATTTTTATAGTAAAATTGCCAAGAATACATTTTATGATCTACAAAATATATATCTAAAAAACACCTTTATCCTGAAAGTATCCATTTTTATAGCAAAATTGCCAACAATACATTGTATGAACTACAACATTAATATCTAAAAAACACCTTTATCCGGACAGTATACATTTTTATAGCAAAATTGCCAACAATACATTTTATGATCTACAAAATATATATCTAAAAAACACGTTTATCTTGAAAGTATATATTTTTATATTAAAATTGCCAAAAATACATTTTATGATCTAAAAAATATATATCTAAAAACACCTTTATCCCGAAAGATTACATTTTTATCGTAAAATTGCCAACAATACATTTTATGATCTACAAATATATATCTAAAAAACATCTTTATCCTGAAAGTATACATTTTTATAGTAAAATTGCCAACAATACATTTTATGATCTACAAAATATATATCTAAAAAACACATTTATTTTGAAAGTATACATTTTTATAGTAATATTATTAACATTATATTTTCTGACCTACAAAATATATATCCAGAATACACCTTTATCCTGAAAGTATACATTTTTATAGTAAAATTACTAACAATACATTTTATGATCTACACAATATATATCTAAAAAACACGTTTATCGTGAAAGTATATATTTTTATATTAAAATTGCCAAAAATACATTTTATGATCTACAAAATATATCTCTAAAAACACGTTTATCCCGAAAGAATACATTTTTATAGTAAAATTGCCAACAATACATTTTATGATCTACAAAATATATATCTAAAAAACACATTTAACCTGAAAGTATACATTTTTATAGTAAAATTACTAACAATACCTTTTATGATCTACAAAATATATATCTAAAAAACACCTTTATCCTGAAAGTATATATGTTTATAGTAAAATTACTAACAATACCTTTTATGATCTACAACATAAATATCTAAAAAACAACTTTATCCTGAAAGTATACAGTTTTATCGTAAAATTGCCAAAAATACATTTTATGATCTACAAAATATATATCTAAAAAACACCTTTATCCTGAAAGTATATATTTTTATAGTAAAATTGCCAACAATACATTTTATGATCTACAAGATATATATCTAAAAAACACCTTTATCCTGAAATTTTACATTTTTATAGTAAAATTACTAACAATACATTTTATGATCTACAAAATATATATCTAAAAAACACCTTTATCCTGAAAGTATACATTTTTATAGTAAAATTGCCAACAATACATTTCATAATCTACAAAATATATATCTAAAAAACACCTTTATCCTGAAAGTATACATTTTTATAGTAAAATTGTCAACAATACATTTCATAATCTAGAAAATATATATCTAAAAAAGACATTTATCCTGAAAGTATACATTTTTATACTAAAATTGCCAACAATACATTTTATGATCTACAAAATATATATCTAAAAAACACATTTATCCTGAAAGTATACATTTTTATACTAAAATTGCCAACAATACATTTTATGATCTACAAAATATATATCTAAAAAACATCTTTATCCTGAAAGTATACCTTTTTATAGTAAAATTGTCAACAATACATTTTATGATCTACAAAATATGTATCTAATAAATACCTTTACCCTGAAAGCATAAAATTATATATAAAATATATGTGGTTGAAGTATAGAATATTCTTTTTTATCATTTCACCCCAAGCAAGTCATTTCACTGCCTCTGTTGCGCAGGGGGTTACATAGGGGAAAGTGATGAGAAAGTGTGTTTGGGGGTTACATAGGCGAAAATGATGAGAAAGAGTGGCTAAATATAGGAAATATCAGAAGGAGGGCGATAGACGGGTAAGGATACCAAGAATGAAGATTGCGTGGATGGGAAGAGTGTTTGAAAGAATGAGTGTGAGTTAATGTGTTAGGAGGTGTCTATTGACCTTACATTTAAACTCCTGGAGATTGTAGTTGTCGAGGAAGCAAGTACACGGAAGGGAATTCCACAGGCGGGAAGTGCGAGAAAAGAAGCTGTTGAAGCAGAAATTGCGGTTACATTTTATCTGTTTCACTGTAAAAGCGTGAGACATAGTTGCTAATCTAATATCTTGAGCAAATCCATACCTAGGGGGCACCAGTGATTTAAGTTCATCGGAACAGAAGCCGTGAAAGTATTTATAGTAGAAGCTACGTCACGCCGGTGAGAAAGTGACTGCAGCCGGTCTGCCAAATCGGTATCGATCACATTACAGATTCTCCGTTGTATTTTGTCCAGAACCCCGAGGAGAATAGCAGGGGCACCTGACCAGATGTGTCTTCAATTACGTAAAAATATTTAGATTTTGGTATTACACATATCATACATGTCGGTATGCTGTCAAACAAAAGCAACTACCTAAACAATCAACATGAAAAAAGATCTTTTGTGACATTAGTCCATAATATCTTATAATTTCTTCAATCAAACTGTATTCGAAAATATAACACCAACAGGTGTACAGCATAAAACACTCTTATCACCATCTCTAGTAATTATGTCCACACAAACACGTACATTCACAAAAGCATCATCTGACATATATTCAATTATGAAAGCAGAATAACATATGTAATATTTTTATTATTTTAAAGTTTGCAGAAAAATTAAATTTCGGCATTAAATGACACAATGGATGATATACCGTTAAACATATATGTCAATCGATCCTTTCTAAGACGAGTTAAGGTTATGTCACTTTGTCTTAACTGGATCGGATTGAGACGACACTCGTGTAGGTGCCGAAAACCAGATCACCTTTATTTGTACCCCGATTCCGCTATTCTACGGAGGTTTTCAAACAAAGAATTAGATGCTTTTTCGTTGGTGATTTTGAGTCTACTTTTCATATATTCTCAATGATAGATGAACAGTTCAGTTAAGTGCCATACGTGATACACGCTTGGGCGATCATGTCTCGAAAGAGACACGACTGATTGGGCAGAAGATTATCCCGCAGTAGGTTGCCATAGCTTTCTGCGGTAGACTGGTTGCCAGCCAAGGCTATAAGAACCCAATCTGTCCTGTTATTTAACCCATAACTGGAAGGAAGAGACGGATTGATACCTTTCCCAAGGGTATTTGCGCGTAAGTGAATGCAATGAATTCAACTGAAATTCGAACTCGGCTCCCCGATTTCTCGTTCCGAGCCGATATCCACTGCACCACAAAGCACATTCCTGGACACATAGATGAACACTAGGATCAAAACTAAAAATTCATCTGATTTGTATAACTAAAATAAACACTGACCAAATTAACGAATCTTTATGTAGAGAAATTTAATTACCTCAGCAAAGCGCCTCGAATTGATTCATTTCCGGTTTCCTTGTACAAATAAATTTGTAGTACCCCCTTACTAGAGGTCAGAAATAATAGTACCTAAACATATTAACTTTGTCTTCTTCTCCCTCCTCTTCTCCAGGTGGTTCCACCTAGGTCACGAACTACTATCCCAAAAATCCCTTCATCTCTCACTCCCTCTCTTTCTCTCTCTCTGGCCCATAAATGCTGACCAACAACTAGTAGCAGTTCAGTTTCTTATAGTTCCTCAAAAGATTTCACACCAGCCACACGTGCTACTCTCGCCAGCATACATTTTAGCCAGCCACGTGGGACTCACACAAGAATGTAGACGAAGTTAAATAAAGTTTGTTTTACCAGGTTAAATATTTGTATCTCTTAATTATTATCCAAAACATACAAGGTACAAATATTACAAATTCCTTGGCTAGAACGTTTCGCCTCAGAGATCTAGTTTTAATCTCAGTATGGCCAGTTTGTTAGGTAGAGAAATTTTTGAGAATGTTGGTATAACAGCCTGTTCATTATCTATCTATCTATCTATCTATCTATCTATCTATCTATCTATCTATCTATCTATCACAGCCTGTTCATTATCTATCTATCTATCTATCTATCTATCTATCTATCTATCTATCTATCTATCTATCTATCTATAACAGCCTGTTCATTATCTATCTATCTATCTATCTATCTATCTATCTATCTATCTATCTATCATTGACTCAGAAACGGCTGAACCGATTTTCTTGAAAATTCACACAGTTGTATTATAAGCGTCTGTGAGTGTTCTTAGCTAGGATTTGTGTCGAGGTACCCCCGATAAATATCGAAAATCTATAATCGAAAAAATCGAGTTATAGATGGAGTGGTCCGATTTTAATCAAATTTGATACACTCATAGACAAAGGCATAAGAAACGATATTACAAATTCCTTGGGTCCGTGGCTGAGTGGCTAGAACGTTTCGCCTTAGAGATCTAGTTTTAATCTCAGTATGGCCAGTTTGTTAGGTAGAGAAATTTTTGAGAATGTTGGTATACGGCGTGTCCGATCACTGACATGTATCGGAAAACCATAACACTAGTTGATCCAAGGCTTGTGAATGAAATTTGGTAAAATTGTCTGGAAAACGTTTGAAATTGAGTATAAGCTGTAAGCGAAGTAGGGTAAGAATGCTTTTAAACTGTTTGGTAACCGTCGATGGGGTTACCAGCACAAAGTCGTAAGTCATCGTGACCAAGAGTTTGAGCGTACTTGCCTTGTTTAACTATTTATCAGGCTAGATTATACTCTCTCTCTCCTAGAAAAGCGTAGTTGCATTATAAACCATATGTGTGTTTTAAAGATGTTGAACAAATATAAATGTGCCTGAGCAGGCGTCTGCGGCGGAAATTAGCTAGCGACCTTAGTAGATATACATACTTGGAAACGATCGGCTAGCCTTTATATGACAATCAGGTCGGCCGATTCAGGAAGGAATAAGGTTATCATAAGGAATAGATTTATTATATCGGAATTCTTGTTCCAAAACTGAATTAGGGATTTACTGGGACCATTAGTTTTTTTAGGACTGGCAGAAATCTTATCTTAAAAAAAGAGATAATAGGTTAAAGGTTATTTGTTATAATTCGAAAGTTGGAATGAGTGATAGCATTTGTCAAAAATTCTAATGTAAACGAGGAGAGAAAGGCAACACACTCATAGAAACAGACAAAAAAAGCATCGCTAAATAACAACCCTAAATTGCAAGCCTGTGAACGAAGATCTGAAGTTGGTGAAATAAAAAAAAAACTAAGAAATCAAAATTGAATATCTTTTGCGATTAGTCGTCTGAGGTGATACGATTGTCAGATATTAAAGACAAACCGTGTCAGTTTGCGTAATTCTATGTGACATCTAACGCGCTTTGTCGAATAAGCCGATCTCCAGGAGATATAGGTGTTTGGAATTAAAATTCAAATCTATCTATCTATCTATCTATCTATCTATCTATCTATCTATCTATCTATCTATCTATAACAACCTGTTCATTATCTATCTATCTATCTATCTATCTATCTATAACAGCCTGTTCATTATCTATCTATCTATCTATCTATCTATCTATCTATCTATCTATCTATAACAACCTGTTCATTATCTATCTATCTATCTATCTATCTATCTATCTATCTATCTATCTATCTATCTATCTATCTATAACAGCCTGTTCATTATCTATCTATCTATCTATCTATAACAGCCTGTTCATTATCTATCTATCTATCTATCTATCTATAACAGCCTGTTTATTTATCTATCTATCTATCTATCTATCTATCTATCTATCTATCTATCTATAACAGCTGTTCATTATCTATCTATCTATCTATCTATCTATCTATCTATCTATCTATCTATCTATAACAGCCTGTTCATTATCTATCTATCTATCTATCTATCTATCTATCTATCTATCTATCTATCTATAACAGCCTGTTCATTATCTATCTATCTATCTATCTATCTATCTATCTATCTATCTATAACAGCCTGTTCATTATCTATCTATCTATCTATCTGTCTGTTCATTATCTATCTATCTATCTATCTATCTATCTATCTATCTATCTATCTATCTATCTATCTATCTATAACAACCTGTTCATTATCTATCTATCTATCTATCTATCTATCTATCTATCTATAACAGCTGTTCATTATCTATCTATCTATCTATCTATCTATCTATCTATCTATCTATCTATCTATCTATAACAACCTATTCATTATCTATCTATCTATCTATCTATCTATCTATCTATCTATCTATAACAGCCTGTTCATTATCTATCTATCTATCTATCTATCTATCTATCTATAACAACCTATTCATTATCTATCTATCTATCTATCTATCTATCTATCTATCTATAACAGCCTGTTCATTATCTATCTATCTATCTATCTATCTATCTATCTATCTATCTATCTGTCTGTTCATTATCTATCTATCTATCTATCTATCTATCTATCTATCTATCTATCTATAACAGCCTGTTCATTATCTATCTATCTATCTATCTATCTATCTATCTATCTATCTATCTATCTATCTATCTATCTATCTATAACAGCCTGTTCATTATCTATCTATCTATCTATCTATCTATCTATCTATCTATCTATCTATCTATCTATAACAGCCTGTTCATTATCTATCTATCTATCTATCTATCTATCTATCTATCTATCTATCTATCTATAACAGCCTGTTCATTATCTATCTATCTATCTATCTATCTATCTATCTATAACAACCTGTTCATTATCTATCTATCTATCTATCTATCTATCTATCTATAACAGCCTGTTCATTATTTATCTATCTATCTATCTATCTATAACAGCCTGTTCATTATCTATCTATCTATCTATCTATAGGATATTGAATCTAAACAAACTTTGATACGTTTTAACAAAAGATTTGAATTGATTACGCGCTTCACCATCCTTAGACAGACTTCCTCAGATCAGAACGATAGAATTATATGTGTGTGTGCCAATGTCAAATCATTACTACTTTCTCGCTAAGATGGCGTCCCTCGGTTGGGATGGCAGACCAGCATTGTCTGATTTTTGTATAAAAACTTTTATTTAAAATTTTTCTGTTTTCATTTATTTTAAATTTTCTTGTTTTGTTGAAATTTGTTTATAATATACTCCCAGTTCTGCATTGAATTTAAGGTAATTACCTATTGAATTTCTCAAAAAGTTGTCGAAATTAAAAAGATTTATATAATTTAGGTATATCTTTGTGCTGCCTGTGTCGTCAATATATATATAAATAGGATATAGAATCCTGAAAAAGTTTGATAAATTCGAACAAATGGAAAACTGTTTTATTGACGTGCTTACACAATTCACCATCTTTAGATAAGCTTCCTCAGACCAGAAAGAAAGATATGTTTGTGTTTTTGTGTATCTGTGCTGTAATATTGAATATTCAAATTGGATGAAGAATTGAGAAAATTGATCAGACTATCTATGTTATTAATCTAAACGTTATTTTTAGTGCCTACACATATTCGATTTGCGATCTACGTTTCTGTTTAATTTTCTTAAACAGTGATATTAATAACAGCCGGTCTCGACCGAGAGGTCCTATTAAAAAAATCTATGCTTACCGACAGAAATCGAATCTCTATCATCTACAGTAAATATGAAGTTTATATAAAAAATGGATACAAGTTCAATTCCAGTCGTGGGGAGGAGCGTGTTTTTATTTTGTAGAATTAAAAAGAGAAGAAGACACGGATATTAATTACTAGCAGTATAGTTGCTCGGGTGTAATGAAAGCTTTAAAACTAATCCATGGTCCTGGAGCTCAGACTAAGCTTAAAGAATATTTGTGTGAATTTTGGTGAGAATCGGATAAAAATTGTGGATTTGTATAAAGGACATACAAACAGATAAACAGACACACACACACAAACATCTTGCCTTTTACATATATATATATATATATATATATATATATATATATATATATATATATATATTATCGATTTTCTGCACTATTGTAAGAACTGCAACCTTGAAACTTCTGAATATCGTTTTTTGTGTCTTTGTCTATGAGTGTATCAAATGTGATTAAAATCGGACCACTCGTTCTATAACCCGATTTTTTCGATTATCGATTTTCGATATTTATCGGAAGTTCCTCGACACAAAACCTAGCTAAGAACACTCGCAGACGCTTATAGTACAACTGTGTAAATTTTCAAGAAAATCAGTTCAGCCGTTTTGGAGTCAATAGGTAACACACACACACACACACACACACACAGACAATTTATAAATAAGTTTAGATAGATATTACTTACATTACTACTAATACCCTGATCTTTGTTGTTATTACTACAATGTCTTGGTCGTTGTTTTCGTCGGTCTTCTTCAGATGTCTATCACCCTTGGTAAATATTAATGAATTTGGAAGAGAAATCTTCCTAATTTTTTCTGCAAAGTAAAGTTTGTTTTCGTTTTGCTGTCCGTGTCTATCTCGTCTTGTACTTTGTAATAAAGTTCAACCCACACTCACTATGCCACCAAATCCACGAACCGATGCTTTAATCTACCAGACTATTGCACCTTGTCTACCGTCCTGACTGAAATGTTGTGATAATAATAACAAAAATGAGGATATTAGTCGCAATGTAAAGGATATACTTAATATTTCACTTGTTATTTACAGAAAACAGCAGTTACAAACCTCTACACGCTTTCGTATATTTTTTTGTATTTTTTAGTAGTTACATTTGTAAACGCCTAATTGTCCTGTTTAAGATACTTGTAAAATGTAATTGCCTTGTTTAAGATAGCCTTATAAAATTGCATAAAAAGAAAGAAATGTAATCCTAATTTTATTACGACGGAGCGAAAGAAATTATTACTAGTGGCATTGTTGATCTTGCAGTTTATTGTCAATAGCGATATGAGTCGAGTTAAGAATATTTATAAAATACTTGATTCTTGTAAAATCTGAAAAACAGTAAAAATAGTTGGAAATTGAAGAGAATAGAAAGGAAAAATATATTTTTGCATTGTTTATTCAAAAGTCGATCAGAAGCTTTTGGTTTTCGGCCGGTGGAAGTGAAAAATAGATGTAGTCAAAACAAGACTGTCAAACTTCTGATGGGGTTAAGGTAAGGCTAAATCCTTAGTTCTCCAAATTTGCTGGGAAAGGATTTGAAAATTTGAAAACCTAAAATAATGTAATCAGAAGCAGAAGATGAAGAGAAACTACGTCAGAGGAGATATTGTTACATCATTGGTTGAACCAAACCCCCACCTCAAAATGTGGAGGTGGAGGTAATCTCATTGGCCAAAGATTTGGTAATCTCATTGGTCATAGTTACCCCGGGTCCAGCCCGCACCTCCTAGAGAATGTTGGATAAAAATCGAGACCCGAGTTGAGTAATCTTTGTTAAGTTGCAGTCGACGTCCAGTCGGTTCTCGGCCCAGAGATGTAACGACTGAGAGAGGGGTGTTCCCAACCGGAGGCCATGAGCAAGAAGACTGGTTGCTTCCTGGATTGCTCCGGGCTGAAGATGTAAAGAAACGTAGAAAAGCCTGCCGCCGATCGACTTAAAAGTGTTAAAGACGACTAATGCGCCTCCGATAGAGTCTTGGCTAAAGATGTATAGAAACAGAATGAGCCGGGAAAGAAGTTAAAAGGAATTTTTTGGTTGCCGAGCGAACGAGACAAGACAAATTTACTACTATCATCAACCTTCCACCCCACTTTGGTTGTTTCCGTAAAGCTTCTTAAAGAGCCCTGAAGAAATTTCTTTTCAAAAAAGTAATTTGGAAAATTGAAAGCGCTGATTTTTCTAAACGAAACTTTCGCTCCGTCGTGAAAACTGAATTCGACGACTGTATATTCTGCTTCTGTTGCTAATTATATATATATATATATATATATATATATATATATAGAGAGAGAGAGAGAGAGAGAGAGAGAGAGAGAGACTTTTCCGCAATTACCCAGGCGTCTTCGAAATTATTTGTTTTTGTTTTGTGCCGTGTTTTATTTTATCAACACAAGTGTACGCGTGTGTCTGGTCTGGTTTGAGGTGGTAGAGAAACGGCTACCAGTTTTTCAACGTGTCTTTCCTGCGATCAAAATTCACTGCATGGGCAGAAAAGGTCACCGTTGTAATATATTTCCTGAAAACCAACTAGTGTGACGAGACCATCACGACCCGAGAGCGTCGTCATAACTGGTGCTGTATTCGACAGCATCAACCCTGACTCAGATTTCGGTCATCATCATAATTGGCTTCGGTTACCGGGGTCATCCAGTCAGCCGGGCGAACGTGTTATACATTATTGCTCTGCCTGTTTCCACTGCGTCCGAGTTTGTACAACACAGTCACGGAATTCATAGTGCCATCATATTGGTGATCTGCCAGGATATTGTCGGACAGAAATTATTATTTTTCAGAAACAGAAATTTTAAAACAAAAACTCACTGAATTAATTTCCTTGAAAGAATTCACAGAAATTTTCTCGCCCTAACAATAACCTTATTGAGTGAGTTTATTGTCAAAAAACAGAATTGAAAATTATTCTTTTCATTATATATATATATATATATAGTCATCCGCAGACAGATCTGCTTTGCTGTATCATAGCTCATCAGTACGGTTAGACTCCGATTGCTTTTAACCCAGGATTGAAACCCGAGAGAATTGGCGTCAGTCGGCGATTCTACCTCTGTAGGCACTCGGTAGAAGAAGGCAGACTTTTTAGCGTATACATTATCATTATACACGCCCAATAGCCAAAGTGATCTAATTCATTGCTGAATGAACGGTGCGCAGATATCAGAGTAGCTACTGTTTTTCATAGTCTACCATTCTTCCAGAGTGCTCAATCAGGGTATGGGAGCGTAAATACTTTAGAACATGTACAAAATACAATAGTGGAACCTTGTAAAGAGATTTAAATTTCGGTATGTTTGTATCAAAAGAGATTCTCAGATTCTTGGGAAGACGAGTATCTTAAATTACGACGTACAAGTCGATCTCAGGTTTTAGCTTAAAATCCTGAGTTAGGCCTGTACCAACCGTATGGGTCGACCGCAACACAAACGGTAGGCTATAAGTGACCCAAACTTAAGCCTACCGGTAATTGATCTTAGGCTGCAGTATACGATAACTTGTGCTAAAACTGCATACGGTCACAGCACTTACCTGCATATTGAGACACTAACAGTAATATCTTTCTGAATGCGTTGTATAGCAAAAATCCTACAACACACAGCAGCAGGTACTGAATATTGTATCGGTATAATTTACCGAACATTTATACTGCGTTTGTGTTACTATCTTATTATATTATATTAATTTTTGTGTTAATATACAAAATATGTTCATTAAGTACAAGTTTTAGTGATATATATTTATAGCCATTCTATTTAATAAAAAAAAAACCTGTCATAAATATCAAGCCCTAGTCTTATGAAAAAAAAAAGGTTTGAAAGCTAGACTTATATAGTGCAATTTGCAGAAATATGCAATCAGTTTATCAGTAGCTGATCGCGAGGTGTGCTAAAGCGCTAATCAGTTAAGTGCCATACGTGATACACGCTTTGGGCGATCATGTCTCGAAAGGGACATTACTGACTGGGTAGAAGAAGATTATCCCGTAGTAGGTTGCCGTTGCTTTCTGCTGTAGACTGGTTGCCAGCCAAGACTATAGAATTCAATCAGTCCTGTTATTTGACTCATAGCTAGATATGTATTATATTATTAAGTAGTAATAAGTGGGGGATCAGTTTATTACTTAATAACAATAGAGAACCGATCCCCCACTTTATGCCCAGCAGAAGAATTAATCATGTTTCCAACTGTTATATTCAGTTAGTTAGTTACGGGCCATACGTGATACACACTTTGGGCGATTATGTCTCGAAAAAGACATGACTGACTGGGCAGAAGATTATCCCTCAGTAGATTGCCATTGCTTTCTGCGGTAGACTGGTTGTCAGCCAAGGATATAGAACCCAATCTGTCCTATTATTTGACTCATAGCTAGAGGGAGAAGACATGCATTATATTATTAAGTAGTAATCAGTGGCGGATCAGTTTATTCCTTCATAAAAATAGAAGACTGATCCCCTACTTTATGCCCAGTAGAAGCCTTAATCATGTTTTCAACTGTTATATTCAGGCAGTCAGTTAAGTGCCATACGTGAAACACGCTTGGGCGAGCATGTCTCGAAAAAGACATGACTGACTGAGCAGAAGATTATCCCTTAGTAGGTTGCCATTGCTTTCTGCGGTAGACTGGTTGCCAGCCAAGGCTATAGAACCCAGTCTGTCCTGTTATTTAATTCATAGCTAGAAGGAGAACAGAGGTATTATATTATCACATAGTAATTAGAGGGGGATCAGTTTATTACTTCATAACAATAAAATACAGATCCCCCACTTTATACCCAGCTGAAATCTTAATCATGATTCCAACTATTATATTCAGTCAGTCAGTTAAGTGCCATACATGATACACGCTTTGGGCGATCCTGTCTCGAAAGAGACATGACTGACTGGACAGAAGACTGGATAGAAGATCCCGCAGTTGATTGCCATTGCTTTCTTCGATAGACTGGTTGCCAGCCAAGGCTATAGAACCCAGTCTGTCCTATTATATAACCCATTAATGGAGGGAAGAGACGGATTACTACCTTTCTCAAGGGTATTTGTGCATAAGTGAATGCGAGGAATTCAACTGGAATGCGAACTCGGCTTCTCGATCTGTCGTTCCGAGTCGCTATCCACTGCACCACAACGCACATACATAGCCCTAAAGAGTACTGAATTTCTATTTCCGGGATGTATTTGTGGTACAGCTACTGGAAGTATGGCAAGTGGTGTACAGTAATTGTTAAGGCGGGTTGTCCCATTATCTACAACTCGGTGATAAAGGTTTGCACTTTAGACCCATCATAGTCTACCCCTGATTTTGGAAAGGTATATTTTAGGTCTGAAAACTCAACATTTATACGGTGCGGTTTACAGTATTTAGAAAAGCAGTGTTCAATTTAGTTTCCTGTCAACTAAGAACAATATTTGAAAACATGAAAAACAACCAGGGACTTACGATTTAATAAATGGTCAAAATCTTTCAAAGTCTGCAGAAGTGATCCGTTCGAATACCTTGTGCCAGAAAAATTTGTAGATACAACATTAAAAAGATGTAACATAATGCAATGAGAAAAATATCCACGGGTGCAGTGGATATCGACTAGGAACAACAAATCGGAGTGTAGAGTTCGAATTCCACTTGAATTCCTTGCATTCACTTACACACAAATACCCTTGGGAAAGGTATTAATCTGTCTCTTCCCTTCAGTTATGGGTTAAATAACAGGTCAGATTGGGTTCTATAGCTTTGGCTAGCAACCAGACTAGCGTAATGGCAACCTACTGCGTGATAATCTTCTGCCCAGTCAGTCATGTCTCTTTCTAGACATGATCGCCCAAAGCGTGTATTAAGTATGGCACTTAACTGACTGACTGAAGAGAATACTAGATATTGGCTTTACTTTGCTTGCAAACAAAAGAAAAGTAAAAACAAAACAGCAGGTTATGGTTTTCACGTCTGACCTCGCATTATTGTCGAGCGTCGAGTCACTTGCTCTGCTGATCAAACCAAAATGAAAAATGTACGACTTGTAAAAAAAAATCTCAATATTGAGAAGAAAATGAAACGCATTTGTCATGCTCAACACGCCGGGAACTTTATATTGACAAAGAAAGAAGTGAAGTTGGCAAAAGTAATCAATATTTCTGAGATGAGGTAGTATTTACAGTATTTACATTATTCGGACTATTGTTCTCATCTTTGTTGCTATTTGTACGACGTTTAATAATAGATCATTCTATTTGTCTATAGTTCTGAGATTAGGTAGTATTTACAGTATTTACATTATTCGGACTATTGTCCTCATATTTGTTGCCATTTGTATGACGTTTCGGCTGTTGTACGCTCCGGCCTTCTTCAGAAAATCATTAACATCAAAAATACTAGAGAAAACCATTAACATAAAGAAATTGCAATATGAAATCTGGTAAAAAAAAAAAGATTACTGGACATTAGGTTTATAAGTCCCCAAAATTCATATCTTCTTATCCTTAAGGACACATGGCCCAGTGGATATAGATGTTGGTTAGTTCCTGACTTGACTCTTATATTAGTTTTGAGTTTAATACCAGGCTACAGCATTAGTGAACAAGTAACTCGTACAAATGGCAAAAAAAGTTGAGGACAATAATCCTAATAATATAAATACTGTAAAATGCTGAAGAAGAATGAAAATGAATATCGAAACTTATTTATAAATGGAACTTTGTCCGTGTGTGTGTGTGTGTGTGCCCGTTACTTATAGACTCCGAAACGGCTGAACCGATTTTCTTGAAAATTTACACAGTTGTACTATAAGCGTCTGCAAGTGTTTTTAGCTAGGTATTGTGTCGAGGTACCCCGATAAATATCGAAAATCGATAATCGAAAAATCAGGTTATATAATGAGTGTTCGATTTTAATCAAATTTGATACACTCATAGACAAAGACATAAGAAACGATATTCAGAAGTTTCAAGGTTGCAGTTCTTACAATAGTGCAGAAAATCGATAATATATATATATATATATATATATATATATATATATATATATATATAAAAGGCAAGATGTTTGTGTGTCTGTGTCTATTTATCTGCTTGGATGTTTGTATTTTTTCAGTCCTTTTATTTTAGTTTTTGCTTCGGGTTTGGCTCTAAGTAGGTATAATTGTAGTTCTTAGTCTCAGCCATGATACCATTTACTCAGAGGACTTATTTTGCCTTCAAAATTCAGTTTACGACGAAAAAAACTTATTTGATAACGATACCAGGAAATCAAAATTTGATTTATATCCATTCATTTTTTCTTTCATTCTACGGTTTCGCTTTAACTGGAAACAACTATTGCTTTTTAGTCTTTCGTGCCAACGTCCAAAGAGTCTGAGCTCCAGGACCATGGATTAGTTTTAAAGCTTTCATTACACCCGAGCAACGCCGGGCTATACTGCCAGTCATTTCTAAATGGAAAGAATAAAGAGATTTGAAATATCAGAATAAAAATCAAAAAAGATAATCTGATGCGGTTATTAGGTCAGACTTTTGGGATAATTTTTTCAGCGCTCCTTTTCTCTCATATGTATGCTTATTTTCAACCATATATAAAGCCAAAGCCCCACTTAGCGTAGAATCTTACAGAAAGAGATTATTTTATAAGCGTAAAAGCAGGAGGAAAGAAGTGCAGGTCTAGAGGATAAAGTTTAATCTTGTATTTGAAAGGAAAATATTGCAGTGATCATCACAGGAGTCTGTTCCACAAAGTAGCGGTTTTAAAAGAAGCTTCCTTATAATAAATGGAACATTAAGGGGACGATTCATCACAGTTAACGTGGCAATGGTGGTTTCTGCTCTAAAGGTTAGTAATATTAGAACTAAGGACATTTGCCATATATATATATATATATATATATATATATATCAGTATGCAGTGTAGGTATAGAAGAATCCAAAGGAGTATCTTGTACATACAGTGGTAGGATAACTCTCTAAGAGAGCTCTAAATATATATGTATATAAATACATATAGAGCAAATATAAGATTAAGGCAGAAACTTTATTTCATGGTAAATCGGGAGTATAGGCCTATTTCATGCGAACCCTCATCAGCTTCCATCTTTATTTGACAAAGGATTTTACACGAATCGTCTTTATTATCCTTTGTAAAATAAAGACGGAAGCTGATGATGGTTCATCTGAAATAGGCCCATACTTCCGATTTACCATGAAAGAACGTCTCTGCCTTAATTTTTTCTTTATATATATATCTGTTTTAATTACAGAGAGACGTATAGATAAGGAAGGCGTCTAGAAGATAATTATAACGTACTCATGAGGGAACCCCAAACCAAAATCACTTCAAATCGAGGTAAGCACTTGGTTCATTATTATTCATTTTTATCTATTTATTTATTTACATATTTATCTGTTTATCTATTTATACACGTGCTGATGTGAGAAACCACAGACATTTCAACCCGCCAACATTTGATTTATTTTATCTTATTTTATTTTATTTTATTTTATTTTATTGATATATTTTTTTATTTTAAAAAAAGTTTTTCTACTTACTTATTTATAAACAATCCCTTGGCCCTCAGAAACAAAGGGAACTCGATACGTAAAGTCACAAGTTTATTCGCCTGAAGAGAGTCAACTTTAGATTCGAAACACGTTTAGGGTTACAAATACCATTATGGATACTTAACGTATCATAACATGTATAATAATAACAACAATAAATATACACTTTAAACAAAACGTTCACGGCCTCTCATTCTTTTATTCTCTCTCTCTTTCTCTCTCTCTTTCTCTCTCTCTCTCTCTCTCTATATATATATATATATATATATATGTCTTTAGTTCTACCACTCCACCATTGTTACCATTTCCTTAATCTTCGTTAATTTCCTATATATATATATATATATATATATATAAGAGAGTTTTGTAATTTACTTGAAGCATTGTGTATATAATGTGTAAGGGTAGGTATTTGAAGGCTATTACAATGCCTTTAGCAAAATAAACGAAGGTAAAGAAGGTGTTGGGTATTACCTATTTATTATTCATTAATATTTCAAGATCAGAATCTCATCTTCAGAATGATAGCATAGCTGGATCTCACGTCCGTCCGCTGGTGGACCGTGCCTCTCCTGACTCTATACTTGAGCCAGGGTGAATTTGCAACTGTTAGGAAGCTGTTTACACTATCTGAGAAACGTACAAAGATTGGATGCCAAATCAACTTCCTAAAACGTTGTCTTAAAAGCATCACAATACCTAACATCATACGGAACATCCACTTCCCGGCATGCCTCAAATTATCAAGCCGCAAACATTCGTTTGCCTACTTACATAAATTCTGCATAAGAAACCATAAGCACACACACACACATACATGAACTAACCCCCCCCCACTACAATTAAGAACACCAGTAGTAGCGAATGAGGACCATTCGTTTAAAGGCACGATTCACCAGTGGACGGACATGAAATCAAGCTCTCCTATCATTTTGAAGATGAGATTCCGACCTCGAAATATTAAGGATTAAAAAATAGGTAATACCCAACACCATCTTTACCTTCCTTTATTATACTAAACGCATTGTCATAGCCTTCAAATACCTACTGATCTTGAAATATTAATGAATAATAAATAGGTAATACCCAACACCTTCTTTACCTTCCTTTATTATACTAAACGCATTGTGATCGCCTTCAAATACCTACTGATCTTGAAATATTAATGAATAATAAATAGGTAATACCCAACACCTTCTTTACCTTCCTTTATTATACTAAACGCATTGTGATAGCCTTCAAATACCTACTGATCTCGAAATATTAATTAATAATAAATAGCTAATACCCAACACTTTCTTTACCATCCTTTATTATACTAAACGCATTGTGATCGCCTTCAAATACCTACTGATCTTGAAATATTAATGAATAATAAATAGGTAATACCCAACACCTTCTTTACCTTCCTTTATTATACTAAACGCATTGTGATCGCCTTCAAATACCTACTGATCTTGAAATATTAATGAATAATAAATAGGTAATACCCAACACCTTCTTTACCTTCCTTTATTATACTAAACGCATTGTGACAGCCTTCAAATACCTACTGATCTCGAAATATTAATTAATAATAAATAGCTAATACCCAACACTTTCTTTACCATCCTTTATTATACTAAACGCATTGTGATCGCCTTCAAATACCTACTGATCTTGAAATATTAATGAATAATAAATAGGTAATACCCAACACCTTCTTTACCTTCCTTTATTATACTAAACGCATTGTGATAGCCTTCAAATACCTACTGATCTCGAAATATTAATTAATAATAAATAGCTAATACCCAACACTTTCTTTACCTTCCTTTATTATACTAAACGCATTGTGATAGTCTTCAAATATCTACCCATACAAATATATATATAATACAAATTTAATAAAAATGTGCACTGGTCTAACCTTATTATGACCAGAAACTAAGTAATTCAACAATCAATATATATATAAAGAGTCTTCTCAACTAGCTAGAGTTAATTCTCAAATTATCTTGGGTACATTCTATGTTGAAGTTAAAAAAAATCCAACAACCTCGCAAAATTTGACCATCATATTCCCCCACTCATGAAAGGAGATACGCAGTGCTTTAGCTGGATTAGGTCAGGTGTCAACTGGTTAGGGTCTGACAAGTAACAAGCAGATAGATCTATATAACTTAATGAGATATGAACTTTATACCATCTTAATTCACTAAGATAAAACAAAATGGCGTCAACAACCAGTTAGAATATTAAGCCCTGAATACCATGTCTGTTGTAAAATCAGAGGAATTATAAGCATTATTATGTCATTTTCCCCATCATTAGATTTCTGCTATGGTCACACTACCTACAAAATCTGCGGGAAGACCTAAAGCAGGTTGTGGTGGGTTGTTATATCATGCTTTTTCTATCTCCCCTAACATTCCGAGCGTTACATAGACAAAGTTCTCCTTAGTGTGTGAGCTGTTACTTAACAAGACAATTTTTTGTATATCTCTTAAGCTGGGGTTTCCAGGGATTCTTTCATGTGTTGTTTTGCTCCATTTTTTATCATTTGAAGTGCACCTACAATCACTGGAAAGATTCTTATTTTCAATGTCCACATTTTTTCTATTTCAATTTCTAGGTCTTTATATTTTGACAGTTTTTCGAATTCCTTGGTTGCTATGTTACAATTCGCTGGACAAGCCATATCAATTAATGAGCAAGTTATTATTATTATTATTATTATTATTATTATTATTGCGGTTATCATACTTTTCGCCAATGTTTTTAATGTTTTACAATTTTTTTTTCTATTTCCATCAGAACACAAACATTTTAAAATATTTTCTTACTGATCGATCCTCTTTTTCTTGATTGGGCACCTCGGCGTGGTGCAATGTTTAACGAGTAGTAAGTTCGATCCTCACTGTCTACCCCATACCTTCGGGCTTGTGCCACATCTATGCGGCGCTTAGGAAATTAACTATCCCCTTTTCTCGATTATTAATAATTTTATTTTTCCGAAATCTGTTATTCTAACTTTCTTAAAGCCAGTTTTTTTTTGTTCTTATCTTGACAATGTTTTAAAATTCATTTTTGATTATATCTATATTTTTTCTCATTTTCCAACGATATGTTCTCATTCCTCAATAACTATTTTCATCTTTTAAGAGATCTGAAATTAAAAACGTATATATATATATATATATATATATATATATATATATATATATATATATATTATTCTATTATATGCATTTATTTAAAATATAGTGAACAACTGCCGGATTAAAAAAAAAAAACTTCTTCTTCTATGTGCCCTGTCTCTTCAGGACGTAGGCGATCATGGCTTTCCACATCTCTCTATCCCTGGTGGCTCTTAACACGCCTTCTCCTGTTACACCATGCACCACTCGTTCCATCATCCACTGGTTAGCTCCTTCAAATATGTTATCCGCTGCTTTCCTCTGTCTCCTTTTCTCTCTATCTGGCCTGTTAGTATCAGGTTCTCCAAGCCCTCTTTCCTCATTGCATGTCTCAGGAACTTCAGTTGTCTTTTCCTGATGATCAATATTAATTTCCTTTTCGTTTCCATCCTTTCCAAAACCTCATGATTGCTCACATGCTTGGTCCACGATATCCGCTGCATCCTTCTGTAGAACCACATTTTAGTTGCTTCAAGTTTTTCCTTAATCTTCGAAGATATTGTCCAGCATTCACTACCATATTGAAGAACCGACATCACATAGCAATCCAGTACTGTCTTCCTTGTTTCTGGCGAAATTTTCCTGTTCCTTAATACTTTACTCAACTTCTGGAATGCTTTCTTCGCCATCCCAATTCGCCTTCGGATCTCCGTGTCGCACTTCCCGTCTTCTGTTAGAACAATTTACAGGTCTTTAAATTTTTGTACGTGATCGATTTTAGTATCCCCGACCTGTTATTGGCATTTTGGGCTGGCCTGTTTACTGGTGACCATGCATTCGGTTTTCTTTCATTTCCTTTGTAATCCTTTCTTGTCACTCTCTTCAGCTACCTTTTGTAGGGGAAGGCGATCAAATATGTTATCAAACAAATTGAAATTCACATCACACACACACACACACACACACACACACACACACACACACACACACACACACACACATATATATATATATATATAAATCAAGAACAATTTCAGAAAAATCTATGAAAAAGAGAAAAAACGATTTTCGTCTGACGCGTTCCGTTCTGTAGGACATCATCCGACTGAAGTGATATTTACATTGATGTGAATTTAAAATTCCATCGTTTTTTTTTCATGTGCATGTGTAATTTTTTTACATCCGAAGTCTTTCTCGAAGAAAAGCTCAGTCTGTTCATGACTCCGCGATAAGCCCGTCCATTTACAAGTTTTTGCGTTGTGGTGTACAAAATTTTAGCCCCGAATGAGAAAGCAGAGAGAGGAGTTCGTATTTCAGTCAAATTTTGGTCCTGAGTATGACAGTAAACTACATCCGGCAGCAAGACCACTGATTGGGGAGGTTGTGAGGAGCATGGAACTACCAATTGCTGTTGTTCCCATGTCTACCTCGTGAAAAAATTCTCGCACTAGTTTGTTCGACAATACATCGCCCATACAAAGAGAGTAGAATGGCAGATAAGATAAGGGTAAGAATTGGAAAGAAAGGTGATGTAGCATTGCTAAAAGTAAAGTGAGTGAAAGGATACGATGAAAAAGAAAGAATAAGAAATCACATAAAAACGGGAAAGTGTAGGCACTCTTATATATAAAAATATAATCTTATATTTTTATTCTTCATCGGTGACGCTTGTGTGGAGCAGTAGAGCTGTCCGTGAGAGTTCGCACACACGAAGGAGTCGAAAGCCAGTTAGAGTTCTCTTTGTCTCTTCAGTAAAAAAGAATCTACACTTTATATAATCTAAAAAATCTCCGCGCATTTTTGCCTTTTCTGGTTGTCGCTTTGTTGACATTATCTACGGCCGGATATATATGAGAATAAACCCCATTTATTTTCAAGCCAGTTGTCGCTTTGTAATTTTTGTTGGTTCATTTTGTTGGTTCATTTTGTTGACATATACGGCGGGATGTATATGTCAACCACCTTTGTCTTTTGTTGACCTTATCTACGGCCGGATTTACCTGTAAATTACGTCAACCGTTCAAGGTAGTATATTACAAAAGGAACCGAAAAAAAGAAAAGCAAGACCGTGAATAAAGAAAATAAAAAAAAGTGGATGTTCCATTCGAACTTTCTTGGAGCTTAGTTTGGGAAAGCAATCTTTTGCTATTCCTGAGTGCCTCCAGTTTATCACGCCATACTTTCTGACATAGAATGCAGATAATTAAATTTATGCATCTGTTTGATGTTAGAACGTTAGCTGAATAGAGTATGAAATGATCTTTTCGCATTTAGCTGTAAGGTATTAATATTTGCCTTTTTGAAGTTATATTTTGTCCCCATTGGTCTCAATTTAGGGAATAAAATCTCTTTAAATATATGAGCTTGTGGGTAATGTTTTGGAAATTTAGAAATGTTAGCAAAACCTTTCTGAATCGTTTACCGATGTCATAAAATTAGGAAGTATCACTTTTTCTTTGAATCAATGAAAAGTCACAGCTCATATCGATTACTGCATAAAGTTTCCCAATTGATTGATCTGTCGCGACTACTTTTTCAAAAGATTACTCATAGCTGTTTTTTTTGGCAATATACATAAATGAAGAATAACTTTTATGAAAATACCTGCCTTTCTTTCTTTCTTTCTTTCTTTCTTTCTTTCTTTCTTTTGCATCTTCTTCTTTCACTCTCTTTACACTTACCGATGTTACTTTTCTTTTCTCCCTAATTCCTCCTCTTATCATATCTTCCGTTTTTCTCTGTTTTATCTTTCGTAACGAAGTTAAGCAATTTCATGCCTAATCAGTAGACGGATGATTGCTTGGGAATATCAGGATCTGTAAATTTGGATGAGAGTCGTGTCATGGATAATTAAAAGGTATGAATTCAGATATGGATTATATATATTGTATGACTAAATCATTATTATCTAAAAATATGTCTTATCTAAAAAAAATCTCTTACAATCCCAAAATATTTCTTGCATGGGTGTTGAGGTAGTCTGGTAGTCTGAAATACACTTAGAAGTATCATACTAGTGAGAACTTGATTAAATATGGGTACCTAATTCTGCCAAGTTATTTGTTTTTGCTTTTTGGCTTCTAACAATGTGTGGGCAGCTATTTGCTTAAGTTGTACGCATTTTCTGATCGGTACAGGTGAAGTTTAACTTTTCCATCAGAAACATTTAAGCATTCAACAAGCACTCCAAAAGTTTGGCTGTTTTCGCCTATGTCCAATTTCGGAGTAACATCATCTAGGACCCGTGGTCGGCCATTACAAGGTTTAACTCAAAGAGTTAGATCTCCCAAACTGGACGTCTAGAACCAGTGTCTGGCTGTGCATTCATTCACGGTGTTATTATCCCCAAATGCTTGACGTATTCGGTGATTTGATGCTGAGGCGGAAAAGCACACATTAAAGTCATAAAGGAAACAACCTCGAACGAACGACCTCGACTCCACCATGTTTCCTTGCCGCTGCTCAAGATAGCACTGGTGTGTGTGCCCAACACAATTGAACTAGTCACGAACAACGCTCCTCCATCCATCGTTTTCCCTGTACGTAGCTCGCGCATTTGCGTATCAGCGATCACTTCCTCCCTCGCGACGTAAAAAACGGTCACACCCCATAAATTAATATTACATATTAAAGGAAATATATAAAATACTTAATAATAAAACGAAATAAATAAATATGAGTATTTTATTAATAATGCAAATAATAAAGAATATTATAATAGTATAAACAATGAAAAATGTTGTTGGTAATATAAATTTTTTAATCCTGTCACCCAAGACATTACGGAAAGGTTATTAGTACACAGAGAGTTAAAGGGATTAAAAATGGAAAAAAAAAGCCTGAATATACGGCAGATTAAGGAAAGAAATAAGATTAACGGAATTCAAGAAAACAGATGATGGCTATTAACTTTGCATTTAAATTTTTGTAGATTGTAATTAACAGGAAAACAAATAAACAGAAGAAACTATTGGAGTAGAAATGGCGGTTGCAATTAGCTACTTCAATAATTAACGGGTGGGACCTAAATGCCAATACAGTCTTCTTCTTCTTCTTCTTCTTCTTCTATGTGCCCTGTCCTTTCAAGACGTAGGCGATCATGGTCTTCTACGTCTCCCTATCCCTGGTGGCTCTTAGCACGCTTTCTCTTGTAAAATCTCTCAGCCCCCGTTCCGTCATTCACCTGGTCAGGCCCTTCAAATATGTTATCCGCTGCTTTCCTCTGTCTTCTTTTCTCTCTATCTGCCCTGTTAGTATCAGGTTCTTCAAGCCCTCTTTCCTCATTGCATGTCCCAGGAACTTTAACTGTCTCTTCCTGATGCTCAATATTAATTTTCTTTCCGTTTCCATCCTTTTCAAAACCTCATCATTGCTCACATGCTCGATCCATGATATCCACAGCATCCTTCTGTAGAACGAAATTTCAATTGCTTCAAGTTTTGTCTTCATGAAGATATTTTCTAGCATTCACTGCCATATTGAAGAAATGGCGTCAGATAGCAATCCAGTACTCTTTTCTTTTTTTTTTAATTTCTAATACAAACAGAGAAAAGAGTTGCCATTACAGTAGCACCCTTAAATTCATGTAGCCGGGACATAAGGAAAAATTTCGTTGGAGCAGATGCCTTGAAAATATTTGCAGAAAAAGCAGAGAGAAGATACGTCACGTAGACCCTTGAAGTGAATTGCAGAGACATCAGACAAGATGTATTCAATGCATGGACAAATGGCAGACTTGTAAATGAAATAAACAATATTATTAATGTTAATACCAAGCATAAACTTTTCAATACATCTAAAAATATATATATATATATATTAATAACATATAAAGATAAATACTAATAAGAATAGAAATAATTTTAAAATGAAAATAACTAACGTTTTTCAGTTTTTTTTGTAAAAACTTCCGAAAGTTTTCGATTTCTCGACAAAAATGAACAAAATGGCAGGGGAATTCCATTAGCTTTACACTAACGTGTTGGACTAATCTCTCTTACCAACTAATCAGCTCATTTCAATCTTTTTATTCTGCACCCAATCAATACTCCTATTCTTATTAGCCACGTTTTATTTACCACACCCACTGTCGTCGATTTTTAAACGAATACATTCCCAATTACGTTCACCGATTTTCGCTTGCCTTATCACATTGATTACTAAAGTAACCTACTTTTTTTTCAACACGAGCGACATTTCTACATAAATATCTGATCGCTGTACTTGTATCGATTCTTGTTTTACTCATAGACTGAAGAAGACTGAAAAGGCGGTCTGAAAAGTTCATAAACTGACTAGAAAGGAGTGGTGCTTCTTCTTCTTCTTTTATGTGCCATTTCTCGTTAGGACGTTAGCGATCATGGACCTCTACATCTCCTTATCCCTTTTGACTCTTTACAAACCTTCTGTTATCCCGCTGAAATCTCGCTCCTCAATTTATCTACTCAAGTCCGTGAAGTATGTCAAGCTTTGCATTTCCTTGTCTCTCCTTCCTTCTAACCGTCTTGTGAGGACCAGATTCTCCAAGCTCTTCTTCCTCACTACATGTCCAACAAACGTCAGCTGTCTTTTCTTTAGGTTAAGTATCAGTTTCCTTTCGTGTCGATCCTCTCCAAAGCCTCATCTTTGCTCACATGTTATGTCCGTGGCATCCTCAGCATCATTCTGTAGAGCCACATTTTGGTTACTTCACATCTTTATGCATTAATTTCAACTTCATTTTATTTTATTAATAACTGCATTATCTGATTGTTCAAGGATGACTTCAAATGTAATTAATAATAACTTCTAAAAATTGTGGCATCTTAGTATTTTTTAATCATTTCACCTCCAGCAAGGCGGTACCGCCACTGATGTGCAGGGGCCTACATAAGAGAGTTAAAGTTTTAAACAGAAGGAGAGTGAAGACAAAGACAAACCAGTTAAAGGGGGTGAAAGAAAAAGGGCAAGAGAAGGATATGAACACAGGAGTGAAGACAGTTACGAAGGTAGAGAGAAATAAAAAGAACAAGATACACGTGGTTATGTAGAAAGGGCAGAAGTGCCGACCTTTTTAACTGCATCCTTAGCAATGGATATTAGGTAACATACTAAGGGAGCTCACAGCCGATATCCACTGCACCACAACGCACATCCGTCACTAAACGCTTACAGTACCTGGTATTCCCAAGCGGTCACCCATCTATTTATTGACCAGGCTTAATATTGGTTAACTTCGGTGATCAAGCGGGAACCGCTGTATTCAACGTGACATGGCCGTAAGCACGCACATTCGTCACTAAACGCTGACAGCACCTGGTATTTCCAAGCGGTCAGCCATCTAAGTACTGACCAGGCTCAACGTTGCTTAACTTCGGTGATCGAGCAAGAACTGGTGTATATTTGTTTTTAAGTTCAGGGTCCCCAAGTCCTAATTTTGTTATTTAACCCATAACTGGAGGGAAGGGACGGATTAATACCTTTCCCAAAGGTACCAGTGCTTAGGTGAATGCAGGGTATTCAACTGGAATTCGAACTCGGCTCACCGATTTCTTTTTCCGAGCCGATATCCACTGCACCACAACGCACATCCGTCGCTATACTCTTACAACACCTGGTATTCCTAAGCGGTCACCCATCTAAGTTCTGACCAGGCTCAACGTTGCTTAACTTCGTTGATCGAGCGAGAATCGGTGTATTCAACGGCATAGGCCGTAAGTCCATACAGTACCGTAACGCCAGGAAAAGCTCAGACCTATATTAATTGTACTGTGACCATTTGATGTATTATTGGGGACACCGAATGGGCTGTTAATAGCAAGGCGATATGTATTATCGGAATTTGAACAGTGCATGGTAATGGAGGCCGGAAAAAGAAAAAGTTATTGAAATTATGAAGATATTTGAAACCCCTCAATCTAAAATATAATGTCTACCTGAAATAATTAATATGAAGGCATTTTGCCCCACTGTAAAAATGCATGATCGACCATAATAATCGTGACTACGAGCGGTTGAAAGCTTAGAATTGTAAGCAGTATCAGAAAACAGGCACAGGCCAAAGTCATATCTACATTTTCTGCAGAAAGTAACGGATGAATAGCTAACGATTTCATTTCAGTGATATTTCCCTTCAATGAGAGTTGGATGCAGAAGACCCACTTGGGTGATCTTTTTAACCCTACGACACCTGATACGGCGCCTCGTCTAATCCAGCCTGAATGGCTGGAAACTTATAGTGTTGTTTCCTTAAAAGTTGAATTTATTAAATTAATGAATAGATATTAGCCTGAGTGACTGAACAGTCTGAAGCTTTATCTAAGTTTAGGGTAAAAAAGTGAACATATAACAGCTTTTAGGAAAATCTGACCATGAGAAAGTGCCTTGACTAAAACTTTGCTGCTGGGCTGTTTCATTTATGAAGAAATATTTTTGCTGTAGGATCTCCCCTTTTTCTATCATAATGGACTCGACTTGAGTATACATATACTCCTGCCATAGAGAGATCCGTTTGGAGTACCGTAAAAGGTACGTAAGTTACCGAGAGATACAGAAGTTACACAGAGAAGACCACGTCAGTAGGCATAGTAGCTCTGAGCTCTATACTATTTCCAGCACGGCTTCACTTTAATGACTTGCGTATATATATTCTTTACTAATCATATTTCTGGATTACTAACCTACGTTCCAGTTTGTATTTTTACGTTTAATATAATTTATTTTTCTATCTCAAATATCTGTTTTGTTGTTCATTATTTTGTGCGGTTCCTCACCCTGAATGCAGACCACCTTTAATTTAGAAATCGCCACTTTTTCGCTAAAAAAGACCATCAGGAAAAAAACACCCCAAACTTCATGAAAAAAATTTTCTTGTGAACATATTTATTTTATTAAGAGGAAAGGCCAATTTATCTTTTGAGCCGTGTATTAAATTTTTCTATCCTATTTCGAACTTTCTAACTTTTGATTAAAAATACATGATGCCCGACATTTTGGAGAATTTGTAAACAAATTTGTTTAAAATTTTTGTAAAAATAAATTGATGTTGTTATAGAGTGAGATCTACCCTAATATATCGTCTACCTAGATGCAGCGCGGAGGTCTACCGTGCCCTCCTTTCATAAGCACATACTCAGGCAGTTGAGCGATCGTGCTTGAATGCTAAAACGATTATTCTCAAGAAAATATGAGCTGCTGGTAGACAGCTGTTCTAGACACATCTTGATCATTTTTGCTGGAAGCTGATCAGAAAAGATTCCGATGATCTATTCGTGTAATCCCTAGAAAATACACGAACTGTTTATCGCTAAAATAAATATACGTATTGTATTTGATAGCGTATTTATTTTTACCTCTCTACCTTTGATATAAATATATGATATAAATAGCATATAGCTACTTAAATATTAACATAAGATTGAATAAATATGTATACACATACAATGTTATATTTGTAGTTCGATGCTGCGTTAGACCCCACGCTATAGTCGAAACGGGAGGTAGGCCTGACGCTATATTTAGGTAGACAGCACGCTTTACTTACACCAACAAATTATACCATTTTCAAAAGTTATTTGGGGAATAGTATTTACATTATTCGGACTATTGTTTTCATCTTTGAAGCCATTTATACGGCCTTTCGGTCGTTGTACGCTCCGGCCTTCTTCAGGTGCTAGAAATTTCGAACCGAAACCTTTATTACAATTACTAGGGTATATGAACTTCATTCTTTGCCTAGTGTCTCTTCTGGAAGTCATGGGTTGTCACCCTCTAACCCTGAAAGTTACTTGTTTACCACTGCTGTAGCCTGGGATTGAACTCACAACTCTAAGTCAAGTCAGGAACTAGTTAAGAACACATGGCTCAGTGGATATAGACTTTGCTGAGTACCTGTGACTTGACCCAAAGAGTTGTGAGTTTAATACCAGGTTAATAATAAATAAAAAAATTCATAGGTACCTTAGGTATTCTTTTCATTTATTTAATCATTACATAAATGAATGGATACCAAAGGAAAATGAAAATTGTAATGAATATAAGGTTATATATTTTTTCATGTGTTAACTTTTTTTTATTTTTAATATCAATTTTTATTATAATATTTTTTAAAAATTATGTAGTATGTACACTCTTTTTTCATTCATCGACCATTAACGACCTACTTCTTTATGTTACGCATCCTTTCTGGACGTAGGCAATCATGGACCTCCACTTACCCCTATCCCTTGTCGCACTTAACATTTTTTTCCTCTTGGTCTCTCTCTCTCTCTCTCTCTCTTTATATATATATATATATATATATATATATATATATATATATATATCCCTCTTGATACGCTTATGGAAAGAGAGACAATAGTGAGGCAGCGTAATCTCAGTTCATTCTTTTTACTACCAGTTACGAAATTTTTGCCGCGTGTTTTGCTTTTTAACTGTGCCTTATTATAACTATATCGTTGATTAGTGAAGAACACACGCACACACACACACACACAC